>OX456984.1:72278070-72553594 GCA_949752695.1 Melanostoma scalare
GTACCCTTTTATTTAAAAGGCTCATACTTCTTGTAAAACTGAATCTAAAAGTCCTTGTTCTAGCCCATTATGAAATTGTTGCAAATTGCGATTGCGTAACAAATTAAGTCTAAGCTATCTGAATTGGGCTTGACTTTCACATAGCACAAAGGCAGCACTTAAGGCATATCAGAATGAACCAAGCCCAACGTGATCTAGAGCTCTAGGAAATGAGGAAGTCTATGCCTGATGATGTTGAGTAAGAAGCTGAGAAAAGTGATAAAGATGACCTGCAAGATGAAAAGATTATACTGTTTCATAAGGTCTAGTTCTAGAGAGTCTAGAAGAATTTCAGATAGGGGACGAGATTTTAGCTCTAGATATACATACCTAGAGATATTGTCTGATGCTGCTGCATGTTCTTCATGTGAGACTAAAGATTGCTTGCAAGCTCTCAGCTGGAGATCAGCTGCTTAGAAGCATTCCCTCAGTATCGTTTGTTTTATCTCTGAAAAGGGAGAGGAGAAGGTACAATTGTATGAATATTGACTTCGGGATGTGAATGTCTGAACTCTGAAGAACCACACCAACAAGTTGACAGAGCCTTCTCAATGCAGTTTTAGACCAGAAAACAGTAAACAATCGACCAAACTTCTACAATACTGCAATTCTTGGAAAAAACTGTAAATATGACCGTGGCACCCGTGGCGGAATGGTTACCTTATCGGATTATATTGAAAAAGCCTTCTGAGGTTCCATTCTTAGCATCCATGCAAAACTCACCAAAACAATGCAGAATAATTTTGAAGAACGCACGTTGCTCTGTTAAGGTCAGCTAAAAGCTCACCAAGATCTTGGATGTCCAAAAAGGCTTCCGATAAAGTAATTTTTCAACATAATACTTGAAGATAGTGCAAAGCTATATAAATATGTACATAGATTTTGATTTACCTATTAAGGAGGCTTTATTTCTTTCCAAGTTTCTGAGGCTTTCGGGTTAAAAAAAAAAAAAAAAACCAAAGATTTGCTGGTGCTTGTCTAGTTAGTCATACCGTTTCAAAATTTCTACTTAAAGCACAACTTGAAACAACAACTGCATTTATCACTTCCGGTTCGGTTTTTAGCGGGATTTTCGAGATCATTATTCCAAAGTAACTCAGTAGTTCACACATTTCAGTAAATAAGTAAATAGGGTGGCGAAACAGAGCGAAAAGCCCCAGGGCCCAGCACATTTCTCACAACCATGCCTTGTGACGGAATGGAGGGGACCTACAATTTTCTGCCAGTTCCGAACGGCTAATGGAGAAAGCTAATTTGCCCATTTTTGTGGCTAAAGCTAAATTGCCCTTTTTCGTGGCAATCAATTTACTAACGAAGGACTTGCCAATTCCTTGTGAAATGCGATGCCTTGTGAAATACGATACGAAAAACATTTTTGCCTCTGTTGGGATCGGAACCACGAATCTCTGGATTAACAGCAGACATGCTAACCATCACGCCACTGGTAAAACATTTATGACATGGATTTTCAGTTTTCTGTTAATGTTATCCGATAGGAACACATCCCGCAGCACTATTCATTTGGTTTGGGGTAAACAGGTTAAGGGAGCATCAGGCTGATTTGCTGTTATGTTCTTGTCGTTACTCTTGTACTTTTTTAATTACTTCTTTGCAATAAATAATCACCATTTAATCTTTGCTTTTCAGTGTATTGTTGTTGTTTAACGATACTGATACTTAGTGTCGAGACGGCAAAGACAGATGGAAGTTTCGAAAATGCGGAATCCACCGACGAGTTTATAACGATGAGGTAAACTTTTAACTTTCAATTGTGTATTTGAGTAAATAAAAATGCAATTGCACATATCTCTAGCTTTAGTTCTAGTCATTCCTACGATCTGAGGCAGACAATTCCTGGTGAACCAGAAGTGGACTATCCTATCTACAGTGCAGTACCCAAAACGGACTTTGACTGCAATGGCCGCCACGAAGGTACTTACAATATACAAACAAATAATGCATACGTGCTTATAAGACCTTCCTTTTACATAGGCTACTATGCTGACATAGAAACCAGATGCCAAGTTTTTCGAATCTGCGCCAATACTGACTTAATAGGAAAAGGTAAGCTCCCCAACAAACAAACAATGTTATCTCAAATCAAAGACTAACACATGCTTTCTTTAAATAGGCTTTGCATTCCTCTGTCCCAATGGAACCCTTTTTAGTCAAAAGAATTTTGTCTGCGACTGGTATAGGAACGTTGACTGTGGTGACAGTGAGCGTTACTACAGCAAAAACGATCTCAATCACATTGGTACCAAAACTGACATGATGCGAACGGTGCGTCAAATGATGGAACACCCAATGAAGACCATAAGCATGGCGCTAAATCGTGGCAATCCAACAACTTCAAAGCCTTCGACTTACTACAGCCCCTCAACTAGTACATCAAAAATTGCACGTAGCTCTCATACAACATCAGCTCCAATCACAAGAATCCCAACCAAAAGCTCTGTACAAGCGAGACAATCCTCGGTCCCGGTGAAGCCAGTTGATATTGACCTCAGATTTTCTTCACCCGATGGCCAAAGCCCAACAAATGGAAAATCAGACTTAACATCACTCCCATCTGAGAAAGGATTCAAGCCTTCACACGGTTCTGCTTTAATAACTCATCCCTCTCCTCCCTCTCCTACGTTTGCTCCACCATTTGAATCTCCTATCGAACCGCCCTATGGAAGCCCATTGTCGTCTGAAGTCGACGCATTTGGAATTAGTCCTTTCGAAAGCCAACCTGGAGGGCCCCCCATCTCCAGCGGAAACAGTGCTAGTGAAAAAGAAGTGTACATCTCGAGCCTTGGAGAACTTTCAACTGATCCAGGTTCTAATTTTAATCGACAAACATCACGTATTATTTCTGATTCACCATCAAACTCACTCGACGGTGAATCAAAACTTTATAACGCAAATAAAATGAATTTCGCTGAGAAAGTCAATGAAGGCCTTAAAGGAGTTCCAGTTGTCAATCGAAATGAAGTTATAGCACCTGAGTATGTAAAGAACATTATGCAGCGTAATGTTGTTGCCCCTTCGGATAAACAGACTCATTCCTCGACTTACGACTTTGCATCGAATGTAAACAGCTTGTTAGATGAGGTTACTTACGAAACAGAACTGGAAGCACAAAACTCTATGCAAGTGCCACAACGTGCTTCGCCATCAACACACCCCAATGCACCTACGAAGAAGCCATTCAGATTTTTAAGCCGCGGGTTTTCGTATGACAAAGAAGAGGGTCCATATGTCTACGGCCCAGCATCTGCTCCAAGGACAACCTATTCGTCGGGAATACAGGTAAGATTGGTAGAGACTTTAAACCTGACAACTGATTTTTTTATATTTTTTTCATAAATCTGTTTCGACTCAGACAAATATGCAAAAATCGTTTCAGAGAAGGTCACTGAATGCCAATATGACCTGATTTAAAAAAAAAACTCTTCATTGAATGCTTGAAATTTTAATTTTTCTTCTTTTCTGTCTTTTTCGAATGAGTTTTGATTTTCTATGCATCCTCTTCACAGGAAATATCATCCAATGCATGTAAAGTCCTAATCTTTTTCTCAGTTTCTACTCATCTAATAACGAAAATTGAAATTTTTTAACGTACATATGATTTACTTTACTATTCATCAGAGAAGGTAACGGAGTCAATTCAAAGCAGAAGCTCTTTCGTTTCCCTTGTTGCTGCTGGTAGGAGCTTCTTTGAATTAAGTAAGGACCTCTTCTGCAGCCTGAGAGAGAAATTATGACACTTTTTGAAAAAGAGATAATAGGTCCGTTCGTTGAACTTTCCCCAGGGTTGACCCAGGCTTTCTTGACAACCCTATGAGTTGTCAAAAAAACCTGGGTTTTCCAGTCCTCAAAAAACGCTAAAACACAAATCACCACACATCCCTGTCATAAAAAAAAATACATGTCATGTGACAGCCCTCAACTCGCCACAGCAAAAAGCTAGGGCGAGTTGATGGAAAACTTAGGTCAACCCTGGGGCTCAAAAAACACTCAATTTAACATTCAGGGCGACTTTAGGTTTCTCAAAAAACGCTTTGTGACGACCACAGGGCGACCCTAGGGCTTCAACGAACAAACCTAATATTTCATTGTTGAAAGTAAATTTCCAATTGCTTTTTACTTTGCGAACAGTTTTTTGGGGTTCACAAGCTTGCAGCTGTTTGCAAATTTCTTGGCGATTAAATAGACGGTTTCAAGTCATATACAGCTGCGGTCAAAATAATAGTAGTATAGAGCTTAAGGGGGGGGGGGGGGACGTTTTGGCGAATTTTTTGTGAGAAACCAGTTCAAATTTCTTTATTAAAACTAATTATATCTTAAAAAGTGACATTTCAAGAATGTTGTGTAAAATTTTCACAAAGAAATATTTTAAAATACGGCAATGGCAGCAATTATTCGGACGTGCCTCGAAAAAAGGCGAGTTGCGGTGCCCCTCATAACTTGGGGCTGGATCATCGGAAATCAAAAAATCTAAATTCATTCGTTAGATAATTGTTTTTACCGGGTAATGTCGAGAGGGTTTTTAGAAATTTTAATTTTTCACTTTTTTGGATCACTTTGAAGTGAAAAACTTGATTTTTTGTGAAAAAATCGGCTAATTTGTTATTGTAAAAGAACAATTATCAATAAATTTAAAAAGGCTCTTCGTCACTACCTTGTAAATTATTTACAGAAATAACGTTCAAAATTTCAATAGGATCGGTGCAGTAGTTTTGAAGTTATGAGGGGCACCGACTTTTAAAAAGTGAGTTGTGGGAAAAATGCTTTAAAGTTTTGATTAGTGTTCAAAACACAAGGAAAACACTATACTGACAGGTATAAAAATATTCTATTAACTTTGTCAATTTTGCTCCAATTCACTTGAAATTTTGACACAATGTTTTTAAAATATTATGCATTCATTTAAAAAAAAAAAGAAAAAAACAGTAAAAAAAAAATTTAAATACGTTACCCCCCCCTTAAGAAACAACAAAATTGAAAAAAACTTATCCGTCAATTCTAATTTAAAAAACCAATAACGTGGTTTTCAAAGTGGGGTTTTAAGCTTTTATTTACAAAAAAAAAAAAAAAAAAACATTAGTTTAATATTATTAACCCATAGTTGCAAGTTTATTGAACAGATGTTGAAATTCAGCGGTCAAAAAAATAGTAGTGATAGGAAAATCTACCTTGAAATGTTACGAAATCGAAAAATTAGGTCAAAATTTTTATTACAATATGTGGCTGAGTGTTCGTACCCTTAATTAGTATTTAGTTGCATGTCCCTTGTTAGCTATAACAGCAGTACAAAGACGTTAAACAGAGTTTATCAGGTTTCCACACCTTCCCGTGCTTATCGAACTCCATGAGATGTAACGCTTCGCAAAGGACTGTGTTGTTGCTTGGTTTACATCTAGAAGCATATTTTTTTACAGCGCTCCATAGGTTTTCAATGGCATTAAAGTCCGAAGACTGTGCGGGCCACTACATCACATCTACTTTACTTTCCTGGTACCATTGCTTCTTGCTGAAAGACCCATTTCAGCAAGAAGCAACTTTATTTACGGTAGCATTCAACTTCAGTATACAGTAGCATTACTTCCTGCATTATCCTAACAAAGAGATGCTGATCCATAATGCCTTCAATCCGCATTATGGGCCCAACTCCGTAGAAGAAAAAACATGCCCATACCATTATGATTGTATAAAGTGTGGATTATATTCGGTGTTTGGGGGTCTTCTTACATATTGACGAGATCCTTTTCCACCCCTTAAAACAATTAAAGTGTAACGGGTTTTCACTATCAACGCAATGCAAAGTGGAAAAATTCCAATCTGTGCAATGCTTTCACTCACACTACTATTATTTTGACCGCAACTGTATATACTTGAGATTCGTCTGTGGTAGGCGGTAAAATTTCTTTCATTTTCAGGCGATACATAGACTCCTTTTTTACCCTAGCTACAAGCAGAGTTGCAAGACAAAAATGTTTAATTTCTTTGATTAGCTATTTCCTGTTTTTTTTTTGTTTTTAGAAGGCCAAGCACTGTTTCTTCGTTGTGACCGAAAAACTATTTTTTCATCATCGGATGGGACAACATTTTCACAGCACATCAGTTGTTTTCGATTAAGTTTGGTTTTATGCCAGGAGGTGGTCTTGGACCAGTCTTAGATCTGCCCATTATCTGTTTCAGATGCCCTCATGGCAAAGTGATGGAACATGGATGTCCGTCAGTTGCCAACCAACTAACTTTTTGTTTGGTGTACTAAAAATCATTAAACCGTTCTCACTTGTCAACGCGTTTGCCGGTTCCATGTTTTCCAATAGAATAGAAGAGCTATTTAGCAGATCTGCAAATGTACATAACGCTGAATCTCTGCTCGCAGAAAAGAAGGAACATGACAGATAGTAGGAAGAATAGGCTGACACAACGACGAAGCTCAAGAAACCTCGGCATAACGCGCTTGGGTTTTTATTTTAGTGTGTTGATCAATTTTTCAGTCTCTTGGTCTTGTACTGACGCACTAAGACCAATTTAAGGTTCATTGTTATACCAAATACAGATACCGTTTTTACCATTCGGAGCTCTCAATCAAGCCATTTAATGGCTTTGTTCATCAGATCTTTTGCATCAAGGCAGGGCACAAGCAGAGAAGGTGTGAGGTAGCATCTCATTTTCCTCCTCGTCCATGCAGCTGTTGCAAAAGTTATTGGATAAGACACTGAGTATTGGTGTGAGAGGGTAACCAGAAAAGGCGAATGTTTTGCCATCTCCATAAGAGATGATCGACAGTTTGGTTGGTTTGTTGAAACAGTGCCAAGTGATTTAAGCCTTGACCGTTCAAAAATATCCGGATATCCGATCTATTGTTCTTCTCGAGCCATGATAAAACATCTTTGACCGTCAGAAGTGTCGTTCGTTGCATTTTACCCAGAGTTGAATTAAGTTTGCTTAACAGCCCTACATAAGTTCTCAAAAAAAAACTGGGTTTTGTTTTTCAAAAAACGCTTAAGCACGAGATCTCCAAACAATTAAGGCTAAAAAACACTCAGTTTGCTATTCAAAACGAAATATGGTTTTAAAAAAAACGCTTTCTGGTGAACATATAGGGCAACCCAGAATTTCAATTTGAAGCGTAAAGTGGTTTGGGAAACGGAATAAGAGAAGGGGCTGAGCGCTGAGTACACACCGACAACCATTTCTTCTGGTTTTGAAGCAATGATATAGAAATGAGCTAAATCACTTCTAAAAAAGTTCCTTATCGTTTCTAGTGGATTTTGAATGGATGGCGACTTGAAAACTTTTTGTCAAAAGCCAGTTAGAGAGTTGTGAAGTCAAAGTGCCTTGAATTAATCCGAATGATAAAATATGACCAAATTAATTTTGGTTCATTGAGAGATGGCTCTAAAACGAAATGCAACCTTAAGACCATGACCAAAATCCAAAGGCTTGCATGCATTGGCTCAACTAGTGCCATGAGAACAACACCAACTGCAGCTCTAGAAACCTTTCTGTCGCTAGCTCCCCTAGATCTTTTTACTAAGGAGATGGCGGCCAAAAGTGCACTGCGACTCAAACAATGCAACAATTGGAAAACAGGCATATCAGGCCATAGAACCACCATGAACCATACAGATATAGAAATTCAAACAGACTATACCTCCCCGCATATTGACTTCAATCCAGTGGCCCTAACCTTCTTTCCGACAGGAGAAAGCTGGGAGGAAAACAGGGTTATAAAAGAAAATCACATTTCCGTCTTCACAGATGGTTCCAAAACGTACGAAGGGGTAGGATCAGGTATCTTCTCAGATTACCCTACGATGAATCTATATCTATATCTATCTATATCTATCTATACATATAATAAAAACGTAACAGTTTGTTTGTTTGTGCACGCTAATCTCAGAAACCGCTTATCCTATCTAGATGGGGCTTTCAGTAATATATTGTGGTAAGCTTCACTTAACATTAAGTTCTTATTTCATGTCAATCGGTTGATAAATAAAAAAGTTATACCAATTCTTGCGGACGAAGTCTCTGGCACACCTAGAAGATCAATAAAGCTTTCCGACTTCTGCAGTGTCTTTCAAGCAGAAGTACTCGCAGTGTGCGAAGCCGCAAAGCACATAGCTACGCAAAAATTGATTGATCAACAAAAATATTGACCTTTTCATAGACAGTCAGGCGGCCATTAAAGCTATCTCATCCCTTATCACAAAATCCAGACTTGTAGACAGCTGTCACAGTAACCTAAGACTGCTCAGCGAAACAAACACCGTTAGTTTAACCCGGGTTCCAGGACATCGTGACATAATCGGTAATGAAATGGCGGATAAGCTGGCTAAATTCGGGGTCAGCACTTGAATCCAGCGAAACGAACACCTTAGTTCTAAAGCCACTAGAGCAAGAATAAAACAGAATCAAACACAATTTTCTAAAAACCGCCAATGACAGGTGGTCATCTTTAGAAACATTCCGAGTCTCCAGAAACCTTTGGCCAGATATTTCCAAGAAAAAAACAGAATTTCTACTCCAGCTAAGCAGACCTCGGCTCTCTCTATTGAATGGCATTCTCACGGGCCACAACTCGTTGGGTACCCACATGATGAGAATGGGCATTAGCACATCCGACTTATGTAGAGGATGCCAAGATGAAGAGGCAGAGGAAGGATCATTCCACTTCCTCTATGAGTGTCCTAGCTTGGCCCACACTCGGAAAAAAAAACACTGACCTCCAAATGGTTCAGTGGGGGTTTCGTACCCCAATAAACCAATTACCAACCCAACCCTCTACCTCTCCAATCCTCCCATCTCCTCATCCTCTGATTTTCCCGGGGAGCACAATGGATCCTTGAGATCCGAGTGAGGTGCTGCCACTTGTGGCTGCACCCCCCCATGCAACCTAACCTAACCTAAAACGAAATGCTATGTTCGGAATATGACTAAGATGGCTGTCGAAGATATTGAACAGGAAGCACTGCTGACACACAACCAACGTACATGCTGATCGCTCAATTTTTAACTAGACCGTCACTGTAAATCACTTTAGTCCGCGAAAGAATTGGTCTGAAGAATGCTGGCGCATAGCCAGTGAATGTATCTGTTGAGATATACCATATACTCCATTGGAACTCAATAGCTTCTTTGCAGGCGAAGAGAGTTTTTTTGACTCGTTCTTGTATATCG
This sequence comes from Melanostoma scalare, assembly GCA_949752695.1. NCBI lineage: Eukaryota > Metazoa > Arthropoda > Insecta > Diptera > Syrphidae > Melanostoma > Melanostoma scalare. The sequence continues at coordinate 72,287,296 of OX456984.1, forward strand.
GATTTCTATTTTAGGTTTTATCAACAATAAGGCATAAATTTTTTTTTTACCTGGAAATGTTAAAAAAAAACTACAATTGTGGAATTTTTTTTCATGGGAAGATGAACAGTTCAATTATGTCGTGTAGACCCCCAGTCCACATTTGGACTTGCTCAGTGGCCCTGTTATATTAGTTTAAGTTCAAATAGTGCGAAGTTTGAAGTGTTACGAAAGAAAAGAAAAGCAGTTAGGCAATTTAGATATCACTTAAAGGAAAAAGAAATATCTCAACATTTTTGAAGGGTCAATTCACTGCTCGAAACAACAATTTTGTTCTTTGAAGCCCTAGGTTATGTCCTATGGTCGCCACAAAGTGTTTTTTGAAAAACCTCCTAAGTGTTTTTTCGAGCCCTAGGACTGCTCTCACCTCACCATGAAGTAGCACTGGGTTGAGTTCAGGTAACAGGGCTGTCCAATAGCATTTTTCTTCAAATACCAATTTTTGAAAACTTATTGGGTTGTCAAGGAACCTATGATGAGTCATGATCAAAATAAGCCATTGTCCGGTGCTGTGAGCAATTTTCCAATGAATGAGGAGAAAACTGAAATCGCTGATTCACCAGTATATCTCAGACATTTAGCCTAAATTTGATAGTTGTATTTTACTCGAATTTGCCCTTGCCCACTATAAATAATTTGTACTCAGAATATGGGCACTGATTCTTCCTTTTTTATGAGTACCTTTGACTAGAAAAGGTAAAGGCACTAGGTACAAAAATTATTGTTTCTATTTTGGTCAGTGTTTAGGGATTTTAAAATAAAATAAACAGACTTACTTTATTGCAGTACTGAAGCGGCGATGTTTTTGAGCGGCTTAGCATAAAATTCAGTAATCAAACAAATTACAATGCAAATCATAAAAACTTCTTCTTTCTTTCATACTTTTTCTATTCTCTACTTTCTATTCTACTTTTACAACTTTTTAGCATTCTACATCTATTCAATCACCCAGTAATTCATTCCACCAAACGACATTAGCCACAACATCAGTTCCAATCACATCAACCCAAGACTTAGCTCTTGAAAACACACCTGAAGAATCAACCATTGAGGGCGCGGTACCGTCAAGTTTCAATTTTCAAATCTCCCCAAATGATCAAATATCTGAAAACAACAATACAATATCTGAAGGTGATAGTACAACCACTCCCTTTATATCCGAAGGTGCTAGAAACGATCGGTTCATTGATTCAGATTTTATTTATAATCCAGACTCAGAATCAGAATCAGACTTGACATTTAAAGCAGCTATTAAAAGAGAACAAAGGGAATTGGCCAATATTGGCCAACAAGTTCTTAGAAGAGAGCAAAAGAAATTGAATCCAAAAAAATCAGCAAATTCTGCACTTGACCAGAAAGTCGATAAAATCGAACAAAAACAATCAGCTTCTTCTGAAATTTTAAGCGACTTACCTCAAGAACTTCATGTGGAGGACAAAACAAATGCAAACAAGCAAGCTGAAAATTTACTCCTTGCCGGCGTTAAAAAATCCACAGCCAATGATAAGGCCACTGAAGAAGAAGAACCTACTGCCGTTATACCAATTTATAATAGGGCGACTGATTCACAGATTTCATCATCGACTACGAGTGCAACCTTGACTACATCGTCAACAGTAGAAGATTTTGTTCCAGTGGAAAATTCAACACCGTCAACAACCACAACTCTGCCAACTTCAACGACCACATCATCATCCACATCTTCAGTATCGACGACTTCATCAAGCACTTCTTCTACTACTCCTGAACCCACTTCTTCTACTACCTCTGAGCCTACTTCTTCTACTACTACCGAACCCAATTTGACAACACCAGCTCAATCGTTTAAAAGACTTACTGGGGACAGTGCCAATCGTCGCAAAACTTCAAAGCCACTTTTGTACGCAAGGAGGAAAAGCGTTGTAAGATCTGGTGCAAGAACAACATCTACAACAAAGGCAACACCAACGTCAGCATCACCAACATTTAGGAGTAGATCAGGCAATAGATTGACGTCAACATCAACTTCAACTACACCTGCAACAATTATTTCTGGCACAAGTACAACATCAAGGCCAACAGCTTCAACTCGCAGGCGTCCACCTGCCAATCGATACGGGTTACGTAGAAGAACTACACCAATTCCAAGTTCTACTTCTACAACCTCTACAACAGATGTTCATAGTAAAAGGATCAGCTCAAGAAGCTCTGAAGAATCCCTATCCGACTTAACCGCCCTTGCAAGTACTTATGACGCAGCACCAAACCGTGCGTACAACTCCATTCGACAAAATTCATACAAATACTCACAAGCTCAACGTCGAAAACCCAACCATAAGAAAAACAACTCAGAATCTACAACACCAAGTTCAACTACATCTTCAACTGATGCTTCCACGACATCAACGCAACAACCACAAATTTCATCTTCATTTCCAACGCCTACTTTAGCTCCATTTTCATATCATGAAGCTCTCTCACCCATGCCTTTAACATCCACTACGTCGGAACCTTTGCCGGCAACATTTCTTTCATTTAACGATCTAACCAAATCCATTACTGATGATTCAATTTTACAGAACTTGAGAAAGAACCAGGAATATAACAGACCGTCGAAGGAATCGACATTTTTTGGAGGTCAACAACAATTTGGTACAGAAAATAGTTTCAAACAAAGTCTTTTCCATTCTTAAATGTTTTTTTCTTTTCAGCTCCAATAAGACAGCAAATACCATTCTCGACTGTTCCAAGAATTCAACAAGAAGTCTCAACACAAAGACCCACACTTAAAGTGGCAACTAGTCTGCCTTTCATTCCACTGAAAGATTTCATTGCTAGCAAGTTTGGATCGCAATACAGTCCCGAACCTCCAAAATTATCAACTACCAGACCAGCTCTGATTTCACCATCAGGAGTAGTCTACGATATATTATCGAAGTCACAGAAAAAAACAATTTATAATAATCAACAAAACACCAATCAACAATACGGCTCACAAACTCCTCTGGTCGTTAAGCCCTTTGCTCCAGTTCAACAGTCAGTATTGTCGGCAGGCAATCAAAATTTCTACCAACAACAACCGCAATTCAATGTTCAACAACAACAAAAGTATCAACAACAACAATATCAACAACAGCAACATCAACAAGAACTTAAACAACAACAATACCAACTTCAACAACAATATCAGATCCAACAACAGAGACTTCAACAACAACAGCAACTCAAACAACAACAGCAACAACAAGTCTCTCAACAGCAATTTTCTGTATTGAACCAGCCACAGATCGTTTCGCAACAATTTAATCCGTTCCAACAAGCTGGTGCTGCAGTCCAGCCTGCAAGGTATACGTTCTCATCTCAACAAACCCAGCAACAAAATCCAGTTCAACAACGCAGTTCCACAAAGATTGTCCCATCAGTTGAGCTTCAACGAAGCCTACGGTTCGAACAACAACTATCCTCGTCAGCACAAGATCGACAGCAGTCACAAATTCAAATAGTTCCCGCACGCATGACCATGTCTCAGACAATTCTTCCACAGCAGACGAATACGAATACAAATTTCAGCCCCAATTTGCAGCCGCAGTCTGAAATAGGATCTATCAATGTTCGACTGCCAAGCAATAGCCTCGTGGGCTTGATTCCAAACACTAATATTTTCGATTCGAATGTAAATGGTAATTCAGTACTCGAACGAGCTCAAAGGCGAAGTGATCTGTTCCTTGACGAACCCAGTGGTCGGGAGAGAAAGTCTGTATATTCGGGAGTTAGTTCATACGACGTGCCATTAAGTAGTGTGGGTCGATTGACCAACGATATAACTCAACTGTTACTACAGCGAAGACTTTAAATTTAACATTTAGGCTTGGTCTTAAATTAATCTTAAATATGTATATGTAAGTTGTTTAGATGAACGTAATTTAAAATTAATTTTATTTAATTTTGTAAAAGAATTTAAAACAAGATTCTTATCATGCCATTGTAGTTCATTTGTGAATTTCATTTCACCTAAGAGTTAAGCTATGTTACGTCTAATGTTAGATTAACTATTTAATATATTTATTAAATAAATACAAAATTTAAGTATGATTTTTCTTGAAGCATGATTTCTCCATTCGGAGTTTCCATCACGTACCGTCGCGTCGTTTGGGATGTCTTTGTTGATTGAGCAATCTCCTCATGGGTGGTTTAAGGTGGCTTTCGATTTTTACCAATAGCTTTCATTATATCCTTCGACAATATGAAATGATGATGCAGTGATGACTGGCAAACCTACTCTACTGCTCTCACCAAAAACAATAACGAAATTAAAAAAGCCAAAAGGGCCTCTTTTAAACAATTTGTAGAAAGTATTTCTGATGTTTCCTCTAGTTGCAGACTCCACAAAGTTCTCACATCCGACAAGCCAGCAAACCTAGGTATCCTTACCAAGGAAAACGGATGTCAGACTAAGAACAAAATAGAAACTCTGCAACTCCTTAAAGACACCCACTTTCCACAATCTATCATTATAGACCCAGCCAAACCTATCATCCCAAAAGGGAACAGCATATGCTTCCATCTAGGGAAGACTGGACAGCGGCCAGACAAATCTCAACACGAATGTCATTAAGTGGGCAATCTCCTTCTGAAACCATTCAAAGCCCCTGGGGAAGACGGCATCTTCAGAACGGGGCTGCCATAATTGCTCCCATTCTATCCATGCTGTTCACTTGCAGCCTAGCTTTTGGTCACATACCAGAAAGCTGGAGAAGAGTAACAGTTATCTAATTGCAAAAAGCGGGAAGGAATCTGGATCCAAGCCCTAAATCCTTTCGGCCAATCAGTCTGATGTCATTCATCCTCAAATGTATGGAGAAGGTCATTGATAGACACATCCGGGATAAGGCATTAGCTACCCATCCACTACCCACATCACAATACGCATATCAACCAGGAAAATCAACGGAAACCGCGTTGAATGACCTAGTTACAAGGATCGAACATTCTATCGATAAAAAGGCAATTTGGGTAGTGGCATTTCTCGATATAGAAGGAGCCTTCAACAACACTTCCTTTGTGTCCACAGACCGTGGCACCTCTAAGGCACCACAACGTTCCACAAGTGATTCGCAATTGGATAATGTCCATGCTAAACAGCAGAATTATCCACAGCGATATCGAAGAAGTGGTAATCTCAGCACTAACAACAAGAGGCTGCCCACAAGGTGGGGTGGAGACCTCTCACCACTCATCTGGTCAACTGTTGTAGACAGCCTACTAATGTCGCTTTCCATTGGTTTCACTCGGGGAAGCACTCATTTTAAAAACCAATGGAACACCCAAAATTGTTTCAATTCAGTTAAACGTAATTTGCTTTGTGTGAGTGAAACACCTATGGCTCTTAAAAAATATTCCTTGAAGAAAATTTTCTTTTTGACATTTGAGTAACATGTGTTAGTGATTCTTGAGTCGATTCTCACTTCAAATCGAGAAGCGGCTGTCACTCCTCAGAATCATGAGAAGCGATCTTTTTGCACCAATGGAACGGTTTGTCATATGCAAACTTAAATCGAATAAGACTGCAGGTGCAGATGGCCTTGATGCCGAACTTTTCAAGGCAGCTGGAGACCAGTTGGAAAGGAGCATGCACCAGCTGATCTGCATGATATGGTCGGAAGAAAGCATGCCCGATGAATGGAACCTCAGTATCGTATGCCCGATCCTAAAGAAGGGAGACCCTCACAATTGCGCCAATTATAGAGGGATAAACCTCCTTAACGTCGCTTATAAGATCTTGTCTGCTGTAATATGTGAACGTCTGAAACCCCACGTCAACAACTTGATAGGTCCTTATCAATGCGGTTTTAGACCAGAGAAGTCCACAATAGACCAAATTTTCACATTACGGCAGATCTTGGAAAAAACCCGAGAACATAATATCGATATTCACCACCTCTTTATCGATTTCAAGGCCGCGTATGACAGTATTTACAGAGACGAGCTGTACAGAGCCATGTCTAGTTTCGGCATCCCTGCAAAACTCGTACGACTATGCAGGATGACTTTGGAGAATTCACACTGCTCCGTCAAGGTCAGTAAAGAACTCACCGAGACCTTTGATGTCGAAAAAGGCTTTAGGCAAGGCGACAAACTGTCATGCGATTTCTTTAACAACATACTTGAAAAGATTGTAAGAAACTCAAACGTCAACACCAGAGGAACAATCTTTCAAAAGTCTGTACAATTACTGGCCTACGCAGACGATATTGACGTAATGGGAAGAAAAAAGCGTGATGTCATAGGTGCTTTTGCGAGTATTGAAACAGAAGCGGCAAAAATGGGTTTGATGGTTAATGAGGGCAAAACGAAGTATATGCTGTCATCAAACAAGGACACAGAACATCGACGAATTGGACAAAACGTCACAATAGACAGACATAACTTCGAGGTAGTACAGGACTTCGTCTACCTAGGATCCGCTGTAGACACGGAAAACAACATCAGTGCGGAGATCAAACGGAGAATAACTCTTGCCAACCGTTGCTTCTTTGTGTTAAGAAGGCAATTGAGAAACAAAACCCTCTCTAGAAAAACCAAGGTGACCTTGTATAAGACCTTAATCATCCCAGTCCTGCTGTACGGCGCGGAAGCATGGACCTTATCGAAAGCGGATGAGGAAACTCTTGGTCGTTTCGAAAGAAAAATTCTCCGAATGATCTTTGGTCCCGTATGCGAAGACAATGTGTGGAGAAGAAGACACAACAATGAGCTAAATGAGCTGTACCACGAAATGGGCATAGCCAGAAGAGTACGCATCGCGAGGCTACGATGGTTGGGCCATGTAGAGCGGATGGACCCAAACGCTCCGGCTCGTCATGTGTTCGAAAGCACATTGCAGGGAAATCGCGGAAGGGGAAGACCTTCTTAGGTGGCGCAATCAAGTGGATGAAGACCTCAACCGACTTGGAGTGCGAAACTGGAGAGAGCTCGCCCAAAATTGAGGCCCAGGTTCACCCCGAACTGTAATGCTCACCTAAGTAAGTAAGTAAGTAAGGAACGGTTTGAGAATGCTTCTGGACGCTCTTGAACAGTTCTTTTCGTCCAATGGAAAGTGACATAAAATTACTTGCAACCCAAGGCATTTATGCAGTGGACTTTGCAGATGATCTAGCAATTGTCATACAAGGCTCATCAGAACCACTAATATCAAGAACAGAGCTGGTGCTCTGATGAAGGTCTCTCTGTCAACCCCCATAAGACAGTTATTGTCCCATTTACAAAAAAAAAACCTAAATCTTCTACTACCCCCCACTCTCTATGGGGAAACAATACCATTTTCAAAAGAATCAAAATACCTTGGGATCATCCTAGACAGCAAAATGTCATGGAACCCTCAACTAGAACGCATTTCCAGCAGAGCAACCAAGGCCCTATGGACTTGTCGAAGCATATGGGGGAAAAACTGGGGTCTAAAACCTAAAATGATGTACGACCTATATACGCTGGTAGTCAGGCGAACAATAATAAAATAGCCGTTGTATGGTATACAAAAACAAAAGACGTAACGGCAATCCAAAAACTAGAAAAGATTCAAAGATTGGCAACAACATGCATTACGGGATGCATGCGTACAGCACCAACATACGCTCTAAACGTCATTACAGGACTACCTCCAATCAACCTTTTCATAAAAATGGAAGCAAGACTGGCGACACACCGTCTTTTCCATCAAGGACACATAAAATCACATACAAACCCGAAAGGACATCTGTCGATAATGGAAAGTCTAGAAAAACTTAATACCTTTAGTATGTGCTTGGATGCTATTATTCCCATGTACAACTTCAAACTCAACTTCTCCATTGCCATCCCCCTAGGGAAGACTGGGAGAACACAAAGCCTCATCCTTCAAGGCAAGATATGGTCTGGTATACGGACGGCTCAAAAATGGAAATTGGTACAGGTTCCGGCATTTTCAGCGACTGTCCCAGACCCAATTTCTCAGTACGCACAGTGGTCGGATTCAACAATCTAGCGGGACAAAAGTCGAAAATCAAAGTCAAGCGATACGTTTCAAAATGATGTACGTAACTTGTCAATACACTAGGTAACTGTAGTTCATACTTTGTTTTTTGATTTTTTGCACTGTTAAGAAAATATTAAGCATAGAAGTACCTAAGTAGTTTATGAAAGCCATTTAACAACAGAAAATAAAAGGTTTTTTTGTGCAATTTGGTTCAGCTAAAAAAAGTGCTACGGTACGTCTTTTGGAATAATTTTTTTTTCTTGAATAGAATAGATTGTGAGCAGTAAAAAAAAACGATTTCCGAAGTTAACTGTTTCATTAAATATAGTCCGGTTAATTTAGACATAAAAATAGTGGTCAAATAAAGAAAATTCCGACAGAGCCAAATCTTCGTAGAGACCTTAAGCTTACCACAAAGAACAAAGTGTCAAAAGTCCCAATCAGTCCCATGTGTGCTAAGGGACTTAGTCAAAATTTTAGGTTTTTGGATTTTTCTCGAAAACGGTAAGTTTTTCCGAAAAGTATCTTGAAGCAAAGTTGTAGATCTTTAAATTTTCGATAAAAATGGTGCTTATGATTTTTTCTCTAAGATCCACTGTTTCCCAGATATTGCGCTTGTAAGAATCACTTTCTACATAATATGCACACAAATACCACGTATATACATATTTAGGTACTCAAGCAAGCAAAAATGAAAATCATTTATTTAATTATACATATACATAATATAAATATACAATAAAATTTTTTAGATTTTTTTTATTAAAACTATTTTGCTTAATTTCACAAATTAGTTTTTGTTAGTGTAATAGGCGACGCGTTTCGGACTCTGTCCATCTTCGGGTGCAAGCTTCGTATGTTATCGGTGTTGTTTTTCTATTTTCGTATGGCTGATCATTGTGGTTTTTTCGTTGAGTTGGAGTTAGCTACTAAAGTATAGTGGCTTTGATTTTAGTACGAGTATAAGTTTGTCGTTTAAAATATTTTGTAAGCTTTATTTATTTCATATTCTTCTGTGGCGTCTAAAGTATTTTTCCTTTTTTGCGTATATGTAATGGTTTCTGTTCTATTAGGTGTTGTGCATATGTTGATCTTGTGTTTACTTTTGGTTTATGTTCTTTGAATCTTCCTTTGAATGTTCTTCCTGTTTGTCCTATATAGTATATTGGTTACAGTCATTGCATGTTAATTTGTATACTCCGGAACAACACTATTCAAAAATCTTAAAACAAAAACCTAATACAGAAACAAACCCTTTTATTTACAAGCAAAAACTAATTTTACAGTGTCCGATTTGTCAATATGGTGTCAGATTTTGTTCTCTAAGAGAGTACACAAAAACAAGCAAACTCCTTTCTCTCAATTCGGCTTTTTAAAAGTGAAACATAAATATATATAATAATAAAAGTCTTTTCCTTGCAAACACCTCCTTAAGCTTACCCCAAAAGAGTAACACGGAATATAAAAAAATATCCTAAACATGTGCAATTCATATTACCTACTTGTAAAAATTTTATCTTACTACATTCGAATTCTTTCGTAATACTTACTGGAGGTCAACCAATAACTCAAACCACGAATATCAAATCTTTTCAAACCAAATAAAAAAACACACAATTTTTTATCAATAAAATCATTGAATATTTTTATTAAATAGAAACTATTTTTTTTTATTATTATTTAAAAAAACAAAACAAAAAGTACAAGTACAAAATAACAAAATAACGTAACATTTTTTAACACAAAAAATAAAAACAATTTTTTTTAGAAGGTTGTTTCATAATAAAAAGTTGTAGGACTTGTGTAGTAAACTATTGTACAACAAAATATATCAGATGTCAAATTTAAATAATTGTCCGAGGTGTCTTCTTGGTAAAAGTCATTTGTCGATGTTCCCACATCGACGTATCTTCTTTTTCTCATAGATGAGAAGACTTTTTGAATTCCTGTAACGAGAAGAAAAAAAAGTTTAGAATCTTCTTTCTATTTACAATTTTTAAATGACAAAGCAAATAAAAAAAGTTGTGTTTAACTTAAAACTAGTTTTGTAATAAAACAACACAACAATCTTTAAATGTATAAAAAGATAATAATTTTTACATCCTAACATCCATGTTCATAAACGTATTTCAAAGTTAACCCCTCGATAAAATGATAAATTTGTTCCCAAATGCATTTCATCGAGTGACTACCTTTGAAATACCTTTGCGAATATTTCTATTAGTTCACCAGTTTCGATTCAGTCGCTTTGTACTGAGCGAAACATAAAAATTTATTTTGTATATTTTTTTTTTCATCTAGAATTATTTGTCAAAAAAAATATTATTTTGCTATACGAAAATTATTTTGCTGTGAAATTTACAAATTCAATAAGGATACAAACGATAGATGGTGGACGATGCTTTCAAATAAGCCTCCTTTGGTCAAGAACATTCCGGACGACTACCACAAGCACGATGGCAACAAAAATAAATAAAATCAAGAAAAAAATAAATAATCAAATTTAGCTAGTGGTTCTCCTGAGTGCTCATGAGGTGCTCCGCTATACAGGAAATCCCTAAACAACCAACACTTTCAGAAAAATGCAATTCAACACTTAAAACATTTAAAACACTTGAACATACCAAATTTTGAAAAAATATTATTTATTTAAACCAAATTCAAACAACAATAACAAAATTATTACATTCTTTTTCATTTAGCTTACTTTTACAAGCTTTTCTAAAGCAGCCCATCGAGTTTTTTTCTGCCTAAAAAGAAAAAAGTTTACACCTTACCATTAACTTTAATATCTTCAAATAAATTTACCTTTTTTCTTCTTCTAAATATTTCTTTTTTATTTTTAAGCTCCGCTTCTTCAAGACGTGTTTCTCTGAAAATAAAATAATTAATAATAAAATTTTATGAGGAATTTGATTAAAAAACAAAAACTAAAACAGCAAAGTAGAAAAAACAGTAGAAATGAGGTTTTCCGTTAGAGTTATTTGTCCAGTGCATTGGTGCATGATGCACTCGGCATGGTGCATGATGCATGATGCATGGTGCATTGTGCTTGGTGCTTGGTGCATGGTGAAAGTGACATGGTGCAGATTGCATGGTGCATGATGTACAATGCATTGTGTATTGTGCATGGGCATGGTGCATGATGGATTATGCATGGTGCATGTTCCATGTAGAAGAAAGGTTTTATAGTAATATTGCATGGTATCCGGTAGGTGGTACAAGATGCAGAACTCATCGTATGTGGTGCATGGTAGATGGTGTGTGGTGCATGGTGCATCGGATGAAAATGCAGTACCACTTGCATCATCCTTAAAAAAAAAAAAAATTTATAAAACGCACCATAGACCATGCATCACGCACCATGCAATATGCACTTTACACAATGCACCATGTAACATGCAATATGCACAATACACCATGCATCGTACATCATGCACCATGCAATCCGCACCATGAAATATGTACCATGTATCATGTACCATGCATCATGCACCATGCACCATGGACCATGGACCATGGACCATGCACCATGGACCATGGACCATGGACCATGCACCATGGACCATGGACCATGCACCATGGACCATGGACCATGGACCATGGACCATGGACCATGGACCATGCACCATGGACCATGGACCATGCACCATGGACCATGGACCATGCACCATGGACCATGGACCATGCACCATGGACCATGGACCATGGACCATGCACCATGGACCATGGACCATGCACCATGGACCATGGACCATGCACCATGGACCATGGACCATGCACCATGGACCATGCACCATGCACCATGCACCATGGACCATGGACCATGCACCATGGACCATGCACCATGCACCATGGACCATGCACCATGCATCATGCACCATGCACCATGCACCATGCACCACGCACCATGGACCATGCACCATGCACCATGCACCATTTACCATGGACCATGAACCATGCACCATGCACCATGCACCATGCACCATGCACCATGCAACATGCCGAATGCATAGTGCATCATGCACCTGCACCAATGCACTGGACATAAAACTCTACCCATGACCGGAAAGCCTCATTTCTACTGTTTTTTCTACTTTGCTGTTTTAGTTTTTGTTTTTAATCAGAGTATGTCAGGTTCAGTGCCAGCCTATATAAGGACCCTCAAATTCCTCATAAAATTTTATTATTAAAAATTTATTTTCAGAAACACACGTCTTGAAGAAGCGGAGCTTAAAAAATAAGAAAGAAATATTTAGAAGAAGAAAAAGGGTAAATTTATTTGAAGATATTAAAGTTAAAGGTTAGGTATAAACTTTTTTCTTTTTAGGAAAAGAAAATTAGATAAAAACAGAATGGGTTGTCTTAGAAAAGTTGTCAAAAGTAAGTTAAAAGAAAAAGATTCAAATAATTTTGTGGTTGTTGTTTGAATTTGGTTTAAATAAATAATATTTTTTTAAAATTTGGTATGTTCAAGTGTTTTAAATGTTTTAAGTGTGGAATTGCATTTTTCTGAAAGTGTTGGTTGTTTAGGGATTTCCTGTATAGCGGAGCACCTCATGAGCACTCAGGAGCACCACTAGCTAAATTTGATTATTTATTTTTTTCTTGATTTTATTTATTTTTGTTGCCATCGTGCTTGGGGTGGTCGTCCAGAATGTTCTTTACAAAGGGAGTCCTATTCAAACGCATCGTCCACCACCTATCGTTTGTATTCCCTTTGAATTTGTAAATTTCACAGCAAAATAATTTTCGTATAGCAAAATAATATTTTTTTTGACAAATAATTCTAGACCTAGAAAATAAATTTTTATGTTTCGCTCAGTGCAAAGTGACTGAATCGAAACTGGTGAACTAATAGAAATATTCGCAAAGGTATTTCAAAGGTAGTCACTCGATGAAATGCATTTGGGAACAAATTTATCATTTTATCGAGGGGTTAACTTTGAAATACGTTTATGAACATGGATGTTAGGATGTAAAAATTATTATCTTTTTATACATTTAAAGATTGTTGTGTTGTTTTATTACAAAACTAGTTTTAAGTTAAACACAACTTTTTTTATTTGCTTTGTCATTTAAAAATTGTAAATAGAAAGAAGATTCTAAACTTTTTTTTCTTCTCGTTACAGGAATTCAAAAAGTCTTCTCATCTATGAGAAAAAGAAGATACGTCGATGTGGGAACATCGACAAATGACTTTTACCAAGAAGACACCTCGGACAATTATTTAAATTTGACATCTGATATATTTTGTTGTACAATAGTTTACTACACAAGTCCTACAACTTTTTATTATGAAACAACCTTCTAAAAAAAATTGTTTTTATTTTTTGTGTTAAAAAATGTTACGTTATTTTGTTATTTTGTACTTGTACTTTTTGTTTTGTTTTTTTAAATAATAATAAAAAAAAATAGTTTCTATTTAATAAAAATATTCAATGATTTTATTGATAAAAAATTGTGTGTTTTTTTATTTGGTTTGAAAAGATTTGATATTCGTGGTTTGAGTTATTGGTTGACCTCCAGTAAGTATTACGAAAGAATTCGAATGTAGTAAGATAAAATTTTTACAAGTAGGTAATATGAATTGCACATGTTTAGGATATTTTTTTATATTCCGTGTTACTCTTTTGGGGTAAGCTTAAGGAGGTGTTTGCAAGGAAAAGACTTTTATTATTATATATATTTATGTTTCACTTTTAAAAAGCCGAATTGAGAGAAAGGAGTTTGCTTGTTTTTGTGTACTCTCTTAGAGAACAAAATCTGACACCATATTGACAAATCGGACATTGTAAAATTAGTTTTTGCTTGTAAATAAAAGGGTTTGTTTCTTCGAAATCTTCCTGTTCACTAAGCTTTTTTAAACGGACACAAATGATGTCTACTCGTCTTGCTTGCAAAGTTTCAACTTGCAATTCTTTGAATGCGTTCGTTCGTTCAGTACAACGCTTTATTTGTCTAGCCCCCGAAATGCGTGTAGGTCTGACTGTAGAATTTCTGCTCGATCAAATATCAGTACCATGAGTAGGTATCGTAGTGCCTGGCGGGGTAGTGCCAGGTTAATCGTCCAAATTTATTTCTCTTTTAAGTTTATGACTTCAATCTTGATGCTGAAATTAAGCTTGCTAGACCTACTTACAATAAAATAAATAGGGTGTCGCAACACAGCGAGTAGCCCCGGCGCTTAGCAGATTTCTCACAGCCATTACCTTGTGGGGGAATGGATGGGACCTACAATTTTCTGCCGATTCCGAACGGCTAATCGAGAAAGCACTTTTCATAGTAATGATTTTACTATCGAAAAACTTGCCAATTCCTCGCGAATACTAGGTGTTCACCTTCTACGATTACTCTAGTAACTTACTTACTAGTGTGCCTCCAACATACGGTTTATCATGAGCGTTGGTTCCATGTCCATCCGCTTTACATGTCCCAGCTATCGTCAGGTCGGCGCTCAGCTCTTGCAGTTCGTTCTTGAGTCCTCTTCTCCACCTGGATAAATGCACGTGGATATAAGGATTCCTTTTTGTTTACATTAACCTGCTTTCAAAGATAAGAACAGGATCGTTTACCTGAGAAGGATTATATTTTCTACCAAAAATTTATAAACCAATAATTTTAATTATGTTTATTTCTTTAACTTGACGAACCGATACCCGAACAACGTTGGGAAGTCCATACACTGGAGGAATCCTATCTCAATGTCAATTGCTCACATTTAAAGATCTTACCCAACTTGTACCGACAACTGATTTGCTATCCACAAGAAACCATTCCCACTTTTGATATGGCTGTGAATGAGATGTTCTTTGAAAAGTATCCAGCTGCAATTTTAAAACCATTTAATGCTGAGAAAATTTGCAATTACGTGCTCTGAATTCGAAAATTTTTGCGATAGTGAATGAAAATTTTGAGGATGCCTTCGAACGATCCTGAAGGTTTTTTTTTTTTTGTTTAATGAAAAGCGACATAAGTGTTGCATTTGTTTCTAAAATGAATGCTTTCCCGAGTGAAACTAATGGAAAGCGAGGTAAGACTTATACCCTTTTCAACTAATATCGTTTTCCATTTTTTTCAATCAGGGTATGTCTCATTTTAAAAAACACAAAATAATTTTTGCTTAGTTTGATGTTTTAAGCTCATTTGTTCAAGTCCTGTAGTCGCCACAAAGCGGTTTTTGAAGAACCTCAACTTGCCCTGAATACCAAACCAGGTGTTTTTAGTCTGGGGTTTGTCCTCAAATCGACCAGAAGTAGCACTCTAGTCCTGTATGAATTGTATCCGACGGGTGTTTGAAAACACATTGCAGCGAAGCTGCAGAAAGGGAATCAAGTGCCAACCTCAACCAAAAACCTGAAGAAAAAAACGAAGCAGGATTTCTTTATATTTTTTTTTTATTAATCTGATTATAATAGTAAATTATGTTCTTAAATTTTTTTTGTTTTACTTGATTTAAGAGTTTCTCCGATCATAATTATCATTATTGGTACAGCTACCATACACAATTTATACAATATTTTATTCTGTTTTCTTTTTGTTCACTCGGGTTTAAAACTTAAAAATAGTTCTTACTGTTCTACTGAATATGTACGCGAGTCGGTTTTGCTTAAGTGGTTTGGAAAAAATCGACTGAACGTACGCGCCCTTACTTAGTAGTGCCTCACTGATAGTAAATACAAAATCAAAAAAACATTTATTTTTATAATATAAAAGAGTCCTTAAAATAAAATGCACGTATTTACACAATAAACGTTCAATAAATAAATATCTAATAACTTTGCGGGTGGAAGGATGTAAGGATGAGTGTAAATATGGCTAAGAAAAAAAAAAAAACATTATTAAACTGTTCACATTTGATTATAATACAAAATAAAAAACGAACGAGGTTTCGTGTGTCCAGAAAGAGCTTATGTACAATTATGTTTGTTTTTTTTTTTTTTTTACTATTTATAGTTACTTGCTTTAGAATTTAAATTTAAGAATCAACTACCTAGATAAAGTTAATATTGTATTAAAAGGTTGGTTTCTTTCATTTTTTGTGTTAAAACAACAAACTGTACAATTTGGAAAAGTATAGTGTTTTTTATAGAATTTATATGAAAAACATTTTAAATTTACTTTAAATGAGAACAAAATTATATTTACAGTTTTAAAAATAAACATTTTTAGTAGTTTGTGATTAACAATTAGAGTTTAGTTTTAATCATAAGTTTTAATATTAAGGGAACTTAAAGCATTGGTTTGTCGAAGCAACCACTGGGCATTCGAATGTTTCATTTTTTTCTTCCATTCTTCTCCAATTTGTTTGAATAAAAACAACTTCTCTTTAATTTTTTGAAAGTGAAGTGAGAGATAGACACATGGGGAGATAGATAGAAAGAGATTTAGAAAGTATAAATGGATTTATTTTTGTTCAGAAAAAAAACCGTTTAGATTCACGATGACAATGTATCAGCAGCCTCCAGTTGTGTGTGCTTCTCACAGTAGGTCTTAAAGTCCCTCTCATTTAGATCCCAATTGGATAGTCTTGCACAAGGTATATGCGCCTTTTCACCACATCCGCGCCGCAGACAGCATACCATCGCTCCTTTTTGTGAACACAAGTTGCAGGTGTACGTTGTGCTACTCCACACTGAGCTTTCCAGGCCAATTATTCGAGCACCAACTAAAAATACACCTGGTGCCCAAACCGAACAATCTTCATGCATCCACACCTCGTAGCTGGTGTCAGAGACTTTCGACATTCCGAAGTATCTGTCATCGGTTGTTTTCTCTGCAGAACTTTGTGATTCTGATATTTTCTTTTTCTTTTTGTTCTGCAATTCAAATAAATAAAATTATCTTCATCTCCATGTTAGTCAAATAAAGGAAGCACTGAATTGTAAGTCCCTATAAAGACCATTTGTAGTTACATAAACAGTGAAGGCCCCTAGGAAACACAATGGGGAAGGCCTGACAAAGAAAATTGAAAGTTCCGGGCGATTGATTGACCTCGTTGTTGTAACCAATGGCTGCGAATATCGAGCACAACCTCCAAAACAAGAAAATACTGAATTTGTTTCACGACAGTTGTAATCGCAAGAGACAACCTGTTCTTCTTCTGATTAGGTTTTAAATAAACTCCAAAGAATTCATGCCGCCAGCATTGATAATAGAGAGCAAGTGGCAAGAAACCACCAGAGCTGTTATGTCTGACGTGCTGGGTTATTGGCTTTTCCACTGCAACATAACTAATGGTTTAGCAATGAATGCCAGGAATAGTATTCAGTCAAACACAAACGCTATAAAGCGATAGAACATAGAAGAACCAAAGCTGCTCCCGAGCTCTGCAAGCAGAATTAGAAATAGGAACCACTTAAGGATACAATTTAAGCCTGCAAGCAAAATCTAAGAAACGTAGAAGCAGAGACACAGTCCATGAATCGGATGAACCAGATTTTTTTTTAAAGAAGCACCTTACCAATGGTGGGAAATATAATCGTTTTTTGACGATTATATGTTTTACAAATTGTAGCCAGATTAAAAGTTGTAAAAAATTTGTCATTCCAACGAAGACAACACCCTTCAGTCAAACGCCTGAAAAATAACAGAGCTCAAGAAGCAACGCTTTGATTTTCAAAAAAAAATTAACATCAGTCTCCTCTCTGTAGGGCACTGCTTTTACCAGTATTTCAAAAGCTGTTGTACATACTATAACGCCAAGAGCTCTGGCGTAATTAGCGTTTTAATAAAACGCCTATCGTAACAAGGTGTACCAATATAGTCAAGGTAAAAATCAATTAATTTTACATATGCAGTTTCAGTTCCACATCCAAAGAACAGACACGTAATATTGGAAATGAACATGAGAAGCTGAGGGTTGATTAATATAATTAGAAGTTGAGACAATGAGTCGGAGACAAAACGGAGCCCTGAGGCACAACAGCACTTAAACGATTATATCAAAACTTATATTGAAAAGATGTCATTTCTAACCAATCGAATAAGAGATTCATCGATACCAAAAGAACGCATTCACAATAAGAGCCTGTTATTAAACATGCCCTTAAACCCAATGTTTTTTTGCGGTGTAAAAGAATAAATCTGCAAAATAAAATGGAGTCCCTTCTGGACCAGCGGGTTTTTTTTTTATTTATTGATAGAACTAGATAGATAGTACAAAAAAATGTCTGCTCCATATTAGGATTCTCACTCCCAAGCTCTAGGACACTTTTTGACCAGCTAGACGCGCTGTTAATCGAGTTCTCAAACAAACAGTGCCGAGGTCTCACCCCCACACTAGAAGCACAATATTGCAAAAGTTTGTTCACATAAGCCGACGTTATTCATATAATCGGAAGTACACAGAATGATGTCAGAGACGTTTTTATAAGAATTGATTCCAAAATAGTGAAACAACAAGTAGGTTCACCAGTTAATGGTAACAAATCAGGTGTATAGAGCTTGAACAAAACTTCACCATGAACAAAGCTTTAACACTTAAGGTAGCTAAGAACTTTGTCTACTTGCGCCCAGTTCTTAATTTAGACACGAGTAACAATAGCCGCGATGATGACAATAGCCCAATTGCTACAGCAATAACATACCAGACCAACTGTGGTATCGATCACAGTTGACATGGACCTCTTTGAAGAACGGCAAGAATCGTATATAAGAACAACTATACAGCAACACCGATATATTACAGAAAGATCGAGACTGAGGTGGCACACGGAAACACAAAGGGCCTCAACTAATTTAGGGTGCCGGCGACACCTTATGAAGTAGTCAGAATAAAGGATATTGATTTCATTGGCTAAGAGCCATTGTTATTGTGTCATAATACTTTGGTAGGGAATGAATTATAAAACGACCTGAAAGTAATATTTTTTCTGTCCCATGGTCTCTTAGATGGGCGCCATTTATAAAAAGTGTTTGAAGTGAATGTTGTGATGTTTTGTTTCTTATAAAAAACAAACAAACAATAAGCCAGCAGATCTTCGCATGTCACTAAAGTTGAGTGAAAATCTGATACCCATTTTATCAGTTCGGTGTAATGAAAAATTTGGCGCCCAATGCGAGTTACGTTCATAAAAGAGAAATAAAACTGATCAAAACTTCAATACTCACGTTAACATTAGATTCATTTGAATGCGCTGACGGCACAACTGGCAACGAATATGGCGTCTTTTGAAACATTTCACATTTTTTCCTTCGACTAACGAACTCACTTCCTCCATCATCCTTCTCCACAGATTCAAATTCTTCGCACTTTGTCGTTATGATGTAGGGTCCAAACAAATCTCCAAGTCCAAATTTATGTGGACCTTTTTTACAGAACACACACATCCAAGTAGCGTCCGCCGTTTCTGCGTCGTATTTGTTACCTAACGTACTCATGTGTATGCCACGAATTTTACTTCGATCGGCATGGGTGTTTGGACCTTTCTTTACTTTGGTCACTTTTTCCAAATCATCTTCGGCGATGGGAGCATTTATAACATTGATTGAACCATCTGGCTTTACAAGAATGTAAGGACCTTTGAGTTTTGGTTCGGCTATCGCAGATGGTAATGGTTCTTCTACTTTAGCTGTTAATGGCTTTGAACCGTTGCCACCACCTGCGCTGCCTCCGGCTCCGCTACTGCCGCCACTAGAACTACCTTTCGACTTGTTCCCTTGAGAAGTTGATGCTTTGCTCGTTGAAGCTGATGTGCTTACTTTTCCCTTGCTCTTTTTGTTCGATGCTTTCTTTGTGAGGCGCACTCTCTTTTTGGCAGGACCTTGGTCAGTTTTTGGTGTGGAATGTAAGCGTTTCTGGGTAGCATTTGAAGTGGAAGCTATAGAACTAAGTGGCTTGTGTTCGGAATCTTCATCGTCATTATCATCGTTTTTAATTAATGTATTAGTTAGTGGCAACGCCAATGCCAGACTCAAATCTGTCGTTACTTCGTTATTGGCTGTATCATCTACTGGAGGTGCACTCACTGTTAGCGGTTCATCTTCGATTCCAGCGAACATTTCTTCCAGCTTGTATTCAACCTGAAACAAAATGGTACAAAAGGTGCAGTAGTATTTAAAAGAAAAGAAATCACACAATTCATAATTGAACCAAACTTACCTCTTCAAATTTGCTCTGTGCACTATCGGCCTTGGTTTTTGCTGAAGACTGCTTCTCTTCAATCATCGTCACTTCTTCTGATATAACTTTTACTTCTTCTACAGTTGGTGGCGGCGATGGTGGACGAGGTGGTGAACATGGTGGTGGTGGTGGAGGAGGTGGTGTTGGTGGTGGGGGTGGCGGCGGCGGGGGTTGCGTTGGTGCTGTCGTTGGCGGCGGTAGTGGTGGTGGTGGTGTGGTCTTTTGACTAGCCTCAACAGGAGAAGCCGGCGAAGACGTTTCAAAAATACTCTTCAAGTCATTTTCTTTGCATAGAGTTTCAACAGATGGAGCATCTGCAATAGTGTCAGGAGTTCGGGGGCCTCGCCGGATATGCAAAGGAGATTTATTCGTTTCATCATCTTCGTCTTCATCATTTATCACAACAGGACTGGAAGAATCCTTCTTGTTGCTGCCATTGCTACAACTACTCATGGGATCGTCAAAACTCATTGCTCGGCTAGGACCACTACTACTTTTGGCAATCATTTCAGCAATTTTGTCTATTGTCTCAACATCATCCGAATCACTTCTATGCATTAAACTGTTGTTTGCTGACGCAATCGGATGCAAAGTCTCATCACTTTCAGTACTGGAGCGCAAATCAATTGTCTCAGTTATCACTGCCTGCTGTTTCTCCGATGGCGGTGGTGACGGAGACTGAGGGGCTTCGGGTATTTGTGGTTCGTCTTGAATTCGATGATCACTGCTTGAAGACGTATCTTCTTGTTGCTTTGCTTCAATCGATTCTGCATTCAACAAAAGCGACCCGTTGCCATTGGAAGCTTCAGCAATGACAGGAAGAGGTGAGTGTGTTTGTTTGTCCGGCTTGGTAGTTTGTTCACTCAATGAAATATTTTCGTCCGTCTCACTATCATGTGAAACGCGAACGGTTTTGTTGGGTTTTCGCTTTCGACGCGTTCGTGATCCACTTGAGTCGACAGAGTCCTCATTCGATGTAACATTCGCTGGGGAATCGTTCGTTGACACACTATTACAAGAGTTCTCTGTAACTGTTGCGGTTGTCAAATCAGATCCAGATTTAGGCGGCAAGCAGGTGCCGAGTGAAAGTGGTTCTGTTAACAAATGATTCAGCGGAGCGTTGAAATTTGCTAGGTGAGTTAGACGGTTATTATCGGGAGAAGCTGGTCCATTATTACTGCAAGAGTATTGTTGTGGTTGTTGCTGCTGTTGTTGTTGTTGCTGCTGCTGTTGTTGCTGTTGTTGTAGCAGCAACTGCTGTTGTAGTTGTTGGTGAAGCTGTTGTTGCTGAATGTGTTGTTGCTGCATCTGTTGCTGTTGCTGCTGCATCTGTTGTTGTTGCATTTGTTGCTGCTGCTGTTGTTGCTGTGGCTGTTGTTGTTGTGGCTGTTGTTGTTGCTGTTGCTGCTGCTGGTTATGACTCGAAGGAGGAGAAACTATAAAAATTTAAGTATTTTAAAACCATAACTATTGAATTTGTTGTTAAACTTACGTTTTTTAGGAGAAGTTAGCATCAATTTATTTGATAAATTGGTATAAGAAGGTTCCTTCACCAGTTCAACTGGTTTCGTCAAATTCGCTTGAATCTAAAGAAAGAAAAATGCAACATACATGTGAATGTGAATTATACACTGTGTTAGACAACATGACTTAATCATTATAATTTAGAATACTCATATCACTTAGAAAAAGTATGCAAGAAACTTTTAAGATCTTAGTGGAAGTGATCTGCCTAAAATTAAAAAAAAAGTCCCAACAGGTTGACGATATCGTCAATAATATAACTCGATCTTCATCGTGTCATCTATCGTATATGTCAAAAACCATTTGAGGGATTTTTCACCTTTTAAATACTCTCAAACTTTATCGACACATTCCTCAATGACAATTTACTTTGGTTTTCTTATGACGTTTTCGATTGGTTTTACTCCATAGAGAAGATTTTAAAGGGCTGAACTGTGAAGTATTTCGTTTGTTCGCCGGATAGCAAAAATTTAATTTAAACTGAGTTAAACTTGCTAAGTTTCATAGATTGAAGGAGATTCGAAATGGTTGCAACTGCTTAGATATGGGGTGTGTCAACGCTAAGCACAAGCCACACTTTGTCTAATATTCTCTTCCTTATTTTCATAAATGATCTCTTGTCTCAAACTTCTTATCCTCTCAACTGTTTTGCAGACGACTCAACCCTCAGCTTTTCATATTCGTTTTCAAATTCACGTCCAAGCTCTTCGGATGTGGAGCTGGATTAGCGTATGATAAGCTCATTGAATTCTGACTTTGACAGCATTGTTACATGGGGTCATAAGAACCGAGTAGAATTCAATGCTTCGAATACTCAATGCTGTCTCTTGTCGTTAAAGCTTAACATTCCCCCATTGCCATTATCCATGAATGGTACCTGCATCCAAAAAACCGAAAAACTGTCAGTACTCCGTATGTGTGTAAACGATGATCTTCGTTGGAACGACCACATATTTGAAGTCACCAAAAATGCTGCTAAATGCTTAGGTTTCCTAAGACGATGCAGGAAATTTTTCACCCCTACTGATCTGGCTACTATTTATAAAGCTTACATCCGTCCAAATAATAATTTTCATATCTGGTCAGGTTTTCCCCAAACATTTTTGCGTCTACTTGATAGAGTACAAAACAGAGCGTTGAGATTGATAAATGATAGTTCAATTGTTGAATCGATTGATTCTCTTGAGCATCGTCGAAACGTCACCTGTCTCTCTCTTTCTTTTATCGCTTTTTCACAAACAGTGCTGTAGCGAAATAGCCAGCTGCATTCCTCCCCTGAAACAATTTAGCCGCAACACCCGCCTCGCTAGAAATGCCCATCAGTTTTACCTTCGGGCGTACAGTCAAATATAGAGATTCTTATTTTAGTCGCAACACCATGTGGAATGCTTTACCTGGCTCTGTATTTCCCCTGCATTACTATTCACAAAAGTTCAAAAGCAATGTGCATCGGTGTCTCCTTTCGAATCCTCTCCAAAATGCTCGCAATGTTCTAAAACATTATAAGGGTATTCATAACCCTTGATGTGGGTGTTAACTATAAAAAAAATCACCTAAATACTAATTGATATTTTGTTGGCGCAACCCGGGGGCGGATCACTATTTTGAAACTGAGATAATTTCGAGCACACGGTGCTCGTAACGTCGAAAAAGGAAAAAAAAGAAGAAAGCCATAATAGGACTGATATCCAAATTTTTTTCCACGGGTATCGTCTTTCGTGAGGGATTGGCAATTTTCCTTAGTCATTTCATTCCTCACAAAGTATGGTTAAGAGAAATGTGCTAGGCCCAGGGTTCCCCGCTCTGTTGCCAATATGTTTATTTTACATCCGTTGGACCCATATCGTTTATGGGCTTGAGACTACGCTCCGCCGACGATCGCCCACCTTGTCGTGGTGGTGGGCTTAAGTAGTTGATTCTGCGAACTGAAAAGCTATGCCGGAGGATGCAACGTTGGTGTATTTCCTCAATTGCTTCCAGCAAGGTCTCCCACGCCAGAAAGGTATGAAGGGAGAATAGACGAAATCAAGAGACGATCAGCCCACCTTTTAACTCTCCACGTCCCAATTCCCGCCATTCCTTAATCGCCTTAATTCCTTTCCTTTCCCAGATCTGGAACATAGTGTTATACGACCCGTGCTAATGTTCGATCAGGCCCTTAATAGCTCAGTCGCTAACGGAGTATCCGGATAACAAGAGACCTCCGGATTATCTAGCTATATTGGCACACACGAAACACTGTACCAAGGAACCTTCCCTTTATCCGATACTCGTGGGCTCTTTATGTTAAAAATTACAACAAAAAAACAAAAATAAGACCAAACAAATTGAGATTGGTTCTCTCTTTAAATCGGGCAACAGTGCGGCAACTGCGCAGCCTGTTGTTAATGCTCCTGCCACGCTGGAGACAGATAGGAAAGATCTTGGGAAACCTGGATCGACCCTCAACCAGCAAAGGCAACGAGCCGATCTTAAGCGGTCGAAAGGCTTGATCTCTCTCAAAAGAAAACACGTTATTGCGACGATAGGTGTCATCACAGGACACTGACTGTCTTATTGGAAGACATGCCGCAAGGCTATGAGTCGTCTCAAACGATTTTTGCAGAAGCTGTACGGATGAGAATAGGTGCTTTTGCGAGTATTGAAACAGAAGCGGCAAAAATGGGTCTGATGGTTAACGAGGGTAAAACGAAGTATATGTTGTCATCAAACAAGGACACAGAACATCGCCGAATTGGAAAAAACGTCACAATAGACAGACATAACTTAGAGGTAGTACAGGGCTTCGTCTACCTAGGATCCGCTGTAGATACGGACAACAAAATCAGTGCGGAGATCAAACGGAGAATAACTCTCGCCAACCGCTGCTTCTTTGTGTTAAGAAGGCAATTGAGAAACAAAACCCTCTCCAGAAAAACCAAAGTAACCCTGTATAAGACTTTGATCATCCCAGTCCTGCTTTACGGTGCGGAAGCATGGACCCTATCGAAAGCGGACGAGGCAACCCTTGGTCATTTCGAAAGAAAAATTTTCCGAATGATCTTTGCTCCCGTATGCGAAGGCTACGATGGTTGGGTCATTGTAGAGCGGATGGACCCAAACGCTCCGGCTCGACGGGTTTTTGAAAGCACAATGCAGGGAAATCGCGGAAGGGAAAGACCTATTCTTAGGTGACGCAATCAAATGGATGAAGACCTCAACCGACTCAGAGTGCAAAACTGGAGTGGGCTCGCCCGAAATCGAAGTCGTTATAGAAGGCTGATTGTTGAGGCCCAGGTTCACCCGAAATGTAATGCCCACCTAAGTAAGTAAGTGTATGGATGAGGAGGAGGAGGAAGCTATTTCCCACCTTCTCTGTTCATGACCAGCTTAAGCTCACAAACGTAGGATACACCTAGGTTCGTGTTTCCTTGATGACCCTAGTTATCTTACTCACATCGACTCTCCCGCTTCATTGTAAGCTCGAAATGGTTCCATTAGGATAAGAATACTTTAGATCCACTGTGGTATCACAATGGGCCCAACGGTCCCAAGTGTGTTAGACGAGCTAGCATCCACTTTAACCTAACCTTGAGACTTCATTTGTTTGTGTCTTATACGATTTATCAGTAGTGATGCGATTACTAATTCACTTGGTGGTTTTTAAAGAACATATTTGTCGACCGAATGTGTCTCAGCTTTAAATGCGGTTAATACGAAAAATCTTTAAAATTTCGACAAACATTAAAATTAAAACCTATAGGGAAATCTTTTCTTAAGCGCTGTTGGAGAATAGTTGAAAAATAATATGTACTTGGCCTAGTTCGCCCTGAGTTTTGGCATTATGCGTTATTATTCCACGCCGTTTGTTTCACAAACAGCGTACCTGGGAAACCATGCGACAAAAAAAATTACACTTACATCATTTTCACAGCTCCGGTTAGTCATCTTCGCGTAGTCATCGTTTATTCGATCCGTATCTCTTATGTAAAGACCACAAGCTTGTTGCTGTTGCATATCCACATCATTTCCATTCGTACTCATGTACTTTGGAAGCGGAGGTGGTTGTGACGGAGCCGAACTCATTGATTGCGAGTGATGAGCATTGGAGTTCGTCGACAAATTATGACTGTAAATGTAAATAAATCAAAATAATGTAATTTGATTATCACACTTATTACTTTTGTAATGTAACAGTTTGATTTGAATGGATAAATAAACTTACATGGGAAAATTATTTTGTGAATGGGAGGGTGGTGGTGGTTTATGACCGAACTCTGGTGGCACCGAACCTGTTATACCTTTAGTTAGCGGGGAACTACTATTGCGATTCGATTGCAATGACAAATCCATCGAATCGAATGGGGAAGGACCTCTCACGAACGACGGCAGCAAAGGATTTAACTGCTCTAGCTTTATGTTTATAGAGAACAACAAAAAAAAGTAATTTTATTTATTCTTACTTCAAACAAAACAAACTACGATTCTAATTGTAAAGTTAAGGTTTCTATGTTAGGGGCTTCATCATGCTTTAAAAGGAAGGCAACTCGGAAAAACATCGACAAAGTGCCACCTTAAATGACTTCAAAAATAAAAGAAGCTTTTTGTCATACTGATAACTAAAGGCGCAAACTGTTTGGTAGTTGTTTTTTTTTTTTTAAATACCATGCAAAATCAAATCAAATAAATTATTTAAAAGAGAAGCAAACAACATTAATCGGACACATTTTCTACAAAATAATTAAAAAACAAATCAACTAAGGAATGTGCAGGCGGGGGCAGTTATTACATAAAAAAATATATTTTTTTTTTTTGTAAGTTTGTTGGTTTTACGTTTTTATGGTTAGCCGATATGAAATTGTAAAGGGACTCCGGCGGCGTTGGATTATGCCAAGCTAATGGTGAACGAACCATCGGCCTTTCATTAGACATGTGTGCCAATTGCGGTTGCCTTGGAATGTAAGACGGTATCTATAAACGGATATTATTTGGTAAAGATTATTTACAAACGCTGGATTATGATTATTATTTTTTTATTATTTTTTTCATTTCAAAAAACATTTGGACAACAATTTAAGATTTTATATTTTATGTAGTGTTAGGAAAAATGTGTTGTTATTTGGAAGATGAAAAGGATGCTGATGTGGGGTCGTTCTTACCTGAAGGGGATTCCATGATGAATTCTGTGGTTGACTCAGATGACCATGTGGATTATTTCCAGACATTATAGAGCTTTTATGACAAGAGTTTTGTTTGCGGAATTAAACGCAATTCAGGGCTAGCGAGCGTTAATCGACAGATGTGATAACAATCTGAAAAACGAAGCAAATATTGAAGACGATTTTTGAAAGGAAGCCTTAAAACGGTAAAGTGTTAAATTTTTACGGTTTTCTAGGAGTTTTTACTACAAAAGTCTACAACAGCTCATCGATAATAGAAAAATTTAAACTTAATAAAATTAAGCAAGAGGAACATTTTATTAGAATTTATTGAATTAACAAATACAATGAAAAGTTTTTACTGACGAAACTCTAAATCTCTGTGAAACCGATTGAAGTTAATGTTATTGTTACTATATAGGGTGTTTCGCATAAGATGCCCAAGACGGATAGGTTGTCGCTTTCAACTTCATTTATTTATCGAGCAACTCGAAGATCAAAAAACATTATAGCGCTGTTCATTGAATACCGAAAGATCTACTCTCAAATCGAGAACTACTACTTTCAATGAAACAAGTTTTTAGGTTCTTTCCTAGTATTGGAGGTTAAATTGATGTTCACATATGTATACGAATTCACATATTTATATTTTGTAATTTGTTTTATCCAGCAAATTACAGAATTCCTATTTACTTATTTACTCGTTTCCTCATAATCTATAGCAATTTTTTCAACCTAACCAACCAAATAGAAGTAGAGCTTTTGCGTTTATAGTAACTCCGGATTTACTCTTTTTTTCAATGATGGAAAATGGGAAAGGAGTAACTCTTTTTGTCGATGAAAAAACGCTATAATTGATGCCCGTTTTTATTGGAATATATGTTTTATTTAACAAAACTGCCAATAAAAAAAGGTTTGTTGTATCATATAAAAGGTCCGTTCGTTGAACTTTCCCCAGGGTTGACCCAGGTTTTCTTGACAACCCTATGAGTTGTCAAAAAAATCTGGAAAAAAATCCAGTCCTCAAAAAACGCTAAAACACAAATCACCACACATCCCTGTCATTAAAAAAAAAAGTACATGCCATTTGACAGCCCTCGAGTTGAGGGAAAACCTATGTCAATCCCGGGGCTCAAAAAACACTCAATTTAACATTCAGGGCGACTTTAGGTTTCTCAAAAAACGCTTTGTGGCGACCCCAGGGCGACCATAGGGCTTCAACGAACAAACCTAAAGTTACATGGCGATTACGTTTCATTTCATTCACGACAGCTTTTGGTGATCGTTCTGAAATTTTTATAGATCCATTTTCGAAATTCATAATCGGTCTATGTCGTGACTTGTGACCATCGTTGTTTTATTTGCCTTGCCTTGCGTAATTCGTAATACGGGCAAAAGTTGACTTAGTTGATTTAAAATAATTTTTTTTGTACTTTAAGTCAATTTTTGATACAACTGCCTCTTCTGCATAAACGGACAGAAATACCCCTTCTCCTCTCACACCATTATTTTTTACTCGCGATTATAGGTACTATAGACCTAAACGACGAACATGCTCGTTTGCATTATCCCCTACACAGCGAACACATTCGCCGAACATTCATTTCGTGTTGATTCTCCACATCGTAAACATGTGGTTTCTTCTATAAAATCGTGACTGTTGCCATTTTACTTAATCCGCGATATGCACACGACGACGTTCACCTCAAAAATGAGGGTTTGCTTTATAGCGAAGAAACAAGTTTGCTCGAAAGTATGGCCCTACATGGCGAACATCGAACCCAACGAACATGACAAAATCGAAATTTTTCGCCAATAGCGAGCGGCTCGAGAGCCATGTAGGGCCATGTTCGCGAGCAAACCTGTTTTTTTGCTATGAAGAGATTATAATTCAATATGGCATTACGATGAAAATGGGTCCTCCAATTCTGTTTCTATATGGATCTACAGCCTGAACCCCTTGACCGATTTTATTCTAATTTTGCAGTAAAGCGTCTGTGGGTCTGAGTGGTTTCGGGGTTGGTTCTCTAGGTCTTCAAATAACGGTACCTGCCATATAGCCCCTATAATATTTATTTTTCTTAAAGGTCTCCTCATGATGTAAAAAATGTTTTTTTGGAAAAAGTCTAAAAAATGGTACCACTATAATAAGGCTTTTTTGAAAACCGACCTTCTCGTTAATGACCAACAAGATTTTGACGAAACTTTATTTTATAAAAGTCATAAGTGGGTTAGCAAAGATTGCTTATCGTCATTTGAAAAAATTTTAATATTTGGAATTTTTACAAATGTTGCAATTTTGAGTTTTCCGAATATTTTCAAGACGGTATCTACATTTTTTTTTCAAACTTTTTGTCGAAACTTGCATCCTTGATTTTTAAAAAACGGCTATAACGATTCTGATTAAGTTTTTAGTGTTTATATGTGCCATCATTAGATTACCGCTTAAAACATTTGGAAAACTTAATTTAGTCTCTTTCAATATTTCATGTTTTCATGATTTTATTCAATTTTTATAGTTAACGTGTAGTTGGAAACCCTGAGCGGATAGTAGAGCCTTGTACTTAGTCTTAAGACTTTGATATTGTAAGTAGCAAACTATCGCAAGTTCGTGCGACCCACTCGTGCCCATTTTTTCTTTTTTTTTTTTTCTTGTCTCTATTCAACTTATCCGTTTTGTGTTTTTGTCGCATCTTATCCAAAACACCATGTATAAACCAAAACAAACACCTAATTGTTTTTCAAGAGTATTCTTCTTCGCTAAAAATTGGGAAGTCCTCCTAGGAAATTATACTTCCTGTCATGAAAAGCGCTTTTGCACTTAGCCCATCGGAATCGGCAAAAATTTGTAGACTCCCTGTTTTTTCTTTCTATTATCATAATTAAAACCGTTAAAGGTTTCAAAGTTTAAGATACAGTTCTAATTTATTTAACAATGTCAAGGAGATATTTTTTTTGGTTTGTAAATAATAGATTTGTTGGTTGAAGCCCTGGGGTTGCCCTGTAGTCGCCACCTTGAGCCCTTTGGACGTACAATAAAGTATAGAGTTCTAAAACAGACAATGACAAGTGATAATTTTATCAGATAATTTCAAGAAAAAAAAACACAATTTCAGCTCCAGCCTAGCAGGCTTCGCCTCTCTCTGTTGATTGGCATTATCACGGGTCACAACGCATTGGGTACCCACATGACAAAAATTGGTATCAGCACATTCAACTTATGTAGAGGATGCCAAGACAGAAGAAGAATCATTCTACTTCCTATGCGAGTGCCCTAGCCCACACTAGGAAAAAAGCCTTCGAATATTAATTCTTCGACAAGCTGGGCGACATCTCTAACCTCTCACTGAACAGCATCCTAAAATTCATTCAGGACTCTAAATGGTTCAGTGGGAGGGAATTCCCAACCCCAATAACAAAGTCACCAACCAAATCCTCTGCTTAAATAAAAGTGTTAACATAAGTTATTTCATTGATGTTTTACAAATTCCTTAAGGATAAAAAAAAGTGTTGACATGTCATTAAAAAAATGTAAGTCTGTAGATAGAAGCATTGCTTCAGATATGTACATTTAAGGAAAATATAAACAGACGGCAGTCCTGCATATTACTTTAGTTAGATCAAAGTGCATACTACGACAACCCCGCCAGAGCATTTATTTGAAAAGTACTTATAGTTATAGGTAACATATGCGTGCAAATTAAAGGTAAACATCGCTGTTTTTCCTGAGAGATCATTCCGTAAGCAGTCGATAGTGAGACGATATCGTTTTGACGATAGTACTGCTCTTCGTAACACATAAAAAACGCTATCATCTCAGATGATAGACGACTGAACCAATGCTTTCCGTAACATGTTTAACTGTCAAATTGTGACGTTAGGGCAAAGGCGATCGTTAGATGCTATTTTGCAATCGTCTCATACATTTCTTTGGCGAAAAATTAACTTTTAGACTTCAAGTCTTGCGTTGGTCATTATAATGGAAATTACGGTGTAAGGGAAAAAAAGTTTACGATTTTATACATATGTATGTATTTTTATTTTTTATGACATGATGGTTAAAGCCGCATTTTTGTCAGCACAAAATATTAACAAATGCATGAATTTATTTGCTTTGTCTAATAGGTACAAATGAAAAAAGAAATGAAGAACTGTAATGTCATCGCCATGTCTGGGTGCTTTTGCGTTGCGGCCTTTAAAATAAGGGTCCTGGTCCCGTAACTTTTCAGACGATTATCGTTCAATCGCCTATCGTAGATTGCGTCGTCAAAAGATTGTTTTATACAATCTTGCTTTCAGTGGTTGTTTGAAAAATGTTTTTTTATTATCGTCTTACAAATTTTGGTAACTTTTCAGGTTTTTTTTATTGCCTAAAATTGAGACGATAACCGTCCAAGACGCTACAGAATCCAGCCCAAGTTATTTATATAAATTTTAAGTTTATTTATTTTACCAGAAAAAAATTTCTATACATTTTGAAAATGAATCCAATTGGAATTTGCCATTTTTAGACAGAAATCTCATCTTTGGTGCCATCTTTCATGACACAACACAATCACCCCTATTCTTAATAAAAATTCCCGGGGAAATGTTTCCTTTTTCCCTTCTCTCTTGTTCTAATCGAAAAATTCCCGGGAATTTCCTCCTTTTTCAACTTTTTCCTTATTCCAAACGATCTTCGAATAAGGGAAAAAGAAAATTCATTTGGCGTGAATTTTTTCCCGACTGGTGTGCTGGAGAGTTTACAAGAAAATGTACGTTTTTTAGCTTTTTATAAAGAAATCTAGTTTTTTTAAGGTCGAAAACAACAATAAGTTGAGAATTCTCTTGAATTTAATAAAAGCTCACCGCGATATTGCGTGCGGATTTCACAAAGAGAGTAAAGAAGAAATCTCAGTCAGTGTTTTCGCATACTGCTGAAAATGAATAGAATTCCTCGGGCCCACCCACCAAATGTGGTTACCATAACCGTTTTGAGAATTGGGTCCAGTGTGGACATATCTTCTCTTCCAGGACTTCGGCTAGCACCTTACTAAAACTTGATTGAGCCAAACCAACACTGCACTCGTTTCCAACTCTCGTTTGACTTCCTTTTTCTGTGAAGAAACGTTAACATGCACTCAACTTTACTATTTTTGGAATTTCAAAGCACTTCGTATTTGGTTGGCATGACCCCAGAAGGACATCCAATGATCCAATAAATACTAACAACAAACTTTATTTACTCGTTAATACTTTAAAAACCTATAAAACATATAAATATCGAGAAATGTTGGGAAAAATTTTAGTGAATTTACGAATATGCTTACAACAATTGAGGTAACCCTAAGGGGCTTGAACTATCCCTCAAACATCTTCTAACAACCCTTGGTTGTCGATATTTACTTTCTATAATTTGTTATTAAGCCTGAACTACATCGAAACACAAAGTGAAAAAAGTAAAAAACTGAATAAAGTAAAAGCTTTTCAAATACACACATATTACTGCGTGACACCTGTTGGCAACATTAGAAAAACTCCGAAAAGCTTTTTGACGATTAAATATTTAAAAACAAAACAGTAAACAATTTGTCAAAAAAGAAAAATTTCTGTTTTCGGGAGCTGGTTAATTTACTTTAAAATTTGAAAACACAATTGACATTTACTTCAATTTTATAATTTTCAAAATAGGTTTGAAACTATGAAAGAGCTTTTGTTATGAAAACTACAGGGGTGGAATCGCGTAAGGTGATATTTGATAGTTGACAGTCAAAATAAGGAAAATCGTTCTGTGTAAGCTGATAATCAAATTTGACAGTTATATTTTTGTGACTAATTGAAGTGACATCTATTTAGGTGTCAATTAGATTAAATTTGATAGATAAGATTTTGTTATTCCTTCTATTTTTTCTATAAAATATGAATATTTTCGTGGCTGTACAATTTTTAGTCCCACAAATTAGTGAAAATCGAAATGAAAGGGAAAATAGTAAAGAAAGCCAATTTATTCACCAAAAGAGAAGCGTAAATAATAAACGTTTGTGCTGCTTTGCACAACATTTGCGTGGAAAATAGAGAACCCGTTCCAGAGGGTAGTATAGGAGCTTCTGTTGGTGGAAGTGGAGTTGCTGAAACAATAACACAAAACAACGCAAATGAAGGAGCTCCGTTCCGAAACAGGATCAGGGATGCTTTTTGAACGAACCCACCTAGAAATTAACCATAGAAACCACTTTTGCATTCGTTGTTTAATAAAACAAAAAAAAAAGTTAACTTAAAATTGTTTACCAGTTTCGAAATCCCAAAATAAAGTGGTATTTGTGATGTGACTTCGAAGGCAGATGCTGTGGTGTGTGTGTGTGTGTGGTTTTCCCTCTTGTTCTTTATTCCTCTATTCCTCTAGTTTCAAACATTTTCTCTT
Organism: Melanostoma scalare; assembly: GCA_949752695.1. Classification (NCBI taxonomy): domain Eukaryota; kingdom Metazoa; phylum Arthropoda; class Insecta; order Diptera; family Syrphidae; genus Melanostoma; species Melanostoma scalare. The sequence goes on from OX456984.1 coordinate 72,320,511, forward strand.
TAAGTGATACCAAATAAGTAGAAAAAAAATTTGATCTCAAATTGATCATCTTACACAGACGGAAAAGCCATTACTATCACTAGTGATGAAAGCGCTACCTTTCAAGAAAAATAAACAAAATTATTTGATTGTGTTTGTTTTCAAAAAATTGTTCAAAGTGAAAGCTCCGACATAGGCGCTTTTTTTAAACACACTTTCTAAAACTGAGAGGAAGAGATTTAATTTTGCTTTTGATAGAGGAGTTCGGAATATCATTTGACTTTTTCAACAAACTTTTTACTTTGTGTTTCGATGTAGTTCAGGCTTTACTCAAACAAAGTTCTCAAAGCAATACTGAATATGTTTTCAATATTATTTTCTAATAAAACAACGGTAAATGTTAGTAGTTATTTTTCTTACAATTTAATAGAAGTATCAAACGCGGCGAAACAGCTGTTTTGAACATTCAAAATTCTCTTTCCCGCTTTCGAAGGGAAAAATGTCCTCCCGGGGAATTCAAAATAGTTGAATTTTGCTCCCGGGAGAACACGTTTCCCGGAGAGTTGTTTTTTCCGGGGAATATTCAGAACTGGGCTGAATAAGTTTCGTTAAAAAAACTTCGATGATAAATTTTTAACGATAGACGAGACGATAGATCGACACGAGTTACGGAAAGCACCATTTTGGCGTTATTGTCGACGATGGACGAACGAACGATGATCGTCTATGAAAGTTATTGACCCACCTGTACTGTACATTTTTGTAGGAAATGGTGCAAACTCTCCCTCCATTCCCTCATAAGGCATGGCGGTGAGAAATGCGCTAGGCCCAGGGGCTCCTCGCTCTGTTGCGCCACCCTATTTATTTATTTATTTTAGGGTGCAAAGAACATGGTGCAAAAAAAATATTTCTAGCCATTCACAACCATTACCTTGTGAGAGAATAGAGGGAAACCAAAAAATTTCGGCAAATTCCGATTCAAGACCTTTTCATGTGAATGAATTTACTATCAGAGGACTGGCCAAATCCTCGCGAAAGGATATAGCCTTAAAAAAACATGTTTGCCTCTTTTGGGATTCGAACCATCAACCTCTTGGTTAACAGGCAGACATGTTAACCAAAACGGTTACCACTAGGCATGGTAATGTTTGTTTTTTATTTGTGATAATCAGGGCCCGGCTATGTATCTCGATTCGAAAAAAAAAATTGGCTTCTTACATCGCACTGTTCATTTCCAACAAGGTAGGAATGAAAAAACTCATCCAATAATCAACTCACCTATTGATCAATCTTATATTTATGTAAAAAATAAAAAATAACAGCGAAGCAGTTACCTACACCAACCCTTCTTGGAAGCTCATTCAGGTCAACAACTACCCTTGACTCATGTGGAATTTCCATTTCATGAATATAGCAATTAAATCAGTTGGTATGCCGTTGATTACAATTGATTTGCAGCTCTAAACACCTGCCCCATTATTACGCCAAGTTTTAAAAATCTTGGTTTGAATTGAGATCAGTGGATATAGACTAATGGTTGATCACCTGCGTGCTTTGAACGTACATTAACTTAACTGAAACACTTTCATTGAATAATTTGAAACTGTTATGAACGGCGAATATTTGTAAGAACTGAAAGGTATTAAAACAAAATGGTTAAAAACCAAAAATACCGCACAGCTGAAGCGTTGGAGGATGACATTTTCCAGAATTTGAGGAATATGCGTTCAAAATTTATTATTTGCATGCACTTTGAGCTTTAGTTAAATAACCTTTCTAGACAAGATAAAGAAAAACGGATAAGACAGAAACTTCATCAAATTTTAAAAAAATGTCACTTAAGCTAGTCCTAAACGACGAACAAGCTCGCCGAGCATGCTCGTGCTCGCAGTATTTTCATCGTCTAGGGGTTGGTTGGCGAGCAGTTGGCGAGCCGCTCGCTGTTGGCGAAAATTTTCGATTTTGTCATGTTCGTTGGCTTCGTTGTTTGCCATGTAGGGATATGCTCGCGAGCAAACCGGTTTTTTGCTATGAAGCAAACCTCATTTCTGCTGTGGACGTCATAGTGTGCATATCGCGGATAAAGTAAAAAGGCAACAGACAGCCACAATTTAATAGAAGAATACACACGTTTACGCTGTGTGGAATCAACATGAAAGAAATGCTCGGCAAATGCGTTCGTCGTCTGTGGGATAATGCAAACGAGCATGTTCGTCGTTTAGGACTAGCTTTAGCACCTTCATCCTTGAAGCGCTTCAATAATTACATTGCGCAAATTGTTAAAAAAGCAAATTGGAATCGAACAACATTTCAGTTCCGCTCAAGAAACTACCACGCTTCAACTCATCTAACTTCGCAACACACAATCATACATGGGTTGTCTCAGAAAGCCAATGAATCTTTAATAAATCTTCCATCCATCAATCAATCCTTTCGAATGAATGTTGAACGAATCCCGCCATCCCAATGATACCGAAAAAACGTGTTTTACAAAGGGTATAACGACAAAAAAGAACTATCGCACTCACGACAAGTACACACGAACCAATCCAAATTATCCATCCATTCAAATCAACGCACAATCACAACGACAACCAACTCATTTACCAATAATGCGGATGGGGTTTTCTATGAATAAATCAAAGTACCGCGCACAATTGACAATTGCGGGTGCTGCCCCACCTCCATTGGTGCGGTCATTGCTACGACATAAAGAAGCTACACTCAAAAGTGGATTCATATGCTCCCAAGTTCATTTTCTGGTTTCCTTACAGAAGTCGCGGCACTCGAAACAACACAAAGAACAACAAACCGTGCGAAGGACACTACTCGATAAAATTACAGATGGCAGTTGCTGGTAAGTAATCCCAGCTGCGTGCAGCATAGCAAAACATTTCTCAAAAAACTACATTTTATCGACCGTGGGCGAAGGTGCCTTCAAATTATGGATTACTCCTCTAAAAAAACACTTTACTCCTTCCGCTTGTTCATAATTTAGTGATTTTGTATTAATTTATCTACCTATGTATGAGACAATTAGCTACGACGAAGCTGGAGCGCCTGCAATTCAAGAGCATGAGGTGGACACCGACAAATCAAATCAAATATGTAAAAAAAAAAAACTACGACGGACGACGACAAACCGACACGAAAACACACACGCACAGTTTTCAGCTGCTGTCCAAAAAACTTCTTTCCACTTTTCTAGTTTCAGAGTCCTTTTGCTGGACCATTAATGATAGCGGTAATAAATTTATCGCAAAACATTTTATTTTACTTCAAATTAAATATAGAAGTCAAGAAAACCCGATGAAAAATGAAAAATCTCCGGGAAACGACGACGAAATTACTTCTTTTTTTAGTGGAATCCTTTTCAATAAAACGGCGATATTTGTTGTATCTTGCCTCTCACTTCTGTGTATACCACTGTTGTTCGCGTAATATTGTTGTGCTGCTCTTTTATTGTTCCCTTTTGGGACACAATTGGCAATGTGTGAAACGAGCAAGAGTAAAAAAAAAAAAACACTATGCGATATCGAGATTTTCAATTATAATTTTGTATCACTTTAAGAATGTTTTCGATCGCATTATGTAACGATAATCATTTTAATGTCTACGTAGTTATCATGCAAACACTTCGTCTTAAATATTAGCACATAAATATTTCATTTTTAACGAGTTTTTACGACAGAAATGGAAAAATGTTCCAGTACAATATTCCGCAATGGATTTTTTAACATTTGCCATAGTGTTTGGGACAAAATGGGAAAGGTAGTTCTTACGAGATATGTGTAAGGGTCTGTTCACAACAACTGAATTTGAACTGTAATACCACCTAATGTAATGAGAGCATTCAGGGAAAACCTTGTGGAAATGCGTAATTAAAGTGGATCTACATGCATCTGCCAGTAGAGAAGTGAAGAAAAATGAAGCAAGACAGACATGGTTATAATGAACAAAAGTTAAAAAGAGGAATTCGATGTCGTTTTATTGTCATACTGGCACTTGAACGAATAGAATTATGGCTGTAGATGAATTTCCTCTACTGCAAGTGAGCATCTTCATCTGCACCTATATGGTGGACACAGAATAAGGAATATACAGAAGGTCATCTCCCACCATCTCCACCCGCAAAACCCGCAAATTTTGAAAAAATGAACTTGAGTGAACAGGAAATGGTTCATTGAAAAAGTTCATTGCTGAGGTGAGATATACAGAAAAAAGAACTTTGACTAAAGCTTTGCGGGATCTCCTAGAACTATAACTTATTGAACCGTGCTTCAATTAAATTGGGGATGTCCTTTTGGTAACAAGAAATCAACCTTTTTGTAAGACATAACCTTGAAAACACTGTAGGGTTAAGTAATAATTGGGTTTAAGTGCACTTGGGAGATGTAGAAGAAGAAGAAATAAAATTTTGTATCTTTTTTTACACCTACTCCTAAATGTATGTTCTTTTTTATTCTTTCGTAAGCCTACCACACCAGTTGCTTTCGAGTGGTGAGCTTAAAGCTATTTGTTGTAAAGTTTAATAGAAGGTCTGCCTCGGAATGCAGTTAAGGTTATTTTTTTCTCTTTTTGCGTAAAATACTGGCTGAAATGGAAAATAAAGTTTATATATGACACATAAATCAGTTTTTCAACATTCCAGACTGTAAGAAAGCTTAAAATAAAAAACGTAAAATTTTCGGAATTGATCTCACCTCAACCGTCTTTTTCCACTGACCACACTTTACGGCCCGGGGGCTTCCGCTAGTTTTAGCTTGCAGGCAAAATGAACTTTTTGGATGAAGATGACCTTCTGTATATTCCTTATTCTGTGATGGTGGATTTACATGCAACTGCAAGTGCAGATGAAAAACGGAAAATGACACAAGATGTAAAACTCGTACTTGTCTGATAGCTTATTTATAAGATGCGGATGGATTACGGATTATAGGTGCAGATGAACATGTTCATCTGCACCCATAACTGTTCATCCAGCCATAATTCTATTCGTCTTCCTTTTAACTCTTTTTGTGCATTATGTAGATTACAAGCATCTGCTAGTTCAGAAGTAGACATCAAGACACAAGATAAAAAATTCATACCTGTTTGACAGAGAGGAAAGACACCAAGTACAGAAGTATACTTCCTCAGTTATAGCATGCAGATGATAAATTATTGCTGGATTTACATGCATCTGCAACCACAGAAGTGCAAAAAGTAAAGCGGGACGGATGAAGATTATAAAGCACAAAAGTTAAGAAGAGAGACGAATAGAATTATGGCTGCAGATGAACAATAATGGGCAGATGCATGTAAATTCACCATTAATGCTGGGTTTACATGCATCTGCAACTGCGGAAGTGCAGAAAAGTAAAGCGAGACGGATGAAGATTACAAAGCACAAAAGTTAAAAAGAGAGACGAATAGAATTATGGTTGCAGATGAAAAATTATGGTTGCAGATGAACATGTTCATCTGCACCCATAATTTTTCATTTGCAATTATAACTAAGGAAGTGCAGATTCCATCTCTATCAGACAAGTATGAATTTTACATCTTGTGTCTTTTTCCTTTTTCATCTGCACTTTCAGATGCATGTAAATCCACCATAACCCGTCTGGACAATAGGTGGAGGTGTGAACTCCAATTTGTTTTGCTTTCTGGGCACAACTGGAGCTATCAACGATATTTTGGTCGATTTCCAGTGGTACACAAAAGCACTTTTAAAAGTGCTTTTTCGCTCGAAATATGTTACATTGAGGCACTAGATCACTTTTTTTTTGCCCCGAAAAAGCACTTTTACGAATCTCGATTCAGAGGCAAGATTTACACGCACATTCACGTACACCAACACAAAACATTTGACGTTTACCAGTTTGCAGTTTGATTATTTTGCATTTTTGGTTAAAATACTGTGAAAGAGAGATAATAAAAATAAACAATAAACTATTTTGTGAAAATGGATCGCTCAATTTTAGCAGAAATTATCAAAATATATATGAGTCGTCATCTAGTTCTGATTCTAACGAAGAAGTGTTTGAAATTCTGAAATTCCTTACACAAAACGAAAGTCATTCTGTGAATAATTTTGTTCAAAGTGTTGTGTACAATTATTCGGATGAGGAGGTTTCTTCCTAGTGCATTTATTAATAAAGTTTCGAAAACATTCTTTCTATATAAATTGCAGAACAAAACAAACGTGAAGAGTTGGTTGTCAAAAATAGCACACATACAATGATAAAAAAAGAATTTTGTCTTTTCTGTTCCAGTGAGCACGAAAAAAAAGCACTTTTTTAGAGTGCTTTTATTTTTGCAAAGGAAATCGACATTGGGCCCATTCAGGAATGTAGTCACTACGTAGTGAACTCTTCTGATTGGTTAAAATCGACATTTGTAGTGCATTTTGCATTCACAAAGCTAGTCGACATTCCTGAATGGGCCCATTAATATCGTAAATTGGGAGGGTCGAGTATTTGACTTTTGACATTTGTATTGTCTATTGTTACTTAAATGCTCTTTTGGCGGTATTGTAAAAAGTTTCACAAAAACCTTTCAATTTCTATACCTAAAATTTATTCTTCTAAATTTTCAATGGTTTTTCCAAATAACTCAATAAAACGTGGAGCTGTGATAGTCTTCGAAGGATGTGACAAATGCGGAAAATCAACACAGAGCTCTTTATTAGGTGGGATACATTTACTTATGAAATTGGTTTTTATTTCCTTATTGTATTGTTTTTGTATTATAAGTTAAATTTTTGGAATCACAAAATGTGCCGGTTAAACACATGGTTTTTCCCGATAGAAAAACACCGAGTGGTAGTTTGATTAATCAGTACCTTACGAACAAACAAGACATGCCCGATGAAAGTATTCATCTGTTGTTTGCCGTGAATCGCTGGGAAGCACAAAATGAGATGAAGAAGCTCCTCTATTCAGGGACAACATTAGTTGTGGATAGATACTCTTACTCCGGAGTAGCCTATAGTTCGGCGAAAGGTAAGAAACTGGTATCCATTTTCGTGTACTGTTTTAATTAATCGCAACGTTTTAGGGCTAAGTTTCGATTGGTGTCAGTCTCCTGAACGGGGACTCATTTGCCCGGATATAGTTTTCTACCTTAAATCAAATATCGAAGTTTTGGCCAAAAGAGGAAACTTTGGAGAAGAGAGGTGAGTAGGTACGAGCAAATCGAAATCCAGTCTCTAAAAATGTACATTCAAATTGCAGATATGAAAAAGAAGAATTCCAAAAAAAGGTGGCACAGATCTTCAACCAAATTCACGAAACGGAAAAAAATTACTGGAAAGAAGTAGATGCCAACCAAGATGCTGATAGTATACACAAGAACATATCCAGCGAAACTCTTAAGCTTTTAGAAGATGTGAGAGAAAAACCAATCGGTTTACTGTGGAATTGAAGTTCTTACTTAGTTCAACTTGTTGTTGTTTACCTAATAAGAATAAAAATTCCATTCCATTTTTGTTGCAACACTATTTATCTCTTCTGTCGATAAGCTGGTTTTTGATTACTTATTTCTTTAAATTCTTTCTTTGACTTTGAACCAGCTCGAGAATATCTTCGATGAGAGTTCACCTTATCTAATCTTAGCTAACGACAAGACATCCATTTGTGTATTGATTTTACTCAAGCTAAATTTTAATAGGGCAAAGAACGTTGGTATTTCTTTCTTTTGATTTTCTTTATAAATTGATTCTTATGCCCTTTGGCTGATCACAAACAATTGGGAGGGATGAGTGCTCGTTGCAACGACGGCACCTCAAAGGTAAAATGAGTAAAAGAAGATAAGGCAACGAACTTTTGACTTTTATCAGACGCATGCTAGAAAAATTGTTATGTGATTTGAATTTCTAGAAAAACCTCTGACAAAGATAATTAACTTAACTTTCTGTAAGAGTCCTTTAAACGTGATTTGAGGTCTGGTTTGTGCTTGAGTTACACTCTGTGGCCTTATTACGAGTTACGAAACGCTAGGCAAAAACAAAACCGAGAACAATGATATCCACGACATAAACCGAATATGAATTATAAGAATGGCCCCTTGAAAATTTCAGAACGATAACAAAACGACTGCCATAAGCACTCGTAAATTACAGCGAGTATAGTGCAACGTAATCCCAAAGTGACGATAATTAGGGTTTTCTTTTGCGAGTATCGTTACTTGTACAACTACAACACAAAAAATGTGTTTTTAGTGACTTAAAAAAGCTCAACGAACGAACCTTCTGTGAAGCGACCTCAATCACCATATCCACAAATAAATCGCAAAACCCTTTGAACGAATGAAGCACAAACCAACTTAAAAAGATTTAAGTGAACTGCAGTCACAACGTTTCGTAGAAAAATACTAATCTAAACTCATCACAAGAATTAACTCAACGTGTGCTTTTATTACAAGGGAATACATACTCGGATTACACAACGAGCAAAGATGAAGATATCAATGCATTATTAGCGTGAGCTTTGGATGTGAAGGAATGTTTATCCTATTGGGGCAGAGCTGTAAAAGAATGCATTCATTTTTGTATTGCAGTCAAATGATGAAAAAAACTTATCTTTCGAATATTTTGACTTCATTTTAGTACTTAACTTTAATTAACAATCCTCAGTTAGTCCTTAGTAAACCAATCCTCTAGAGTAGTCAAAAGACTTGAAGTAAAAAGAATGCAGGCTCTTCGCTCTGTTGCGACATCCTATATTTTTTATTGAAGTAATTACATAAGTATAGCAAGCTTAATTTCAGCATCATTAGACAATTAACCTCGCACTACCCCGCCAGGCACTACGATTCCTACTCATGGTACTGATATTTCATCGAGCAGAAATTCTCTAGTCAGACCTACACGCATTCCCGGGGGGCTAGACAAATAAAGCGTTGTACTGAACGAACGAACGCATTAAAAGAATTGCAAGTTGAAACTTTGCAAGTAAGACGAGTAGACATCATTATTTGTGTCCGTCTAAAAAAACTAAGTGAACAGGAAGATTTCGAAGAAACAAACCTTTTTATTTACAAGCAAAAACTAATTTTAGAATGTCCGATTTGTCATTCTGGTATCAGATTTTGATCTCTAAGAGAGTACACAAAAAAAACAACCACCTCTTTTGTCTTGATTCGGTTTTTTAATGATGAAATATAAATATATATGTATAGTACCTAAGAAAAGTCTTTTTCTTGCAAACACCTCCTTAACCCTTTCAACCCGGAATGCTGTTATTAACCTAACATGAAATATTTTTTGTTTATCCGATTAAATGATTTACTCTTAGTATATTTCCGACAAAAAAGTTCCAAAAATATCCAATGGGGGGCGCTGGGTGGGCTGGGACACATATATCCCACACGGTTTTTTGAGTGGGACATATTTGTCCCAATAGGCAATTATAAACACATTCAGAAAAAATATTTTCTAAGTAATATATTTTATTAGTTCATTTGGCGGAAAAAAGGAAGAAAAAATAAATATGAATTCATGTAAAAGAAATTAAAAATAAGAAAATAAATATATGGTTCTTTTCACTTATGATAGCCGGCGAAGCAATCTTTGCAGAGTGGAATTTGGCACTCTTCGCATATAGTTTTAGTGCGTCTTTCCCGTTTGTTTTCACTGCAATTAGTGCAACGCCTCCTGGTAGGTCCCTCCACAGGAAGGTGGACTGCAGACATCCGTTTTCTCTTTCTGGATATGCATCCAGATCTGGATGAGCGATGAATCTTTGCTGTGAGCTTTCCTTCGGCTATAAGATCTTCTGCCAAATTGACAAGGCATCCTATCAAAGGAGTTTTTGTTCTTGAAAGTTGTGAATGAATAATGTTTGAATTTACAACACTCATCATCAAAAGCCTATAAAGAACTTTTTTCCACCATTTTGTAGACTTCCTGTCTAATTCGTACAACCCTGCTAGTTGGTCGGCCCGATCAACGCCACCCATTATCTCTCTATAGAATTTAATAATTTCAGGACATGGTATGGTTATTTGTTCTCCGTTCTTTTGTTTTTTATTGACTTGGACGACATTAGCACCATGACAGTTGCTCAGAACGGATACTTCCTTAGTGTCGTGCCATTTTACGAACATTAGTCCTGTATTGCTGGCCTTGAATGCTGATTCACCTTTTTTTAATTTTTGGTCAATAATTGGTAAGCCTTTGCGGTTAGTCATAATAGTACCAAGAGCAGCTTGTTTCAGGCTTTCAAGCAAATGCACACTTGTAAAAAACCGATCGAAACAGAGTGTAACGTCTTTCTCCTTTATTGTCTCTGCCAGAGTATTGACAACACGTTCCCCTAAGGTTCCCTCTAATACTCGTTCTTCACGACCGCTGTAAATGTTGAAGTCATACGTATAACCACTCAAAGCATCGCAACGTAGCCACATTTTTATTCCACGTTTAGTAGGCTTTAGTGGCATGTACTGCTTCAACGATGAACGCCCTTTGAACTTGGTCATAGACTCGTCAACGCTCTGGAAGGGGCTGTCTTGTCTTGCTCTCAAGAACCGATGCTTCAGGCATTCTACTATATCATCTATGTAGTACGTTTTTCCTGCTCCATCAGGTTTTTCTGGCGGGGCGAAATACATTTTGGAAATAAGCATTACAAACCGATCACGCGAAATGGCATTTTGTATTGCCTCATTTCTAAGCGAGACATTTTTAGACCAATAATCTTTGGTAGAAGGCACTCTGTTGTAGGACATAATCAGCATGCAGCCAATAACAATTTTTATTTCTCCCTCATCAGTTAGTTTTATTTTGGTTTTAGGTTTTTTCTTTTGCATAATCTGAATGCGCTCATTAGTGCATTGAGCAATGTAGTTGAAAAGGCTTTGAGGGAAGATTATCATATAAATTACCAGTGAAGTGTCAACACGATTGATGTCGTCATTTACGATTGAGTCGCGGTAAGAACTAACCTTCAATCGATCCTTCATAATGTGTTTCCTTGAATAAGACTAGTATTGGGAACATTTTCGTCGTTTTCACTGGATTCTGAAGAAGTGTCATTAGTGTCTTCTGAATTAGATTCATCGTCTGATGGTTCAAAAACGCTGTCACTGCCACTGAAATCTCCATCATCCTCATCATCGGAAAACGTTATGTCAGACACAGCTTGATTTGACGCAGCTCTTCTGGCCATTTTATATGCTGTAAATCATTTTTTCGGAAAACACATTTGTTAGAAAACTAGCTAAAAAATAACTAACGGGATATATGTGTCCCACATGTATATGGTGGAAAAATACGAGCGGGACATATATAACCCAGCTCACAATAACGATGAAAAAACTTGTAATATAGCACAAATCTATACAAACATAATTTTTAGTGTATTCACAACAAAACAAATTACTCTTGAGCACCCAGGAGCACCACTATTTAAATTTGATTATTTATTTTTTTCTTGATTTTATTTATTTTTGTTGCCATCGTGCTTGTGGTGGTCGTCCGGAATGTTCTTGACCAAAGGAGGCTTATTTGAAAGCATCGTCCACCATCTATCGTTTGTATTCTTATTGAATTTGTAAATTTCACAGCAAAGTAATTTTCGTATAGCAAAATAATATTTTTTTTTGACAAATAAATTCTAGATGAAAAAAAATATACAAAATAAATTTTTATGTTTCGCTCAGTGCAAAGTGACTGAATCGAAACTGGTGAACTAATAGAAATGTTCGCAAAGGTATTTCAAAGGTAATCACTCGATGAAATGCATTTGGGAACAAATTTATCATTTTATCGAGGGGTTAAATTTGAAATACGTTTATGAACATGGATGTGATTTAAATCTTAAAAATTATTAACATTTTATACATTTAAAGATTGTTGTGTTGTTTTATTACAAAATTAGTTTTAAGTTAAACACAACTTTTTTAATTTGTTTTGTAAATAGAAAGAAGATTCTAAACTTTTTTTTCTTCTCGTTACAGGAATCCAAAAAGTCTTCTCAAATATGAAAAAAAAGATGTGCTGCTCCGAAGTCAAGGAATACGTCGATGCGGAAACATCGACAAATGACTTTTACCAAGAAGACAACTCGGACAATTATTTAAATTTGACATCTGATATATTTTGTTGTACAATAGTTTACTACACAAGTCCTACAACTTTTTATTATGAAACAACCTTATAAAAAAAAAATTGTTTTTATTTTTTGTGTTAAAAAATGTTATGTTATTTTGTTATTTTGTACTTGTACATTTTGTTTTGTGTTTGTAATTAATAATAAAAAAAATTAGTTTCTTTTTAATTATTTAATAAAAATATATTCAATTATTAATAAAAAGCTGTGTGTTTTTTTATGTGGTTTGAAAAGATTTGATATTCGTGGTTTGAGTTATTGCTTGACCTCCAGTAAGTATTACAAAAGATTTCGATTTTTTTAAGTAAGTAAAGTACTAACTAATGTTTATGTTTGAATTGAAATAAACAAAACGTTGCCTTAGCTTATATTCACTTTCAATCCGAACACATTTTGGTTTGAATAAATCATTGGAATTCAGTGATGATAGATGAGTGCGCACTTTGATATTACTTCATCTATTAGCTTTTATGAGAATGCAACAACCAGGAATGTCGTTCATGGGATCGTGAATGTTTCATTAGTTTCGTTTTAAAATTTAAATTATTTAATAATAATCACGGATGTTTGAATGATTCGCATGTTAGGGCTCACAGACCCAAAGCTTTATATGACAATTAAATATGTTTCCTTTTAAATATATCGTTATTCTTTTTGATTCCTCGATCATGTTTGTAAAGTAAGCACGGACCATGAAGGATTACTTGCAATACCTTCTTACCAGCGGCTGGCAGTAGCAATGGCGAGCAGCCCAGGAACACTATCGGCTCCTACTGGCTTTACTGTAGCCACAGAAAAACATACAAATTTTCTCACTTTTGCAGGGTAGTGTCGGATAATCGAATCTGTCGGTTTATAGAGTACGAGTACTGCCTGAGACTGGTGTGCTGATCCCTTGGTTGGATGCAATATTTCCCAAAACTGTACTTAAATGTTCTTAAATCAAGTGATAGGAATGCCGGATTACAGGGAGCGCCGGTTTAAACAGGGGCCGGATTACCGGAGTTTCGACTGTTTTTGAATTTCTAAAACAGATTTAGGAAAATTGTCTGCAAAACATTACTTGTAGCTTTATTTTTTCTATCATTCGCCGCTACTTTCAGTTAAAAGTTTAGCATGTTCAACTTTACCAGTCACTGCTAATACTCGCCAGCTGCAAATAAGGTGAATTGAATGTTAACAGTAAGCTATCCAAAGGCGAGAATGGCAAAGTTATGAGAAATTGACAAAAATCATTTGAAATCAACTAAGCCATCTACCACCTCAATGACAGATAGAAACATTGGCAAATGCAGTCTACAAAAAGAGAACACACACAAGCAGATACATAGACGCTACTTTCCAGCACCATCCGGCAAACTTAAAATTTTTAGTCTCCCTAACTAATTTAGCGTTCGTAGAATATGTAATTGCGACCATCCCACTGCTGAACTTATGCTAGCAAACGAAATAATCAGAGTAAAGGCTATTCCCAAATACAAAGAAGAAGAAAGCCAAAGGACGCTGATGTGAAGAAATGTTTCTTGCTTAAGTGCGCAGTAGACACAGTTAAAAAGTATTTAAGATACCTAGAAACCCATTTCTCCTCTCTCGATGTTCGTTCACCTTGCCGCGGTGTGAGGGCTTAAGTAGTTGAATGTGAGAACTAACGAGCTATGTCGGCGGTCTCCACTTGGGTTTATGACTCGATTTGATTCCAGCAAGGTCACTCATGCCGGAAAGGTCGAAGGGGAGAAGCAGCGAAACTGAGAGACGGTCCAACCCCCTACTCCCCATTTCCTCGATCCCTTCTTATCCAACTCTAATCCTCTCTCTTCCCATGGGGCATGGGCCGGCATCAAGGTGTCAACCGAACCGTCCCGATGATCAACTGGGCTAGACCCGTCTCACATCGCTCAGTCACTAACGGTGTACTCCGGTTTTGCGGCAAATTCCAGTTTTATTTCAGTCAAATCCATGCATGCGGGGCTCTGTGTAAACGTACCCAGTAGCGTAGCTAGCATCGGTGGCAACCGGGGCGGAAATTATGGTGACACCCCTAGAATGTAAAACAGTAAAATAAATGAAATTCCGCTAATCCATATATTGGGATTTCTTTATTTGAATTCAAATAAAAATTAAAAAAAAGGAGAACAAAAATTAATGTATGTACATATTCAGATTGTTTAAAAAATATAAAAACAAAAAAAAAAAAAACATTAATAAAACGTCTTCTTCATAGGCTTTTAAAGCAGAAAATTCGCTGATAGCGTCGTCAAAATTTATTTGCTGGGTCGCCTCATGTTCAATTGTTAAAATTCCTAGATTGAGTCTCCTTTCCGTCATTGTAGTTTTTAATTAAATTAAGCTTACTAAAACTCCTTTCACATGACGCAACTGACACACATTTTCATAAACATTTTTAATGCGACAATAAGATTCGGAAGAGGTTCTGCAAAGTCCCATTCAAGGATGAATTTCATAAAGTCTAAAGATAACCAATTAGATGTTGTCACTTTAGCCGCTTTCAAATGACTTCTCAACCTTGGTATCTCTGAGAGAAGTTCTGACTCTGACACCTCATCATAAGCACTAGCAAATTTTGAAACAGCTATTTTCAAATCATGAATGTTTGCTAAAAGTATAGTACTCGGCTGTACAACTTCAAACAAGGAAGCCACCTCCTTAATAGACTCTGTTCTTGTTCGAAGTTTAGTGTTGAATCGATCAAAGCACTCGAACATGTCTTTCCGTAGTTCAGCGCTCAGATAAAGTCCTGCATCAGTTGCCAACTCACCAGCCATTCGCTTTTTACGACGAATTCTTCTTTCTGTTAGAATGTCGTATTTATCCGATGTTTTTATACCAAGGTTAATTGCATCTTCTACGATCTTCAAAGTTTTCATTTCAAAAGTTTTCCACTTCTCAAAATTTTCTATGTGTTCATTTAAAGTCTCATGATCCGGTACTTTAGGGTTCAGCTTCCACCATTTCTGAAATCCATCAATGAATATTGTTTCTGTATCAACATTATTGGTGACAGCCAATAAACTATAGCAAAAGCAGTACAATCTATTATTTATTCGAGAATATATCATCCATGACCGCAGAATCTAGTCCCCGTTAGGCAAAACTTTATAGAACCATTCTTTAGTCAGATGACGAACACAACCTTTTATTTTTACCCCCTGGCCTGGATACAGAAGTGAATGGTCTCTTCCGGTTTTGGAAATGTTCAAATCCTTTTTTGATGATTTCAATTCGAACTTTATCAGGAACGGGTATACTCCAATGTGAGATATCTCTCATGTTCTGAAGTTCATCCGTGTAGGAATTCCCTTCAATACTTGATTCGTAATCAGTACCATTGCTGTCATTTTGAGTATTTTCGTTTGATTCGGCTTCTTGAATTTTCAACACTGATTCTGTTTCTTCGCTGTTGCTTTCTGAAGATGAGCGTGTATTTTCGGAATCATTCTCTTGATCAACGTGACTGTCATTTGCTGTCGTTAATTTCTTTAACATAAATTTGAAAGTGGATCCAGACATGCTCTGAAGAACGTTCATTTTATAAATTGTTGGTGGAAAATGTATTTTCCTTCGGTATTTTTTGGTCACTTTAATTGTAGCAAAGAAAAAAAAAGATCTTTCGCTTTTTCCCGACGACGTTTCGGCAAGGGTTGTTGCTTTCTACAGGGAAAATTATTAAACGAGATTTTTAAAACATGTTAAATAAACAAACAAAGTTTGACAAAAAATATTTTTTTAAGCTTTAATTACACTTCTCTGTGTGAAGAACCAAGACTAGGTTAGGTTAGGTACAATGTCGCAATATTTTTTTGATACTCTGCGATCTATAACGCCATAGTATTGTTATGTCAAGTTCCCTAATTTTGAGTATTTCTAAGCTCTCCAGCCGCTTATATTTCCGAGCACTGTTAAGTGTACGATTTTGAGTGAAGTGAAACAATGTTTGATCAAAGTTAGACTTAAATTTATTTCCGAAATGTATAGCTATATACACTACATTCAATCAATGTTTCTATTTTTCAATTCTTGTTCAATTCTCTGTTTACGACTCCCTTGAACTCAAGTGAATTTTAGTTAAATTCTCATGCTTGCATAGACCTCTGGTTCAATCCATTCAAGTGCAATATGATTCCATAGTACAATACGTTCAGTGGGTCATAAACAAAGTTACAATATAATTCTTTTTCCTTCTTTTGTTTTTCTTTCTTCGATTCGGGTGTCACCCCCAAATGGGTGACACACGGGGCAGTCCGCCCCCCCTCGCCCCCTCTTGCGACGCCACTGATCGTACCCCATTATTTCCTAGCTTGCATTTGTTTAAAGAGTTTAATGACTTAGGCTGTGAGCTCATCGAATAATTTGTCAAAACTCAAATGTTACTCAAAGATTCTCTTTAGTTAAAGCGATTTTATTGTACCAGCGGTTATAAATTCAGCTCTCAATTTGTAGTTTTCGCGACAGCAGAAATCCTGGCAACAGCTTTTCTGTCGCTGCCTCAACTGGGATTAAAGAGCTTTTAGTCTTGAGTAAATTGCCTTTAAGTATTACGTGTTCTCCAATCTCCACACTAAACGTCAAATGCTGAGTTCGAATTGGGAAACGAAAAAAATGAACACTGTGGCGTATGAGTAATTTTTTTTTAATTCATTGTTTTTCTTAAAATTTGTTTTTACTTGGACTCATGCTATTTTGCGTCTATTATGTTATGTATATAGAAATTTAAAATTAACAAATAAATAAATAAACATTGTGTGTTGCCCTTGGCCTCTAGCTAAACAAGTGCTCAAAAAATATTTTTTATTACAATGGTGATGCTTTATCTATTCTATTCTTAGCAAATATGGAAACAATCGACTGAATAGTTTTAAGTAAAGAACATAATAAATAGAGTTTTTTTTTCACTATCAGAATAGCTTATTTCAAGCTTGTGAAACAATGTATCTTTTCTTCAAGATTTTTTTCACCCTTAAGTACTCAGAAATATGTATCACTGTCATCATTTAGCGAGGTGTTAGTTGTTAATAAGCAAAAATTAAGTCTAACACACTCAAGACAACAGAGCGTAAAAATATTACAAAATTATTGATAAACATATACAAAAACAAATTATATAGCTACATAAATGTACGTATAAATTAATTATTAAATATGACAAATTATAAAGATATAAGAAACATAGTCAAGAGAGTGGAGCTCTGGTTCGAATTAAGGACTTTAACGTAGTTTTACTAATATGAAAATCTATTGAATTTGAGTTTAGGTTCAAAACTTTTATCATACGTAATTCATTCCATAATTAGTTCTATGATGAGGACATTGAAGTAACTCCAAGTTGCGCAGTTGGTATGAGCCTCCCCGGTAGTTAAAACTTATGCATGAGAGCAAGTCAGGAGCATCAATTTGTCCTGTTATAAGCTGGTGAATAAAGACTAAATCATTATTTATTCGCCGATGCGAAAGCAGTTGCATCTGCAAAAGTTGAATACGATGCACATACGGTGGAAGGTCATAAGGATCAATCCAAGGAAGTCCCTTGAGAGCAAATCTAATAAATCTACGCTGTATACTTTCTATCCTTGAATTGTGGACTGCATAATAAGGAGACCATATTTGAGAAGCATATTCTAGATGGGGTCGAACATGACAGTTATACAGCGAAAGAGTGACGTAGGGGTCCGTAAACTCCTTAGCCCATCTTTTAATAAAGCCTAGCATTGAATTTCCTTTACTTACAATATAATTGATATGAGATGTAAATTCTAAATTGGAGCTAAAGTAAACGCCGAGGTCCTTAATACAGGACACCTTGCATAATATTTGATTAGAAATCGAGTAACTATGCAAAGCCGGTGTACGTTTCTTCGAAAAAGTTATACTTTGACATTTGCTTGGATTGAGAATCAATCCATTTTTATCGCACCATGTGGCAAAATTTTCAACATCAGATTGTAAAATAAGACGATCGGCTGCGCAGTCTATTTTCTTGAAAATTTTCATATCATCCGCGAAGATCAAGATTTCGCTCGATGACAAGCTAAAAGTAACATCATTAATGGCTAGTATAAAGAGGATAGGGCCAAGGTGACTACCTTGTGGTACTCCTGAGTGCGCCTTAAAGGAGTCTGAAAGAATGCTTCTAAATTTTACCACATATGATCTATCAGTAAGGTACGATCTGATCCAATCAACGAAGGTCGAAGGGAATCCATATGGATTTAGTTTAAATAATATAATATCGTGAGATAGTTTATCGAAAGCCTTCGAAAAGTCAGTATATATACAACCTAACTCTTGCCCGCTTTCAAGCGCGTTTGAACATTTATGAAGGAAATATACAAGGTTTGTCACTGTTGATCTTTTCTGTACAAAACCATGCTGCTGTTTGCAAATTATATTTTTCGTATCAAAAGTTAAGCTTTCACAAACAAGCTGTTCAAATAATTTGGGGATACACGAAAGCTTAGATAAGGGTCTGTAGTTAAGGAAATCTGATTTAAAACCTTTTTTAAATACAGGTGTAATAAAAGATCTTTTCCACAGTAAAGGGAATCGACCAGAATCTAACGATAATGAAAACAAATAATGAAGGGGAAATGCAATTTGGGACTTACACTTTTTTAAAATTATTGGAGGGATGCTATCACTGCCAGCAGAGTAATCATCGTTCAAAGATGAAATATTGTTAAGGACTCTTTCTAGGATAATTGGAACATTATTAAAATTAACTTTAGGACATTTACGTAGAAACTCGAAGTAAGTACGATCTATATCAACAATAGAATCAGAGAAAAAATTACAAAAATGGTGAGCAAAAGCGTTGCAAATGTCGGATGTTTTTGTCAATGTGACATTACCATATGTAAAGTTATCTGGGTATCCATCCGAATCTTTCTTTGAATTGACAAAGTTCCAGAAACTTTTTGGATCATCCCTTAATGAGTTGCCCATTCTGTGAACATAACTTGAGTACAGAGTTTTTGATAGTGATTTGTTTTGAAGCAAAGCTTAGGAAGTCTTATGGCCTAACGCATTTCAAGCATCTACAACTCTTTTCATTTTAGTTTTATTACTTTCGGAACCAATGAATTGTTTTGTAAAGCTAAAATATCACATTTATAACAAGTCGCAACGGTTGTATAAAAGTTGTGATTCGTTTTCGACTCTGTTAATTGAAATGTGCTTCTCGATCTCCTAGGATGTACATCAAGCATCTAACTCTCAAATATTTCATAAAGCGCATGCCTGCTCAGCCGGCACAGCATCCACATTTTTTCTTATCCTGTTGTACTTATACATCCTGTAGATTCATCACAACACTCTCAGGTGTAGTCTTTGCACATAGGAAATAAATTCAACTTGTAGCCTGCAGTTGACATTCCACCGTTGATGGCGTTGCTCCTCTCACGGACATCATATAAAAAAATTCAAAGGAAAAAATTCTAAAACAGAAAAAACGCGCTACAATCCCAGTCCTCCGGGTCAAAATCTCGCTGTCGGGTATATGTTGAGCTCGTCGATGCTTTCAGCATTTTCCTGCAACAATATTTAACTTGAATCAAACTTCCCTGAGTCTGTTTCTGTGTGAGTTTGTTTACGAGCCTTCGGTTTTTTTTCTGTTGTCTACCTTAACTCGTCATCCGGTTGCATTGTTTTCGAGGGTGCATCTACCTCGTATAGAATCGTTGTGATTTTCGGTTCCAAATATTCAAAAGTTCTTCGAATTTCAATTTGAACGTTTCCGGGAGCCCACTCCAGTTACCATTGAATAAATGTGTAGTGGAAATTTCAATCAAATTTCAGCATCAGATCGGGACGCATCAATTGAAAAACACTTGTTGTCGGGCCTATAGTTCTTCGTAAATAGTAAAGGACTGTCAGTCAAAGTGAAATTGATTAAAATTGATTTTTTTCTCTTTTCATCCAAGTGAATATGTTGTGTGAGTACAGTGAGTACTGGCAGTAGTGTGTGCGTAAAGTATTGTTTGTTATCTCGTTTAAAAGCTTTAGTCAGTCATGCAGCTAGACGAAAATGACGACAGCTCTTCAGCATCATATGTATTATCCTTTCTACAGCCAAAGCCATGTGAATTCACCTGCCTTCGCCTCTACTCTCCTTTTGATTCGACGTTCAAGAGCGTAATATATATATGTACTTTTTTTTCATTTCACTGAATGGAACAACAGGCAAAGGATTCATCGTAACCGTAATCCCCTTGTGTGTTGGTGTAAGAGTATTTGTGCAGACTATTTCCCTTCTTCCCTGACGGCAGTATTGTATTCTTGGGCATTTTGTTGTGTTTATATTTTTATTTTAAATGAAAATATTCATTCATTTTGTGTGAAAAAATACCAAAAAAAAAACATTCGGTAGCGTAAGCTTGTACTTTCACAGATACTGTTGGTACGATGTATTCGCTTTCTCTGCTGTTTGTTTTGTGTATTAAAGGCAAATTAATTTGTGTTTTAAAGCGCGGTATTACTGAATTAAAACACCAAAGCTTATTTTCTTTCAAAAGTTGAAAACACATTAAAGAAAAGCAAAGCTTGTAAGGTTTCTTTTTGTTCCTATTTTTAGTTAAAACAAAAAAGTGAAAGCCACAACAACTCAAGTATGTTTATTTATCAAAAATAGAATATCCAATTATCCCTTGAATGTGTAAGCACATAGTTCAAAAAACACCTTTCTAGACCATTGCAAATAGACTTAAAGTTTTCAAGAATTTTCTTAGGAATGTACAAGTGGCCAAGTCGGGCATCACATTAAAGTTGAGAGATTATAGCGATGAATTGAATAAAAAACAAAGTAAACAAAATTTTGTCTATGGCGCCGGGAAGGGGTTTAAAAGTTAACCTGTCTATGGTTCAGTTCGATTAAAATTTTTTTCAAGTCACCCAAACATAAATACAATGAAAGCCCTGAAAATCTGTTTCTTTCTTAAATATAAAAAGAGGAGGCTAATACCAACCATGAATCAATTACCAGGATAGCACAATTTTCTTACGTAGTAGGTGGAAATAGGTTGGTTGTAATTTTGCTTATAACATAAAGCGCGTCGTCCGGATGAAACTGGAAGGAGGAAAAATAGACACGTCGGCCGTTTGAGATTTGACCACAATCGTCCGGCCTATCGACACTCTACCTCTGCTGCATCGCTCTGAAAATCCATATATTTCGTCTTGGACCAAGAAGAATTCAATTTTGATGAACTATCTCTAAATGAACTTTTCCAAGAAACGGAAACAGGTTTTAAATTTCATGAGTACGTTCTCAGAATTGAAATAAAATCGAAATAAATTCGTGGAAATAGAAAAGGCTGTTAATCAGCCCTATCACAGATTTCATCGCAATCGAAAAAAGTCTATGTTTCCCGATGTATTTATCACATAATCGGATTGGAACGAATTTCGAGATTCGTAGATTTGGTATCACCAAATCCGAGTGGAATGTAAATTCGTCGGAAAAAAAATGTGTTTGCAGAAAAATATGAATAATCTTGCACATTTGGCGTAAAACAGCTGATTTCGAAAACCATGGCGGTATTTAGTGTGGCAACTGGCAATGCTTTCTTCGATTGATTTTGTGAACACAAATTTTCATAGTTCGTAACTTAGCTTTCCGTGTTAAAGTTTTCTACGATGGAATCTGTGATAGGGGTGAATATTTGGGAAAAGGTAAAAACAATTGAGTGCCACAAAAAACCCGTAAATAAGGAAGATACCCAAAGTGTCTAGTCAAAGATTATTCTATATCTATGTATATATATTTATAAATGAACTCCTATATCCTTGGTCACGCCATCACGCGTGAACGGCTGCACCAATTTCACTATTTTTTTCTTTGTTGTGTTTGTTATTGTCAGGAGAAGGTTTTTATGACAGAAAAAATTTAAAAAATTGAGCGGATTTTCCCACAGAAACGGGGTTGGGAACGGAAACTTAGAAACAACTGACCAGATTTTTAAAATTCTTTCAACATTAACTCCATTTGCCCCCTCCATCAGTAACTTATACTTTATTTCATCCCTTTAATCCCACGAGAACAAAAACAGGAACGAGAACGTGAACCTTAAAGTAACTTGACCGATTTCAAAAATTCTTTCAACTCTAGGATGTTACATTATTTCTCAGTGACATAATTTTATATTTCATTCACACATTTCTACGGAAACGGAAGACTACCACAAGAACGGGATTGGGAACGGAAATTTAGAAACTATTGGACAGATTTCAAAAATTCTTTTAGAACTGGGATGCAACATAATCCCACAGTAAAAAAAGATTATATCCCACAGAAGCGGAAGAACGAGAATGGGAACCTTAAAATTACAGACCCAAGCAACGCCGGTATTTCAATAAAACTTGACTTGCAGAAGTTCGATTGAGGAAAGGGAAATTGTTTTCAAATTCAGTAAATAAAATAGTTGTTTTTTCATGCGAAAGTTGAAAAGATTGGGCCCAGATTCCGTTGCTTTTTAGACGATTATCGTTCAATTGTCTATCGGCTATTGCATCTCGTCAAAAGATTATTATTTATTGTAATTTCTTTCTCAGCGGTTGATTGAAAGCTTCTTTACTACCGTCTAACGACAAATTATGCTAACTTCTTCAAGGACATAACGTTTTTCAGTACCTCAAATTTAGACGATAGTTTGCTCCAGGCCCTGGATTTTTGTCTTTTGATACCTAAAGGCAACCCATAATTTGAAAGAGATTCAAAGATAATTTTTCATTTACTTTCATGCAAAACTTCATACAATAATTCTATAGTTTTTTATCGATAACTAAATAACAGACAATCAAGACAGTGTAACTTGGTGGTGACCGTGGCGTAATGGCTACCATGTTTTTCTTTTACGCGGGAGGTTCGTGGTTCGAATCCCAACAGAAGCCAAAAATGTTTTATCGATGGGTATCGATGAAGTGGCGATATTATTTTCATGTCATGAAAAGCTCTTTCTCGATTAGCCATTCGGAATCGGAAAAAAATATCAGGTCCCGGCTATTTGTCACAAGGCATGGTTGAGAAAAATGCACTTGGTCCGGCGCGGCGCTCCCCTCTCTGTTGCACCACTCCATTTATATTTCGTTGGTGTACGTTTAACTTGCATTTTTTCATTGAGTAGGAAGGGTGCGATCGAATCCGTGGTGCTCTTGTATCAGGTTTTTCAATAAGAGCGCTACAAAAGTTTTTTCAAATAAAACAAAAACGGTTTTGGATATCAATGAAATTTTTTATTCCTGTGAAAGTACGTTTGATGCCATTATGTATGAAACTCAATTTCTTTTGCATGGCCACCACGGGCACACTTGCAAAAGTCCAGACGCTGAACCCAATTTTCGATGTTTTTCAAACATAAATCAGCCGATACTGCTGCAAATTCACGTTCGATTTGTTGGCATAGACCATAGACTTCACGTAGCCTTACCGGAAATAGTCTAACGACATCAAATAGCATGACCGAGGCGGCCAAGCGACTGGACCATTTCGTGAGATAACACGTTCTACAAACTTGGTTTCCAATAAATTAATTGTGACATTAGCTGTGTGGCTTGTGGCACCATCCTGTTGGAACCACATGTCCTCCAAGTCCATATCATCCAATTGGGCCAAAAATATTCGGTTGTCATTGAACGGTAGTGATCCCCATTCACAGTAACGTGCCGGTATTGATCATCGCGGAAGAAGGACGGCCCGCCCAATGACGCCGCCGGCCGGCCCATAAACCACACCAAACCGTAATTTTTTTTGGGATGCAATGATGACTCATGGTTCATGGAGTATCTACGTGTGGATTGCTGCCTGACCAATAGCACATATTTTGTTTATTGACGAAGCCATTCAGCCAGAAATGAGCCTCATCGCTGATTGGACGTACCGCTCTTAACGATGAGGCCACTGACTCCGATTTCGGTAGTAGATTTTAATAATTTCGACTCGTTGTTGGCTCGTATATCTTTCCATCATGAAATGGCAAACCTTACTAAAGAGAAATGCCAAAAGAGCGACAAGAAGTATGGCTTCGTTTGATTTCCCTTTGCTCTACTTTTGTAGCGTCCCTTTTGAAAACCCCTTTACCTGTAGTGCAGTGGTTAGAGCTTAAGACATAGGTGGTCTCGGCTAAGGCTAAGTAAGATGTGATTCAAAACGCTCGGAGATAGCGTCTCCAGCGAAGAATCAGCTAGCCCTCCGCAGGCAATAAACCAAATGCTTTATCACCTAACAGTTTTGATATGGCTAAAATTCAATTCCCTTCCCTTCCTCACAGGTTAGTAAAAATGACTAATTTTTCTATGTTGTCCTGTAAAATTTCGGATGAAATCAGATCTGCATTCAGTTGACAACTTACACTTTGGTCATAACTCCAAACGCATATCTTACTCAAAATATATTGAGCAAACAATTCCTACCAAACTTACTCTGTAAGATGGTTTTGGCAGGACCTGGGGTTAGAACTAATAAACCCTGCCAACAAATCTGGAAAAGCTATAGGTTTAGTTAATTTTTTTTTGATATCTTAGACATGTTCTCTCTCATTTGTTAACTCTTTTTGTATGTTTTCGAACACTCATTGGACTAATTGTTCGTAATCTTGTGACTCGTACTTCTCTAGCTAAGCTCATTTTGCCCAACTGCTTTCCTAGTTCTTTGTTTATCTTTATTAAATGTATTCACACTTTAACCTTTTTGTTGGGACTATAGATCACTAGGAGTGCTTGGAATTAATTGAACCAACTAAGGAGTGACATACAGTATTAAAAATGCGAGTAAACTTTTTCATTTTCATGCACAATTTGCTTTTTCAATTGCCTCCTTATCTCAAAAAACAGTGATTGGTAATTGATTCACTTGGAACTAGGGTCAACGAAATACTGAACTACGTGACGTTGTAAAGTTCTGTCCACTAAATCGATGTCCTCAATCCGTGTTTGATGATAGTAGACACCTACGTGCCTTGTTTTACACACATTGATCATTAAACCCACTTGACACTTCTTTTTCTATCCCTAAAAACGCACATGTGTGTCATGACAGCACATCACTTTGTTTGTACACAGTTAAATTAATTTTAACCAATTTTCTATTCTCGCAAACGCTCTGTTGAAGGTTGAATCCCAGAAAATTTAGAGTGCTTTTCGCGGTTTTTGTAACTCGTGAAGAATCTGAGAGTTATACTGCCATAAAAAGTACTTTCTTATTTCTCTGATCTTTTCCAGGTAAAATCTTCGACTGTGGTTTATGCTATGGCATCTGTAAATCGCCCCAAGCGCTTTTTTTAAAATCAAAATATGTAAATAGGGTAGCGCAACAGAACGGGATGTCCCGGGGACTAGCACATTTCTCACAAACATGCCTTGTGAGGGAATGGAGGGGACCTATAATTTTCCGAACGGCTAATCGAGAAAGCTCTTTCCATGACAATGAATTTACAATCGGAATTACCAATTCCTCGCGAAAGATGAAACCCATAGAAAATACGTTATTGTCTTCAGTTGGGATTCGAACCACGAATCTCCCGGTAAACATGCAAACATGCCAACCATAACGCCACGGGTACCACAGGTCATTTTTTAAGAAAGTATAAACCTGTAAAGCTAAGGTTTCAATCACTTGTAAGTTTTCTTACGACCAATCTTCGACTCAACATTTTTAAAAAAAGCACTGTTTGGGCGACACTGTACTGTGTACTCACTTTACAAATAAGTTTTCAATATTTCCCAACGTTGTTGAAACGCAAAGCGACTCATTTTTGATTTTCTGCTAAGATTTCGAGAGGGAAGTAGAGATAAGTGTCAAAAAAACATGCGATTGAAGAAGAAACCACAAGATGGCTTCCCCATAAACTTGGTATAAGTTCGAACGGATTTTACTCTTCTTCGGGGTAGATCGAGAACCAAATTTTTGGTGCCTACAAATAAAAGTTTTGTCTCACTAAATTCGAAAACTATTTATAGATTTTCGGGGTGTGGCTATGGGATTTTCATATCGAGTTTGAGAGTGGACTATTTTGCTACGATAACTCAGTTCAAGACGTCGAATATGGATGAAATATACTAGCCTAAGTGTACGCCCTTAAGCCTACGTAAGGTTGGTCTTTGTAAATACGTCATATTGGCAACCTCGACATTTTGGAGCCCTGCTTAAAGAGTGTTCTTGTTAAAAAACCATTATTTGAGAATTGCGCTTTTTTAACATCGACTCTGAAATTTGCTGCATTATGAAAAAAATGTTATCTCTTGATAACGAAGATCTATGGCAACACTGCCAACAGTAACTGATACCTTTTACTCGGACTCAGATTGTTCCAAGCGAAAGAAGCAACTGGTTTGATGGAAAAAGTTTTTTGCCAAACAAAACTTCAGATTTCAACGCCTAGTAATATTCCGGTCAGGCCCAACCACCACCCAAAAAAAAAAGAAATTACAAGAAACCCTTTCACTCCTCTCAACTGCTTGCAGTATTTAAAACTTATGATATTTTCAACTTTTCACATCTAAACTCCCACCCATAAAGTCTAAGCATGAAATGTTCTGTTTTTCACATCCTAATTTCAAAGTTTCAGTGGTTTGATGTTTACTTAAGAAGTAAAGCTCATTCATTTTTCGTCTTATGTGTGTTGGTTAGTACATCATATAAAACGTATGAAAAGGTTAAATATTTCTTCCATACACGTATTTCTTTAAATATGATCTAGCGCTTTGTCAAGTAACTACTTAAACTTTTCCCAAGGGTGGTGCTAGCAGGTCCATTCTGCTGTATAAGGAGTCCTATCGGACTTCGCCCTCCCAAGTGATGGGATAGGAAAGTCTACATTTTCTCATTTGTACGATGATATGAGGAAAAAACTTGAAGAAAATTCTTATGGGAGAGTAAAAGAAAAACACATAAGCCGGATATGATAGAAGACTTAACATGAGATTGCTTTTTATGTGGGAAGGTGTATATCTTACCTTTAACTACAAGTTCGATGGTCACCTGCGCATATTTAGGAGTCTCATCTTGTCGATGGTGTTATGGTGGAAAGGTGGATGTAAGTAAATTTAGGAAGTTCATAAACGAGGGCATTATAATGGAAAAGGGAGAAAAAACCAAATTGTATACTTGGGAACTTTTTTAGAGTCACTGAATAAAGCTGAATGAGATTCTCCTGTCAATGATGTAAGGTAAATCCCTGCAAGATATCCTTCGTGTTGCAAATCAATTGAGTGAGTGTTCTGACAGGAAAGCATTTTTCCCTATTGATTTGGGCTTACTGGTAAAGGAGATTTTCTTTATTTTTAAATAACCTCTTGTCAGGTTTGATATTTTGGGGTTTAAAAATTGATATTTCGTTTACCAGACAAATTGTTGAAGTGTGGCAATTTTTGAAGGATGTTCGGAGTAAATTGAAGAAATCAATGAATGTCTCACGAAGCTGGCTATATCTGACAAAGAAACGCTGGAATCATGCAAGGGGTAGCTGGTTATGTTCCTCTTCAGCAGTATTAAATTGACGGGAGTATGTGCTCAAAGCAAAAGAACAGAGCACGTCTATAGCTTTTCAAAGCAAAACCAAAAAAAAAAAACACCAAAAAACCTTCATGATGACGAAACTCTGTTATCGGTTTCATTATGTCAACACCAAGCATTTGCCACTATAGGTACAAGAAATTGTAGGACAGTCATCGCATAGAGTTGTTTTGCTTAAAAGCGCTGATGGGTTTGTTTTAGCCGGCAGGTTCACGAGGTCATCAAAATTGAAGAAGGCCACCGAAATTCCAATTTGAATTCCACAGAAACCACATATTTTCGTACGGAAGAATTCCGTAAGGGAACATTTCTTGGATAAGTATTGGGGGATAAAAGAGACTTAACTTAGGGCTGACTGAATAGCATACGGCTTCTTTCAAATAAATAAACCAAAGTATAGTTAAATGATATACTTGTCACAGAAGAAGTCGGAAAGACCCCATAGTAGTGCTGTGGGATTGCTAGAGGTTAACAAGTTTCATAAAGTACGTAAGTGATCTTAAGGAGTAAAAAAGGAGTATAAAATCTTTGATGTTGTTGTCAAAAAAGAAAGAAAAAAGATGATCAAAACGCTGTCGTGACCGTGATAGAGCATTGATTATGGTTCATCGCTTAAAGTGTTGCAAGGATACCAGAATGAGCTGGAAAACATATAACTAAACCAAACGACGTGCACCAACTCTGAACCTGATTTTTTGGAATTCAAAAAAAAAAAAAAATTTTAAAAACGCCTAATCCCAAGTGCTCGTCAATGGAACTATTCACTGAGCAGAGGGAAGTCATTAATTTAAAAACTAATAAGCCCACTTAAGCACTAAATAGTAACTAACAAAAAGAAAATATTTCTTAATTTTTTTTTCAATTCAAAATCAAACTATGTTTAATTTAATACACAGAAGCCTGTTCTGTAGAAGACGGCAGACAGCATCAATGCCGTTGTGAGTTGTGGCCCATACCAAAAAAGAAGTGTATTAACTTATGCTAAAATGGCGGCTATTAGAGGCGTAGTGAGGTGGGCTTGGGGGGAATTTGTTGAACAAAAAAAAAAAGTAGAAGTAACAAAAAGGTGTTTTCCTTCTCCTCTTTGACAATCACAGAAGTAGGAAATCTTTGAGAGCTAAGCTGTTTTAATCGTTCATGTACAGTGACCGATTTAATTATCAATAATTCGGTGGATCTGGATGGATTCGGCAATTTCAATCAATATTATTTTTATTTTTGTTATTAAAATGCTTTATTTTCCAAAAAGATTTTTTTTACAAATTTGGTTTTTCATACATAATAAAGATATGGCCGAGTGGCGTCTGTCTGAGTGGTAAGAGTATTTTGTTTTTCTAAGAACAATTTTTTATAAATATCACAATATTTGAACATTTAATGTGGTGTTAATACGGACTTTACATTTAACAGGAATGGCATTTAATACATCCAGAACGATGGGATTTCGATTTGCACAGAGCGCCCGAGCGCTCCTGTTCGCTCGTTGTAGAACCAAGTTTAGTTTTTATATATATTTACATTTAATGATTATAACAACAACTCTTAAGTTGCACAAACTGCATAGTTGTTTTAGATAGGCTCTATATGGGCGATAATTAAGGCTTAGCAGTTCACCCCTAGCTTTAAAAATTGTAGATATTTCACTTACGATGAGTGAGCTGTTGAAGTAGTTAGTTAAAGTTAGGGCTTCCAAGAATTGAGGTTCGAAAGGTCCAGAGAATGGTCACATTCACACTCCCTAGCTAGATTGTGCCATTCTGCAAACCAAATTGATTTGCTTCTGATGACTTGTACAGCAGTCGTTTTTGGGAGCCGATTACACAGGTCTGCGACCAAAAAACTGCATAGGATTTTTTTACATTTTCTTACAGATTTAGACGTCCCAAAAACAGAAAAAATATTCAAATTATTATGTCACATAAGTTTTTATGTATATTGCAGTATCTATGTTCATTGGTAATAAACCTATATGACTTTTATTTGACAATGGAGAAAAACAACCTGCACTGTTGGTGATACTGGGAATGTTTTAACATGTTGAGACAAGTCAAATGACGTACGAGTATATCGCTTGAAACAAAGAAAAGCCCTCAGTAGACATGGATGATTTGTGGGGACTTCAAAATACTGACAATGCTTTTGGGTCAGCAGGCGGGCTATACCAAATACCCATGCTCTTATGCTTGTGGGATAGTAGAGCCAGATAACAGCACTGGAAAAAACCGAGAAACTTTAAAACCTGGAGAGAAAAATGTTATAAACACTACCTTGGTACCATCACAAAAGGTTTAGTTGCCCCCTCTCCGTATCAAATTGGGGTTAATGAAACAATTTGTAAAATCGCTGCAAAAGGATGGAGACTGTTTCAAATATTTATGTACAAAACTCCCGAAGCTGTCAGAAGCAAAGTTGAAAGAGGTAGTTTTTACCAGCCCCGACAACTGGAAACTATGAATGAGAAGGAAAAAGAAGATTGGGTATCTTTCAAGAACGTATTGCGAAAGTTTTTGGGAAATTCATGTAATGATTGAAAAAATTTTTTTTTTTTAAATTCGATTGCCAACTCTTGTAGAGAATTTATTCAAGTTTTTGAAACTAACCTCAAAATTTCTGTGCGATCACTGGTTGCTGAGATATTGGTAATCAAAGACAAAATGATCTTTTTCCATTCAAATACCGATATCTCAGCGAGAAATGCTCGTATCGAGATTTTTAGATTAGATTAAAAAAAAAACAAAAAAATTTCGAAATTTTTTTTTGGTTTTTTTATGATTACTCGAAAAACATATTGAAAAAAATTTTCAAACTCCGATTCGAAAACTAGACACAATTTGCTTCTTTTTTTTTTTGGTGTACGACCATTTTTGTATAAGTTACAGCCTGTTGAAAATCCCCCAAAAATTTGGATTTTTTTTCTGCTACCTTAATTTTTGTGCGAAGTGTAGGTACTAAGGATCCTAACTATAAAACCATTGTGCAACGGATGCTAGCAGCATACGAAGCTCAAGGCTGCAAGATGAGCTTTGTGTTTTCTTGTGTTTGAATTTGCAACAAATCCTTATGTGGTAGAAAAAAATGGCCATCACTTTTGAAATCAGCGCACTTTAAAACCTATAATTCAGTTAAAATATCTCATGCAGCTGACAAAAAAATATTTTTCGCAGACCTGTGTTATCATCCATTTCTACAACTCTTAGCAAATAATCAATTTGTAGTTTGAGGGTGGTCATGAAGAGCTCAGACAGGCCAGTCTCTAGATTGATCAAATAATTTGGCACTGTGCTAGGTAGTTTAGTTCAGCAAGGATTCTACTGACTCGTATTTTTTATAACCCCAACATTGCTCACCATAAAACATAACGGCTCTAGCAGTTCCTGTGCATGATGTCTGATGTGGTATGCAATTGTTGTTAAAAACTCGTTTCCAGTTAACTACGATAGCGGCTTTGGCCTTTTCTAACTTACTGGTTATGTGTTTTTCCATGTTTAAATTATGAGTTAGTCTGATTCCGAGATAAGTACAATCTTTTATTATTTCCAAAGGTTGTAGTTTAAATTTCCATTTTTCATTTCGTGCTGGCTTTCCAGAGCCATTTTTTGAAGGTTAACACTTTTGATTTTTGGGCGTTTACCTCTAGCATCCAGTGCGTACAGTAAGTTTCAATTTTATTAATCATCAGCTGCAATGACTCGAGGGATTCTGCGAAAAATACAGAATAATAATAATCCTTTTATATTTTCCTCTCCTAATTGCACACCGCAGGGTAGATTTTCTTTTATGTCATTAATAAAATAGTTGAAAAGGATTGGGTTTAGATTACATCCTTGGCGTAAGCCAAGTTCATCTTTGTAATGATGGAATAGACTTTTCCCATTGTATATTGCAGACACTGTATCATCGTAGAGAACTCTTAGCGATTGCACAAATTTATATGAAACCCCAAGATTGTACAGCTTATGTAAGAGTAGCTTTCTGTTAATGGAGTCAAATGCTGCTTTAAAATCTACAAAAAAGGCATATGTAGTTTTCTTTTTCATCAAACGTAGCTGAACCATGTTAGATAACGAAAATATATTATCAACCGTGGAGTATCCTGATCTTATCAATCAATATTTCTTTCAATGCCACCATAAGAATTAGTCAAAGACGTTTTTTTAATGACGACTGCTAATTATCGGAACAAGAACCTTGATCGTTCTGTTATGGTAAATTTATTTTTTATAACTAACTAAATTTCTGCCATGAAAAGCGTTTTATGATTAATCTTTCGGAGCCGGCAAAAAATTGTAGGGCCCCTTCCATTCCCTAACAAATCATGGTTATACGCAAGGCCCGGGGTGGCTCTGTTGAGCCATCTTAAGTTTGTATGCACGAATTTCTATAAAATAAAACACTGTTATGCCTTTTATTCCTTTTTTTGATGCAGTCGGCAAATTCATATAATTAGTCGGTATTTCACTAAAAGTCTCCCCCCATGGCTTGGACCCTCGCTATGCCTCTGTGGCTATTTTATACCTGCCAGAAGCAGACTGCAACTGAAATAATTTTAAACGTTTTTAGAAATATTTCGTCGAAAGTCGTTGATCGAAGATAGATTTGATTTGAACGGATGTTTGAAGATGCAACAAATATACCTGAGGTGATTGTATTTCGTTTTTTATCCAAGGGTTACAACTAAGCTTATTAGTTTTGGAGGCCATTATCTCACAAGGAGACAAATGAACAAAAAAAGAGGCCAAGATATCCAAACAGTGTTTTATTTTACAGAAGGTTTGAAGAGAGATATCGATGACAAAGTTGAGTTGAGAAACAAATCTTCAATTTGAACACAGAAAATAGATAATATCGTTGATATCGTTAAATGAAGTTCACGAAGAAAGAAGTTAAGTTGGAAATTGATTACAAAACTTGACAGCAGGAAAAGAATTCAACTACTTGCTCTACAAGAAAATATGTACATAAATTGAATACTCGTAACATAACAAAGTTCGGAAAACATCAGGCATAAGAAATTTAAAAGATCATAAATATTATCTTATATATAAAAATGAATCGCAAAATGTGTTGGTAAGCGCATAACTCAACAACGCCTGGACCAATTTGGCCAATTCTTTTTTTGTTGTGTTTGTTATTGTCAGGAGAAGGTTCTTATGACATAAAAAATTTAAAAATTGATATTCCCACAGGAACGGGTTTGGGAACGGAAACTTAGAAACTACTAGACAGGTTTCTATAACGATTCCAGCATTAGGGGTGCTATATTATCCCCCTCCATCAGTAATTTAGGTTATATTTCATCCCTATAATCCACGGGAACAGAAACGGGAACGGGAACCGAAACCTTAAAGTTGCTTGACCGATTTCAAAAATTTTTCCAACTCTAGGATGTTACATTATCCCTCAGTCACAATGACTTATAAGTGGTTCCTGTCAAGGTTTTTTCCCCATATTCCCACAGGAACGGAATTTAAAAAATTGCGCGGATATTCCTACGGGAACGGGTTTGGGAAAGGAAACTTAGAAACTAGTGAACAGATTCCTGTAGCCCTTCCCCTTCCTGCATTAAGATTACTACATTATCCCCCTCAATTAGTAATTTAGATTATATTCCATCCGTAAAGCTATTTCACCGATTTCAAAAATTCTTTCAACTCTACGATGTTACCTTATCCCTCAGTGACATAGACTTATATTTCACATATTTCCACGGTAACGGAAGATTCCCACAGGAACGGGGGCTGGGAACGGAAACCTAGAAACTACTAAACAGATTTCAAAAATTCTTTCGTCATTGGGATGCTACATAATCCCAAAGTAAAAACGATTATTTTTCACTTAAGCGGAAAAACGAGAACGGGAACTTTAAAACTACAGACCCGAGCAACGCCGGGTGGCTCAGCTAGTTACAATATAAAACATAATCGCTGGCCGAACAAAGTAGATAAAGAAGCGACGTAAATTATTAAGCAAGATAGTAGCAGAAGTTTTTTTCACAATTAACTAAACTAAATCTTTTTCTCGTAAAATGCGCTCATTTGAACAGAGAAGACAGTTTCGAGCTGATTCAAGTTTACAGAAGTTATATAATTAATGCGACGAGATGAGTCCCCGCTCTGAAGAAAATTTTTTCCAATACCCGTTTGCATGTTTATCTCACTAAATCTACTTGCGTAAATCTTTATGTTTTTACTTCAAAAACCCTTCAACAGACATTTTATGTTCGAAAATATTCAATTTTGTTTTGTTTGCTAATTGCTAAGTTGCAAGGACCCAGGAAAAACCCTCAACTTTAATATCACTATAAGCTTTTCCACTTTAAGTAGGGCCCAGTTAGCATCATTTTCATAAAGTAAGTCTTTTGACTTAATATACCTCACCTCATAAAGACTAAGCCGACTGAATCTCAGCGGTGTGCTAGCCCGCATGGGGAATGTCATAGCAAATGAACTCGACTAAAAGAACTAGCGGTGGACCGTGGATACTCTAACGTATTTGGTTAAAAGGTCGTCTTTTAGGATCTAAATACAATAATACTCCAAATAGCTCTCCTTTAATCACTCATTATCAAGTTTCACGAAAGATATTTTGGCAATAAAGTTGATGGTAATCGTATTAAAGGATGATCAACCAGAGTTCATAATGAATATATCATAGCCAAACAGAAAAATACTCAAATACAAATCATTTCAGCGGAGATAGAAATTTCTGATGATTTCTCTAATTTATTTGGATTTTCTGACGCTGGAGCTGGTGCTTTTTTGTGTCTCAAGTCTTTGATATAAGGGTAGACAAACTTGAAACAATTTCTGCTAAAAGGACTCCACGTCTGAATTCTGAAAGCATGTTGATACTTAAAAGAAAGGACTTTTTTTGCATTAGACACAAAAATTAAGGTTGTGACTCGAAAGAATGAGTGACTGAAGTAACCGATTTGGGTCCTGCTTTGTTTACAGACGATATACCACAAACATATGATATAGCTAAATTTGATGAAGATTTAAAATATAGGTACTGAGCAGGTTTTGATATTTATTTTATTATTTTGTTGAAATATTTTCAAACCAGATTCTATTAAATAAAACTCTATGTCTACCTGTCTTCACATCTGAATCAGCAAAAGCTCTTTAGAAGAGAATACCTGGTTTCCATAAATGTGTACAATTCATTAAGTAAACCCTGTCTCCGTTTAAGTCACATTCATGCCGAATTTAATTCTTAATCAACCCCTAAAACTCTTACATAAAACAACTTAAAAGCCTTTGGCATTTTGCTGTACATAGTGTCAGCACTGCTCAAGTTGTACCTGGTTTAATCTATCGGGCTTAGAGAAAGTAACGATAATAATTTATAGCTCACATAGCATATTGAACTCGTTAATCATTCTTGCATTATATCCTTGCCGTCTCCTTAAAGTGAGGAAACAAAGTAATATAAGGTAAAAGAAAAAAATGTATGATTAATTATTATGTATCAATGGCATTTTCCTCGCCCATAGCGATAAGTGGATGTAATCTTTGTACCGATTTCTCCAACGGATAACTGCCTCATCATTGAATTTAAAGATTTAACGTTATGCTTTTATAAATTTAACAATTAGTTCTTCCAAAAGTCTTGAATACTGCTCATGGTGATGCTCACATCTTTTCAATCACTCCGAGATATGCTTTCATCTATTAATTTCATTACAATTGCGACGAATGGTTATGAAAGTAATTTCCTCATTAAAAAATTTTTACCACCCCTGTAAAATCGTTTTCACGAATTTTCTTTTGCCGCCAGCTTTAAGAAAGAATTTTTCAATGAAAATAATCAGCGCAGAAGTGTATTATTTGTTTCGAAACATCATGACTAAAGGTTACTTCGATATTATTAAATAACATTCAAATCGTAATAGCTTGGTTTCATGAGGTGAAGTACCACACGAAATATGGGAAGGTGTACCTGTGGTTTCTTGTTGTTTTCTCTTCAACGTGTTTTATGCCCCAAGGCCTTATTTGATAGATGCTATTGCTTTCGCGTACTTCGACAGACAAAGTAACATCTTATAAATCCACTATGATCACTTTGTTAAACAGCACAGCTAATAGTGTGCAGCCTTGTTGTATTCCACTTGGAACTTGGATCTTTGCTTATTGTTAGCAGCTTATAGAAAGATCAGAAAAATATTTTAGCCTGAGCCTTTAAAGTACTTGAACATAGAAACGATACACTAACGGCTTGGCCACGCTCGAATTAAGACTACTGCAACCGAGAAACCTTTAATGGTCTCTTTGGCAACCATTATTAGCCCAGTAAGCTTCAGACTTCATTCTTTTCGAAAATGATCTAGTATAGCCAAAAAAGTGAAATACACGAGAAATTCAATGTTTTCTTCCTTAACACTTAATCAAAATATTGGAGGATTGAAGAGAAAGCTAAAATCAATTTCTTAAAGACTGGATGGTGCAATGCTTCTTACTGAAACACTTGGTATATAATTCATTCAGGATAACCAAACACTATGTTGTTCATTTTCATACCTTTCGGGTGGCCGGTGGTGGAGCCCTAACTTCCAATAGCAGCTGCTACCGTACCGAACTTGCACGAACCGGACAAATTTGGATATTAATAAAATTCTTTATTCCTGTGTGGAAGTACGTTCGATGCCATTATGTATGAAACTCAATTTCTTTTGCATGGCCACCACGGGCACAATTGCAGAAGTCGAGACGCTGAACTCAATTTTCGACGGTTTTCAAGCATAAATCAGGCGATACTGCTGCAATTTCTCGTTCGATATTCGTACGAAGTTCATCAATCGTCGCGTCGCTGGCTTGTTGGCATGGACTATAGACTTGATGTAGCCCCACCAGAAATAGTCTAACGGCGTCAAATCACATGACCGAGGCGGCCAAGCGACTGGACCATTTCGTGAGATAACACGTTCTCCAAACTTGGTTTCCAATAATTTGATTGTGACATTCGCTGTGTGGCAAAAGGTCAAAAGAGCGAAAAGAAATATGACGTCGTAATCAACAAAAACAGATCGCTTGTCTGTCGCTCACCTTTTGTAGCGTCCCTGTTAAAAAAAAAACCTGTATTATGGCTGAGGAATTGGTTCTTCTCTTTCTTCTTCTTCTTCTTCTTTTCTTCCTGTTCTTCTTGTTGTTCCTCTTCTTCTTTGCCTTCCTCTTTATCTTCCTTTTTCGGCATTTAATCGCGATCACGATCACAACTTTCCCACATCTCTGCTTCACTTTAATAATCTGCTAATTCGGTACGCTGTTTTGACTTTAGAGAGCGTTGACAAACCTACCGATTGCAGATTGTTCTTCGCGACAGTGTCTGAACGCTGTATGATAGTACCTTTTCGACGGGGTTTACTGGATCTCTTTTGGAACATGATAATGATGCAAAGAAATCGCGTCTATCGGACGGAGAACATGGATACTTATTATAGAGTGTGTTTCATTGGAGGTGTAGAGCCTTAGATTGGCAGCACTGTTTTCATTGGCAGCCATTTTGCTATCTATCATGCGATTTTTTTATATGAGTATTTCGGTGTTGCCATGTGCAACAATTTGAGCCGCACGACGACCAGAGACGATTTGAAAAGCAAAACACTCACTCAAATATGATACTGGAATACATTCTTAGTATATATGTATGAACATTCTGATATCCAAACAAGCTTGAGCAATTATATTGACTGTAGATAATTGCTTAAGCTCATTTCGATAAAAAAATTGCGTTCCTTGGTCAACAAAATTTTTCCGATAAAAACAACTTCTTCCCCCATATATAAAGTGTGACATGTTTTTTTTTCAAACAAGTTCCTCTTACGAGCTCACGTCAACGTCGTATTTCCGCTTCCATGTTGTTATTTTCAGATATTATTGACCCAAGGCACCTATAAAGGACGGCATTACTGTGAATTCCTGATCTATGTAGTATGTACCTACCCTGATGATAGACTGTCTTCACCTTCTTTTTCTATATATAGTTAAATACATCCCATAAAAAAAGACTGTTCATCACACTAATCATCCCAAAAAGATCCAAAAGACATCAGGTATTTTCATGTTAATACCAACCCTAGTCCGTCCATGTAAGTCCATCTGCTGTAGAAACCCCGCAGTTCGTCGACATCGCTATTAATCAGAAAAAGAACTAAAAGCTTTTTATAAATCATGGCTGATAAATCTTTTACTTGATTCTGTGTCACAACTTTTATGTCGGAGACAATGGATTACGTTTTATTGTCCATATACACTGACACGACATCGGCTTCGTCGTCATCATTGTTTTTATCGACAAGGATGATGTTGATGGCAACGACTTCAGCTACAACTGTCTACGAGGATTTTATACAACATAGCTACACAGCGACATACATCCATTCATGCTCTCCCCTCGAGTTTTCTTTCTCTTGCGCTCTTTTCTCCGATTTGATTGTTAAAGTGAATTGCAATATGGCTGGGAATTTATTATGTCTCGTTTAGGAGAGAAGCCCCCGTCTTCGTTTGGTCTCATCAACTGGCTTTCAGCCTAATTCATTTCTTGTCTATATAGTTTATGTTTATATACAACCCCAATCCCAACCCCAATCCTACCTTCATCCATCAGCAAAAGGATAATAGATTGTGCTTTCGGCTTCCGTCTTATGCTAGCTAGGGTCCAATTCCTATACCATGGCTGACTTTTGTTTATATTTTCGTGCAAGCCTAACGATGAAGATATGGCTGAAGAGTTTTTGCACGTTTTAACGATATTGTTTTGAATTTGCTCTCATTTCGCTTCAACTAATGCCTAACATTGCATTGCTTTTGTATTTGTGTATTTAATTTTAGTGAATCAATTTGCTATGCGAATTCAGTGAATATCAAAACAAATGCTTAATTGAAATACAAATAATCATAATAATCATCAATAAGGATACGCTGCTCATAAAGGACAACGAAATGTTGAAATTGTTAAGGAATATCTGCATCTGGATGTGTTCCACTTCATGTTTATTCGGATATGTTATTCACGCAGGTATGTACTTGAATATGTATTGTATTTATATACTCGTGTGTATGTTTTTATATGGAATGTTGTTTTTATTCATTCAAAACATGAATATAAAGCGTGATGATAGCTGTTGGTTGGTGTAGATTTGGCTTTAATGGATTGAAAAAGGCCTTCTATTTTTGGGCCGGGGAAAGTTTTTATAGGACTCAATGTTTAACTTTAATCTGTCCGGATGTTTCCCTGTCCCTATTCCATCTTCGTCGACGGTTTTTGTCAATCGGAAGTCTATCAAGGGATGCTTAACAACACCGACGACTGAAGACGAAGTGTATTGAATTGTTTACTTTTCTTTATTTTGTATCTTTTTCTCTTTATATAGAGGAAAAGGATTTTATCTTATTGATTTTGTTTTCGATTCTGTAGGCTCGATCTATGGATGTACACATAAGTATACTTGAATCATTTACTCAAATATATATATCTGTTTAAACGTGTGTGAGTGTGTTTGTTTTGTTTGCCGATTGAACTTGGGTTATCTTTTCAATTTGTTTGTAATAAACGTTTGCATATAAAACAGTAGGAGAAACCGAACCCGAGATACAAATTGCTTGGTAAATTTAATTTGCAAGTAGAAATAACCAGGATTGGCGTTAGGTAGGTCTGTGTACCTAAACTACCCATCAACAGGGATTGGGGTAATCTTTAGATTGAATGAGGAATTGATTATTTGCATGGAACTCATTGGACAATTTGAATATCATTATTAAATTCCTTGGATTAGAGGATTGTGTTGTTAGCCTTTGAGGGTAATAAATATTTCATTGCTGTCTTTGCTTGGACATAAAAGGCGCTTATGAATGCAAATATGTATTGAAGAAATCTTGGGATTTATTTTGAAATATCATTGAAAACAAAGCGGCAAGCACAGAGTTGTGATAAATAGAAAACTTCTACTTAATTTTGTTGAAATCAGTTAGGGACAAAGCTGGAAAACTTAATTTAAATCTTATAACATTTGATTGACAGAGATAAATAAACTGTCGAAGAAGCAAGAAGAAGGTTTCAATTTTAATTTCAATTTACTGTATAAAGTAAAACTGGTCCACTAAGATTATTATTATCTTTTAAAGTACTTAGAACTAAATGAATTCACAAAATTAAAAATTAATTAAAAAGTTTGTTAAAAGAAAAATTACTATGAAAGTAGATTGAAGAAGAGGATAGTCAGAGTAGAAAAAGTATAAGAAAATTGAAAAGAGAAATGCGAAAGAAAAGCTTTTTTAAGCGGTTACTTACTTTCTTACTTAGGTGGGCACTACAGTACGGAGTGAACCTGGGCCTCAACTAACATCCTTCTATATCTACTTCGATTTCGGGCGAGCTCTCTCCAGTTTTGCACTCTAAGTCGGTTGAGGTCTTCATCCACTTAATTGCGCCACCTAAGACGAGGTCTTCCCCTTCCGCGATTGCGAAGGGGCTTTCGAAAGCCCGACGAGCCGGAGCATTTGAGTTTATCCGCTCTACATGTCGCAGCCGTCGTAGTCTTGCCATGCGTACTCTTCTGGCTATGCCCATGTCGCGGTACAGCTCATACACCTCGTAGTTGTTGTTGTATCTTCTTCTCCACACATTGTCTTCGCATACGGGACCAAAGATCAATCGGAGAATTTTTCATTTGAAACGACCAAGGGTTTCCTCATCCGCTTACGATAAGGTCCATGCTTTCGCGCCGTAAAGCAGGACTGGGATGATCAAGGTCTTATACAGGGTTACCTTGGTTTTTCTGAAGAAGGTTTTGTATCGATTGCCTTCTTAACCCAAAGAAGCAACGGTTGGCAAGAGTTATTCTCCGTGTCTACAGCGGATCCTAGGTAGATGAAGTCCTATACTACCTCGAAGTAATGTCTGCCTATTTGTCCAATTCGTCGATGTTCTGTGTCCTTGTTTGATGACAGCATATACTTCGTTTTGCCCTCATTAACCATCAAACCCATTTTTGCCGCTTCTGTTTCAATACTCGCAAAAGCACCTATGACATCACGTTTTGTTCTTCCCATTACGTCAATATCGTCTGCGTAGGCCAGTAATTGTATAGACTTTAGAAAGATTGTTCCTCTGGTATTGACGTTTGAGTTTCTTACAATCTTTTCAAGTATGATTTTGAAGAAATCGCATGACAGTTTGTCGCCTTGCCTAAAGCCTTTTTTGACATCAAAGGTCTTGGCGAGTTCTCTACCGACCTTGACGGAGCAGCTTGAATTCTCCAAAGTCATCCTGCATAGTCGTACGAGTTTTGCAGGGATGCCGAAACTAGACATGGCTCTGTACAGCTCGTCCCTGTAAATACTGTCATACGCGGCCTTGAAATCGATAGAAGGATGGTGTATATCGATATTATATTCTCGGGGTTTTCCAAAATCTGGCGTAATGTGAAAATTTGGTCTATTGTGGACTTTTCTGGTCTAAAACCACATTGATAAGGACCAATAAAGTTGTTGACGTGGGGTTTCAGACGTTCACATTTCTTATACGCGACGTTAAGTAGGCTTATCCCTCTATAATTGGCGTATCAAGGCCCTCTGCACCTGCAGTCTTATTTGATTTAAGTTTGCATATGGCAAGCTTAACTTCTTCTAGGTCACGAGGAAGGCATTCTTGATTATCGTTAAAGTTGAGTGGGGCATTCTGCCTGACAGCGGAATTTGTGTTATCATTGCCGCTAAGCAGACTGCAGAAGTGATCTTTCCAGATCCTCAGTAGCGACTCTGACTCTATTACTATGTTTTCTTGCTGGTCTTTACAGGCTTGAGTTCAGGGCTTGGCACCCAGGCAGGATCTTTTTACCTTTTGGTAAGTCTCCTGTCAAGGCATCTCTCAATTTCCTCAAACGAGCGCTTCTTTCTCATGCTGCTTCTTTTCTTTTTGAGAATGCGGTGTTCTTCCTTTCTTTCCTCCTTGTAAATCTCGTTATACTGATCGTCAGCCCTCGTTCGTTTTTGCATCAGCATTTGTCGTGCTTTTTGTTTGGCTGTATTTGCCTGCCTGCATTCTTCATCGAACCATGGGTTTCGTTTTGGTGGCCGAGTGAAACCCAGAACCTCAGAGGCAGCGGTTCTGATGGCTTCTTGGCATTGCTGCCACTGGTCCTCAATGCTTAAAGCTGGCGGCATGGGATTCAAGGATAATTGAAGGGACACTCG
Source organism: Melanostoma scalare (assembly GCA_949752695.1). Classification (NCBI taxonomy): domain Eukaryota; kingdom Metazoa; phylum Arthropoda; class Insecta; order Diptera; family Syrphidae; genus Melanostoma; species Melanostoma scalare. The sequence continues at coordinate 72,362,291 of OX456984.1, forward strand.
ATTGGAAAAGGCATTGGCAATCTCTTGCGATTGTAGCTGTTCGACGTCATATCTCTTCACAGCTTAGACTCGTGTTAGTTTGTGCAGGTCGTGAACAAGATATCCTCATTCGTATACCTTGGCTACAACAAGGTAGTGGTCCGAGTCAAAGTTGGCCCCTCGGGAAGTTCAAGTTCGGACATCTAACACACTGGAAGAGTGCCTTGCGTCGATCGCAATATGGTCAATTTGGTTGACGGTTAATTGATCTGGAGATCGCCATGTACCTTTATGAATTTTGAGATGCGGGAAGCGTGTACTACTTACAACAAGATTTAGCTCCGCAGCAAAATCGATTAGCCTCAGTCCGTTTTCGGAGGTTTTGTCATGGAGGCTATGCTTACCGATTGTGTTTCCAAAGATGTCCTCCTTCCCTAGCTTTGCGTTAAAATCGCCAAGAACGATTTTCACGTCGTGTCTAGGGCACTGCTCATACGTTTCTTCGAGGAGCTCGTAGAAACAGTCTTTGGAATCGTCGTTTTTCTCTTCTGTGGGGGCTGGGCGCATATAAGGCTAATGTTGGCGAATCTTAGCCCTGATGCGGATGGTCATTATACGCTCATTGACTGCATTTTGGCTAATCACCTTATCCCTGAGTCTTCCTGTAACGACAAATCCGCACCCAAATAAGCGCTTTTTCTGTTGTGTGTTGCAGTCACCATAGTAGATGTTGCAGTTTTTCATCTTCTTTATGCCCACTCCACCGCACATCTTGGATGGCGGTTATGTCGGCTTTGCATGCCACAGTCCAGGTCGTCGCGTAATTCTCCAGCTGCACGTAATCCATCAAGAGATCTTGCGTTCCACGTGCAGATCCGGAGGTCTTTGTCCTTTTTACGTTTGCTTGGGTCGTCAACTTTGAAATCATTATTGTTATCCGAGGCTGTTGGTTGTTTCGGAACCATATGTTTTTTTCCGTGGTTGGGTAGTTAACCCCACGCACAACCCCAACCTGGAAGAGCAGGTCCTTTTGGGATCCCTTCGGACATAAAGGGAAGGAATATCCAATATCAGTACCCTGCTGCAGGGGTGTGAGAGCTCCAGCTGGTTCACCAGAAGCTCATCGGCCACCATCTCTACTTCAATACCCTATCCTAGTAATGAAAGACCCTGAAAGACCTCCAAGAAAAATATGTTGGAGTAGCTCATTCAGTGGTCTCTGCATTTTTTGACAGCTGAAGTCCACCGATTCTGTCATTCGAATTCCTCCGCTGGGACATTTACGCAAAAGCTCTGGTAGACCACTGTGATTCGGGAAGTAAGTTATTACTCGCAGAGCATTATAGTGTTGATCACATTTCTTTTCTTCCGCATTCCTCCGGGCGAACCATCCCAGAGCCCAGTGGTTGCCGCTTGGAGGTATAGTAAGCAAAATTGATGTGTACTATAACGTGCAACATCTGGGCGCCGCCAAGTTGACACCAGTCAGAGCCTTCCCGAATAGTACACGCCCATCCACTCAAGATTAGTTTCTTCAAATTCCACGTTCTCCGCTGCTATGTCACAAAAACAATTTTTCGGGTTTCAGCGTAAAAAACGGTTTTTTTGTGGTTTTTTTTTCAAATATGGATTGATTAATTTTATTCGCACCTTTTGTACAATACCTTTAATGTAAAAAGAATTTTACTAAACGCAGGGGGAGGTATTTTATATCTTGAAAGTGTATCTATGCAAAGCTTGAAATAAATCTGTCAAACAGTTTTTAATTGGCAGTGAACAATAGTTTTGAGAAAACCGCGTTTAAAGCTCAACGCTCGCAGCCTTTAGAGCGCGAGGACAGGAGATAAGTAAGACAACCACTTCAAGTATTTTAGTTTGATCGGTTAAAAAATAGCCAAAAAAAATTAATTTTTCGAAATCGAAAACCCGAAGTTAAAACGCTTGAAAGAGGCGGCCAATCGACTGGTCCTATCTTGAGATAACCTACTCATCAAACTTACTCTCCATAAAATCGATTGTAACGTGTGGTGTGTAGTTTGTGGCACCATACGGCTGAAACCACTTCAACGTTCGCTGAGTTCTGAGAAATACCTAAAACTTTGCTTTCACTATAATTATTCCACTTTTATTCGATATACAATTCGAATAATCACACTAATTCAATATTTACAACATCACTTTACAATAAAAACTGACTCTCTGGTTGCATCAGCGGTCTCTTTATATAGGAAAGCATATCACATCCAAAGCTTTCCAGCAGTTTCGATCATTGAGTGCTTTCCAGTAGTTTCCTATAAACCGTTTCCCAACCATAATATGGCTAGATACTGTCTCCTTCCGGTATATTTCTGCACACACACATACACTGACTCACAAGCAACGCCTTCCATTAGGTGTACACTGTACATTATAGTGATGCCACTTTGTTGAATCGGTTGAACGTTGGGGCTTCATTTAGGGAATTAGTCTTGAATGTTGGGGATACATTACAGTACATTACACCTTTACACGACATGACGACATTCCATCCAAGTCCATGTCTTCCAATTCTGGTCAAAAATACTTGGTAGTCATGGGCATGGCGCGTTAACGCTGGCCATTCACAGCAACGTGACAATCTTTATCACAATCTACATAGAGCTCACTCGAGCGCGGGCATGCAAACCGCACCAAACAGTAATTTTTTGTGGATGAAGTGGTGATTTATGAAGCACATGTGGATTTTCACAGGACCCATTGAGCTTCGTCGCTAAAGATGATTATGTGAAGAAATTCATCATCTTGGCGTAAGTTCTCCTGAGCCTAATCGTAGAGCGTACGTCACTTTAATTCTTAAATCAGCTTCATTTTGTATGGGTATAAACCAAGAGAATTGCGACGTAAATTGGAGTAAACGCTTTTGAAATTGCGGTCACCGACTTCCGGTAGAAAATTTTTATAATTTGTAGGCGATGATCGTTCGTGTCATGAAAATGTGGAAAATGACAGAAGGTTTTTTCGATAGAGCTATGTGGCCTGTGGTCGCGCAAAGGTTTTTTGATAAATCTCAACTCGCTTTGAATGTCCAACTGAAGCCTTGGACTTGCTTTCAACTCGCCCTAAAGTAGCTCAAGGTTTTTGTTGGGGCGAGTTTAGGTAACGAACAGGGCTGTCAAAGGGCATGCATTTTCCTTCAATTGTGAGGAATGTGTTGTGATTTCGTAGTTTAGCGTTTTTTGAGAACCGAAAACAGAGGTTTATTGACAACTTATAAGGTGTAAACTTGGGTCAACCCTGGGTAAAGTTCAAATAACGAATCTAGTTTGATGATTAGTGAAAAAGAGAGTTCGCGAATGTCCTTATTGGAAAACCGTTAAGAAGAAATCCACATACATTTTTTAAATTTGTAACTTTTCAAACAGTTGCACGTTGCGCCGACATCTTTACTCAATGCCAGAAATTGATTTAAATCTTTCTTAAAAGCCCTTTCCGATTATTTGCCTTCTGAATTTGAACAAAGCTCTCTTCTCTGGTTGCACCAGCATCTTATTAAAATTAACAAAAACAGAAGGCAGCGGTATAGAAACACAAGTTGGATTTTGTACCAATTTAAAAATTTTCATTCACTTCATGTTTTGCTTCCGAATTCCTTACTGAATGAACATAAATCTTGGCAACCTTTGACAATTCCAATCAATTGCTCATGCTTTGTGTTCATTTTGACATACAGACTGAAAATTTTTTTTCTCTACAAAATAAATAAATACAACAATGTACAACTTATCACTCTCTTGGCAGCAACTTTGGTAGTCAGTTAAGAAAATTAGCATATAAACCAATGTATGTCTTTCAAACAGTAACATTATCCTTATCTGATTCAATTTTCGATTGCAGTGCCAATGGAGTACTTCGACGATCATGAATTCTCATACGACATGGATACTGCACAATCAGAAGTCAAATATGATCCCAGACTACTGTCGCAACAGTTGAAAGATCAACACAATCACCCACAGGAGAGAGCTGCACCGTGTTATTCAGCAACAAATAAATATACTCACGGCCAAAGGGTAAGTTATCCTGTCCTTTTTGATTTTCCAATCTTTTATTTATTTGTATTTATTTATATTCTGTTTGAGTGTGTAGTAGAGTGCACTCTGTGCACCTGAGATATTTTCAATTTCTCTAGCTTTTTCCAATTTTATCCGTCCGTTAGGATCTGCCAATGACACATGCAGTTGGTATTGAAACTCGTAAAGTAGATGTAGAGGTGGGAGGTGCCATTCATTTATCTCCCGTCCTGTACTCCTATACTTAATCCATCCTAGTACCTACCAACCACTAGAGTTCCTTGCAGGGTTTCAGGGCATGCAGCATAGCATCTCATACCTTCAATGATTCGAATTCAAACAACTTGGTATGGGGTCCTTTCTGTGTTACTGGTAATTTTTTCTTTGCTTGCACAATCTATCAACCGGAGAAAAAGGGAATAAAAGGATATTTTTTTATCTGTGCTTTTTCAATTTATTTGTTTTGAATTCCATTGTGAATTGGATTTTTTTGTTATGCTGTTGTTGTTGTTGTTGGTTTTTGTTAAGTTTAAAAATACATACAAACATATATCTATGTGTGTCAAGCAGTTGGTTGCTTGGTTGAATGAAAACAGCAGAGATTACCCGATGGCGGGACTTGGCCTGACGTGTGGGTAAACAATGAAAACCACTGTGTGTGTGTGCTGTGCTGTGTGTTGCAAAGCTCTTCTTGGTTATCCAATTTAATTCACCAAAAGAATGAGATTGGTGCCGATTGTCATCAGAGGACCACACACTATAAGGGAATATGATTCTGGCTTTGTTAACGACTAAGTATGGGTTTATACAATTTAAGCCATAAATTGCAGTGAATGATGGTGAAATAACTTCGGAAGGAGCGTACTAAATAAATTTCGGTTTTTTGCTTTGCCTCAATGAACAATAAGGAATGACAACGGAAAGCCAAATGAATCTCTTTTCTGATTGGAAAGTGTTAGCTGTTTTTATATTTTCCTGCTGAGAGGACATTGCAGCGTGAACTAAATTAATGTCAAACTTGTTTTGGGGACTGAGCTTATTTTTAAACAAAAACCAGGGGTGTTATTAATAGTCTTTTGTATATGTACTTGAAAGAGAAAGCTTTTGGATTTAAATTCAATAAAAACGATGCCGAAGTTGCCACAGTCACATGTTGAACAAAGGATATACCTTTCTGGGGTCACCAGTCGGTTGTGGATGATGGCAGTTTTATGTTTTTCTTTTGGAAGATTACATAGTTGCTCGCTTTCTGTCGTTCAAAGAAGAATGAAAACTTCATCTGGTGCGTTATTTTGATTGTTTATTTCTCCACGTCCACTTATTATTTTGTTTCTCAACATAACAATAGCGTTGCAGTTGCTCATGGGATTTATGATCCCTAGAATAATAGTTGGTCTCTTAGTGGTTGCAAACTTGGGTATTAGTTTCTAAAGAGCTCAATGTTCCATGAGGACCACTAGACACAGTCGCTATAAGAAGATTTCAATACAGCGCATTGTAAGCTCTCAAAATTGTTTACTGGAAGAAGTCGACTTTTTCTATCATCGTATAAAAGACCCAGTTGAGATTTCAAAGTTAGTACAGGACTGATACCCTATTTGCTTTCGTTTAGTTCAATTTTGATGCTGAGTCCGTTTTTTTGGAAGAGGAAGAAAGTGTACCGAATGTAGAGGGCAGCTTGAACGCTTAAGTATTATCTGCACATGCATTTCTAGCTTCATCGTTTTGAAACAAATTATGAACTCTCAAGCATGTCGTGTGGTACATAAATGCAAGAATTAAGTTTTCTGGGAGCCTTGCATCTGAGTTTTTGCTTACAAAGTCTTACAAACGAACAGCGCTTGCAAATTATTGAATTTTATTATGAAAACGCGTGCTTTGTTGAGGGAGTTCATCGTTATAGATATTCGGGCAATGTTGACAAAATTTTGCACTAAATTTACATTGTTCCGCTTTCTTAGAGTAACATAGTGTTTCAACACTCTGAAAAATGTACCAACTGAGAGGCGAATCCAGTAAACAATTTATTTCACGTTTGGGGCCGGTCAATTGGCCTCATAAATCGTGCGACTCAACACTTCTGAACAATTTTTTATGGGGCTTTGTCAACGTTTATATCTTTAGGGACAAGACCATCGATTTGGAGCCAACATAGAAAAGTATAGAAACTGTTACAAAATTAGACCAAGCGGAGTGACCATTTGAGGCACAGCCGGGGAAAACGTTAGCATGCACTATTTTATAATTTTTTTTTTCAATTCTGAAAGCTTTTAAAAATCGCTGAAGTAGTTCCCCAGTTTGATGACTCTAGTTTGAATATTTTGAGCTGATCTGTAAGTGGTGTGGAAATGAAAGCGTTGTACCAAAACTTTGTATTATGCGAATTTTCTTTGATTATCTTGATATTTATCAATTAGGACATTTGAAGTACTTTGAAAAGATATAGCGGAGCATGGGTGTGTATGGGGCTTATTTTTGATAAGATTTGCTTGTGACTTTTGCTGAGAGGAGAGAGGGACGAAAAACAATTGGAATAAATCTGCTTACGAAATGCTTGACAGCCGCCAGCTTTCAGCTAAAGAAATGGGCACGACTTTTTCACACGAAGTTTTGATTGTGTGCTAGGTGAGGAAGAAAGGACTGACGGTTGATCCTATTTCCGCCACACTTAGGCCGAGGCCACGCAGTCAGCGATAAGCGAGCGAGCGAGCGACTGAACGACATGAAAAAATTAAAACAAATGAAATTACATTGAACTGGCCATGCATTGAGCGAGCGATGAGCGATTTTTTTAAGCGACTGAACGACGTCGCTCTGTCACCAAACTTGTTCTAATTTTTAGTTTATCGCTTAGCGTCAAGAGCAACAGATAGAGAAGATACAACAAATATAAACGTAGGGCTCTTGACAACGGCATTTTAACAACTAATCGCTAAAGAAATGTCGCTCACGAAACGAGTGGCCCGTCGCTCGACTTTGTCGCTTAATCGCTGATCGTTCAATCGCTCGCTCGCTTATCGCTGACTGCGTGGCCTTAGCCTTAGATCGATGTAGATCTACTGTGATACCGTGGAGTATTGTAACTTCCTAAAAACCTATGAGTTTATGGTAGATCGATTTTTAACCATTTCGTGGCCTTAATGGAGTTCAACAGGTTATTTCTTGGAGTGTCTGATAATTCTTCTAGTTCATTGAAAAAGTAATTGCCTAGACATTTTTTCCTAGTGTTGCAGATTGCTGGGGAGTGACAAAGGAAGTGAGTGGTATCCTCATGTTCTTCTTCGTCATTGCATCCTCTACATTAGTCATTGGTGCAAAAATCCATTTTCTTTTTGTTGTAGCCTAGTAGGTTCTGTCCTGTTATAATACTGATAAGCGATCGTAATGAAGGCCTATTCAAGGATAGTAGCCTTTCTGATCCCTTCTTATCGTATTTTGGCCTTAGTTTCCTGATAATGATTGATTGTGTGCTAGGACAACATCAACATTTTAAGGCTATGCATAAGGTTTCAGTATTCGCTCTTCATAATCTATATGGTGGTACAGGGTTGACAATTATACATTAATTATTTAAACTAAATAAAATCTCGTAAATATTGTTTAAGGGCTACCATTTTTAGACTTTTTTCAAATTTTTTTTTACATTATAAGAAAAATAACCAAAAACTTACACAGAATTTAATCGAAATTGTCAATCGTAATCGCGTGTAATCGCTTTTTTCGAGAAAAAAAAAGTAATTATCATAAAGATTGTATGGTAGGTTAGGTACCTGCAGTTATTTCAAGACCTAGAAACTCAATTCCAAAAACCCCTCTGTAAACTGTTTCACAAGCCTTAACACCGAATTTTAAAGAAAAACTTTCTAGCGGCTAAGACTATAGATACGGACAGGCAGGACACACTGTTTTCGATTCTTTATCATCGTAATGTCATGCTCATAGGCGGATCCACGGGGGGGGTTTTCGGGTCCGGACCCCCCCCAATCGGGAAAATAAAAGATGTTATTTGTAATATTTATCGGCTCCTATTGTTCAAATTTAGTTACGGGACGGAAAAATATAGCATGAGCAAGACAAAAAAGTAAAGGAGAAGTAATATTATAAAAAATTCAAGAACTTTATTGATCATTATTACATTTCATAAAAAACTGAAGAACATGCTACTTCAAACACCAGTAAATTTTCGAGGTTTTTTGAAAAATTTCGCTAGAATTTCGTCCACGGCAAATTCAATATGGGTATGGATATTTAAAGAAGCAAGACCATTTAGTCGTTCCTGTCCCATCGTATTTCTCAGGTAAGTTTTGATCCTCCTCAACGTCGAAAATGGTCTGGAGTTGCTGTAGTTACAGGTAGTACTGCCAATTGCCAAGACTCGCAAAATATATCGACATTCTTGAACGAATTGCTACTGATAACCTGAAAAATATCGTCAGATTGATGTTTGCATATGTGTCTCGATCCGATAAAAGTTACTTACTTGGCAAAAAATCGGTTGTTGGATCATGATTGCTTACACAAGTTCTTTTACTGAATATTCATGAAGCGCAATCAGAAATTGTAACATCGCTATTTTTGCACAAAATATAAATTCAGAGAAACGATTTTTCACATTGGTTCTTTGAATGGTTCATCAACGCCTTTCAGAGCGTGCCGTGTAAGCTTTCACTTTTCCCTAAAAGGTGCCTTTTCTCGGATCGCGTCACATATAAACTTTTTTACATGTAAATTTTTGATCGAAAGATACTAACCAGTAAAGCATTAAGCGCATTTTGGATGTTCTGGCCGTTGGATCTGGATTCGTTGCCTCCACATCTTTTCTGACAGAAAATCTTCTTTCGATTAATCCGTTTAAAAAACAGTTGCCCGAAACTTTGGAAAATGGATTTGTGTTCCGAGAACCGACTTTTGAGTTGAGAAATGAGCGTATCAAGAAACGGAATGTAGGAAGAAATTCTGTAGTAGTCTTCAATACTTTGTGCTTGAACGTTGCAACGATTTTTTTGTTGATTGCAACGGCTCGGCGGCGACGTGGCAATTTCATTAACTGATTCCATAATGTGACAGGCGATTTGGAATTCAACAGTCGAAATCGCTGTCAAAAGATGCAATGCATTTTGCGAAGTATCTCGGTCTTTCCACGTTTTGATTTCTTCCAAAGATTCAATAACAGCCGGTTGCAATTCAACGTACGTTCCAACAGCTTCATGAGACAGAGCCCACTTGGTAGGACAAACAGACTTCAACTTTTGTTTTTTTTTTCCCACTTTTGTTTGTCATTTTTGAAATTTTCTTGGTGTAGAACGTCTTGTCTTTTAGGCCAGTGAAAAAAATGCTTCAATCGCTCCGATAGTTCCTAACGCATTTTTGATTCCTGACACTTCGCACGCTGCATTGACTGCCAAACTAAAGCTATGTGCAGGGCAATGTACATAAATTGCCAGGGGGAAATACGATCTCAGATGAGCCTGTGCACCAATGAATTGGACACTCATTGCCGGAGCTCCATCGAATCCTTGGCCATACATATATGAGCAATCGACGCCAACATCATGTAAATAATTTCTGATTGAATCTGCTAAACCTCGTATATATAAATAAAATTTTGAGTAATGGACCCCCCCCATGCCCAAATCCTGGATCCGCCACTGGTCATGCTATAAATGATTGTATGAATATCCTTTTCAGTCGGTCTTACTCTTCGTATACATTCAAAAAGAATGGGGCAGACTGGTAGTGTATTCGGAATCTAACATTGAATCTTATTGAGAAAATAAAATATTTAAGTTCTTGAATCCAAAAGAATACCTACAAAACATGATAAATTTTTCTTCATGCTGGTGCCACAGTACTAATTTACCAAGAGTTTATATGTTTTTGAAAGTCAAAGTCCGGGTTTATGCAATTTTTTGAAGATGCTATGCAATTTTTAGGAAATGACACAAAATATTTAGTCGGTTAATTGCTTTGGTTTTTTTAAGTGATATGGAGTTTACTTTGAATTTGTAGCTTTCCTTACAATTTAATTTAAAAGAAATAAATAAACAAATAGGGTGGCGCAACAGAACGAGGAGCCCGAAGCTACGCCTTTGTGAGGGAATGGATGGGACCTACAATTTTCTGCCGATTCTGAAAAGCTAATCGAGAAAACGCTTTTCATGGAAATGAACTTACTATCGGAGGGCTTGACAATTCCTCGCGAACAAACAAACAAACATTTAGCTGTCAGGTCCAAAGTGGATATTGAATAAGTCTACATAGTAATAAAACCCACAGCACAATATAAACTCCATGCTCTTATCTTTTCTCCAAATTAAGCCAAGAATTTGACAAAGCGAGTTTTTCATCTCTCCAGCGACTTTTTCTTGTTTGTCAATGAATACAAATCAACGAATTATTATGTAATTAGTTGAAGCAAAACGAAACAAATAGTGTTTAGAAGAAACCATTCCTCCCAACATACCCACTCTCCTCAATATTTCAAACTTTGCAAACATCCCTAGGATTTTAAATATCAATGTTAGATTACGAAAGGAAAGACACACGAGATACGACTCGTTTATTTCTTTCAATGTCTAAAATTAAAATGAAAACTAAGCTTTCCTTCTTGAATATCAAATAAACGCGCATAATTATGTTTTTAAAATTATTACCTGTCTTACGCGAAATGTTTCTGGAGTACACAAGAGTTTTGTAGCCCCTTTCTGTTCCTTTCAACAGAATATGGGAGAGTAAAGTATGCTTTTGGTTAACACAATTAAAGGATGTGACCAACCAAGCCAAACAGCGAGCATTTCACGTGCTTTTTGGTTTTCTGCTTGAGAAATTGGTATTTATTTTTGCACACGAACAAAGCTCACTAGCAAAGAGACACAACATTTATTATTCCACCCGACATCAGGTAATCATTTTTACTCGTATCACGCACTTCACATTGTAGAGTGGGTTATATGAAATCTACAGTAGTTTGTAGTACAAAGGTATACAATACTAAAATATTTGCTTGCGAATGTGATGACAGATAAATTTATATGAAATTCTAGTCAAATTATTGCATAACATATCCGAAAAGTAATTACAAATGAATAGCAATTAAATTTATTCATGGTAGTGTAAAACGAGTGATCCCTTTGTAGCATAGAATGGCTGCACCACCAAACTGTCTTCAGATAGCACAGGAAACTCGTCTGCAAAGATCCCTTTTCGCTGTAAGGAGTGTAGTTGTCTGTATGTTGTGAGTACAGTTTTGAACTCTCGTCGTGGCGGTTTTTTTAACTAAAACCACATTATACCGCAACACTGGTCTTATATATACCTATACCTCCGCTTAAGCAAAAGGGGCAGTTTTATAAAAAAAATTACTTAGTTTTCCAGAAAAAAATATTAAAAATCAATTATTATTATTATTTTTACTGAGGTTCTTATTACATTTTAAGATAAACTATCTTAAAACATAGTTTAAATAAATTGTTTAAAGTTAAAAAGAACGTATTGTTTCCTATGACAAGAAAATTTTCACTGGCCATATGTCTTAAAAGCTTGTTTTAGAAAAGTGCTGCGTTCCTACATCTTCTCAGTTTGCAGCTTGATAGGCAGTGAGTTCTCAGTGAGGCTTGAACAAAGAGCTGACGTTCTGATGTCAAGCAGGAAAAAGTTGGTTGGATAAGCACACAAGATTTTTGAGAAGCAGAAAAGACTAGCTTCTTAAATAGGTATTCAGGCTAACATATTTAGACTACTTCAAAAATGTATAGAATGGTACGAAACTTAGTTAAATTATTTAAAGCATTCTTAAAAATTTATTTAGAGTAACGGCTTGCGTACACTGAATCCGAACTATCGGCCGATATCGGATCAGAGCTGTTCGGACGACAATTTCGGACGTTCGTCTGCATACACTGCTGCCGTTCTCTGACGATAACTGACAGACATCCTGTTATTGAATTTATTTCAACTGAAACTTCTTTCCATAGATTTTTAGTGACATCTCTATTATTATGTATATGCCTTTGAAAACTTATTCCACAGTTTTGTCCTACTAAAAACGAAGTTTATTAACTTTCCACTATCCATTGCTTGTATTCTTGTGTACTTCTACTGGCAAAGCGACGTACGACGTACGATAAATCCAAACAAGTTCGGATTTGTCGGTTGATCGGTTGTAGTCGGACGACATCTGACGTTGTCGGTTGGAGTGGTGTACGTACTCTCTTTGTTTAACACATGTTTGGTTGGAGGGTCAGATATCGGCCGACAACGGCCGATTATAATTCGGACGATGTCTGATTTAGTGTACGCGAGCCGTAGGAAGAAATTTGGTACCGTCTTTTGAAGTTGTAGATATATATTATTTCGAGTGACACTATCAAAAGCAAGGTTCAACTTACGCCTACTACAACTACTAAAGTTACAGAAAATTTCACAGCAATACAATAATATTAGCAAAACAAATGTCTTCCCAAGAAATGGTTTATTGAGGTTGGTAAATATAAGTACTATTAAAAGTAAACCTAATATTTCTAGCTGAGTTCACATACTCTATTTCTGAAATTCCTAGCTTTAAACGGCGGAGATAAGTTAAATCAAACAAGTTACGGTAGATTGCGTACATGTTGTGTGTGAACAATTACTGTGACGAGTTTATTGATGTAAAATGAAAATAGTATGAGACCGAGTATGGGGGACCTCGCTGGTCGATGGTAAATATCTTGACTTTACGTTTCCAATCATTACAAGACTATTGTCTGTTGTCTCCCGATAAGGTAAGACTGTAACAGTTTTGCGGAATGTTTACAGAATTTAAAATTTTTACACAGAAGTTGATGATCGACAGTGTCAAAAGCCTTAGAAAAGTCCAGGAGAGTCAAAACTTTCCTATCCAAGCCTTCCTTGATTTCATCAATGACGTACAACAATGCAGACTACATTTGGGCCAAAAACCTGATTGTTGTTTGTTCAAAAGCAAGGTCGTCTTTACCCTTTTGGGGGCCTTGGGCACTTTTTGAAAATGGGGCCCCCTGTATGATAATATAAAAATTTTTTCTGGTGAAAGAGACGAGTGTTTATTAAAGGAGTCTTTTCTTTATTTGAGATTTGCAAAATCAATGATCACATCCTAAAAATCGTTGCCTCTGAGGATGTCGCTTTCAATTGACTTCAACGACAAACTTTTCAATCTTTCTAGAATCATTGTAGTTCTGAATTCGTTTTATATTCTTTTCAATTTAGAGAAGGAATGTACCTTACTGCGATTGGTCATCATCATACCTACTTAAGAAAATTTTAAGTGCAATTTCAGCATTTGGAAATTTTTCATTTTAGTGTGGACTAATTTTATAGTAATCTTTTAAATTCAGACATTCAGCATATGTATTTAATCTCCGTTCACATGTTTAGTGTAAAATTTAACAAAAGAAGCCTTCTGAATTCAGATTTTTTAATCAAAATTTTAGTCAAAACGTTGCCCAATCTTCGTATACGAACCTATAGTCGCTGTTTCAAATGAACGCTTAGAGTGTCGGCAATAGGAAGGAAGGTTTTAATTTTGAGTCTGTCTTTCACAGTCAGAGTTAGTAAGGGTCCCCGTCAAAAAAAGCCTGGCATGAGCTTGTACACCTCGTACTTTCAGAAAGGTTCTTATATTCGGAATCCCGGTTATTTTGTCTGACTGATGATTCAAAATCATCGAAATTGTCCCTGAGCCCATCAGTTACAAATAATTCATCGATTGCAACCAGCAAATTAGTTGCAACATCCAGGGTAACATTTTGCTTTTGAAGTAATGTACTTGTTTTATTAATTCTTTGCAATAAAAAGTTCTAAGGTTCTGTAAGTATGGTAAAATGCTTCCTCTCAGGCTCTCGTGCCTGTCCTAAATCGTTGGCGATTGACACCAAGCTTCTTCAATTTCTTGATTTCCGTTATAGACCGGGTAGTGCATCAGCTCGCGCAGAGAAAGACTACAACATTTTTTTGGATCTAAATGAGCAGTCTACACACTCCATCGATAAGAAGATATAGAATAAAAGTTATGCAATTTTTGAATACCTAATGTCAAAGAACTTGGTTGCTTCTACACCCAGCGGCATGCACTCCTACCAAGCTTGATGAGTGCCCTGCATATGGTACAAAAGTGACAAATTTACATCGAATTGAATCATTGAATGCACATAAACAAAAATTATTTTCTTTTTCCTCTTTTTTCTTTGAAATCTTAAAAAAATTGAGTGCCGTTCATCCAACGGATAGTTAAATCGCCTATGTATGAGTTACTGCGTTGATGCACACTTGTCCATACCATAACCATAACCATTGTCTTTATTTTTCCATACAGTCTTATTGCTATAGGTTTATAATCTGAAGGGCTACAGTTTTGTTTTTTGGGAATGGGAATTATTTTGGCTTTCTTCCCTTCAGAAGGGAAACATGATGTAGTCAAAATAGTATTAAATGTAGGTGTTATATACAGTAGTATAAAAGGCAAGCATAGTTTAATAAATTTTGGATTTAATCCGTCAATCCAAGTAGCATTCGATTTTACAGACAACAGCGCCTCTGCAACATCGGCTTCAGAGAAACTTCGGAAAGCTAACTTGACATCTTCACAGTAGCTATCATCAAAATCGGTGTCGAACGTATTCGAGATATTCGAACTGGATACCGATGATGTAAAAATGCAATTAACTGAGTCACAGCTCACAGTCAACGTTTACAGAAGTATTTCTCTGCTTTCCTACTCCTATATCCCTCAAGTTATTCCAAATTTAATTCCTGCATACGACGGATTAAACTTACTTGCATAAAAACTAGATTAAGCTTTTCTTTTGTATATCAGAAGTTACTTTGTTACGAAGTGTTCAATAAAGTTCGTGATGTTGTGCAACCTTGAATCGTTTCCAACTACTACCACAAACTTTAGTGTTTCTAGAACCTAATACTGTAAAATTACTGCTACTAAAGAGCTAACATTTAGATTCAAGTTTATTTCAAAAATGAATTCTGAGTAATCAAGTTTCAAAATCAAAATTTTGAAAAAAAAAAAAAATATTTTTCTTTGAATAAAATTAATACCAAATTTTGCTTTTTAAGGGTCACTTGTTTTTTTTTTTAAATTAGTGCTCTTATAAGTTTCGAGTCAAACACAGAAAACCGAACAAAAAATTTTCTTAGAAAGCTGCTTTGCCCACTTAGATCTCAGCACTGTTGTTATTTTAAATGTCTATAGCGAATCCTAGGTAGACGAAGTCCTGTACGTTTTGTCTAATTCATCAATGATCTCAGTTCCTGTTTGATGACAGCACATACTTCGTTGTGCCCTCATTAATCATCATTTCCAACTTATTTCCTGAAGATTATTCAATATCCTTGTGTCGTTTTCAATAAGACCATAACGAAATGGTGGGTAGAACGGTCTAGAGATGAAGATGAGTTGGACGACTCTTATCAAATTCGATATTCAATAATTTTTTTTTTAAAGTTGTCTTTTAAACTATCATAATTTTGAGTACAGTCAAGTCGTACGAATAACTTTCTCTTTCACAGCTACTAAGACCTCCTGAAAAAAAAAAAATGAAACTGACAACATCCTGTTACAGTATTTTGACATTGAACTTCGAGTACAAGAGTATCTATCGACGAGAAAAGCATTAATTTGTATTCTTTGCTATTTCTGTCCCATATTCTACGCCATAAGAAAACCAAACAAAAACATACACATACGCAACTCAAAAAATCTTAGCCGTCTTTTGAAAAAAAAACTTCTTACATTGAAAACATTTCCCGTCAAACGACCAACCGCCGAAGGCCAAATTCTATACATCGACTTGTAATAAGCATAATCATATCTCTGAATTCTCATATCAAAACAGCTCTTTGGAGACATTTATCCCTTTACCCGTTTAGCTGCCAGCACTACACTTAACAATCGGCCAAGTATCACAGAAAAGTCAGAATCATCATTATGTAAATTGCCCCACATCCCACAAGTACGGTTAGCATTTTTCTTTGCTTAATGTCATTTTACGTCGAATGTCCTTGCAAAAATGTTGTTTTTGATTTTTGAAATTTAATTCAGGTCTTCTTCTTGAAAAAAAAGGAAAAAGAATCCATTTCCTGGCTTATTTCATACACTTACACCCCCACACAGACATTACGATGGGTATTTGGATTTTGCTTTTGTGCAGTCACCCATGCAGACATAGACACAGACTACAGGAACCTGAGCACAACAAATGGATTCATTCGCTCTTGGGTGCCTATTGTCAACTGCGTCTAAGAAACCTTACATCTCTTTCCGTTTAAGGAAAAGGATTTCAAGAGGCTCCACCGACCACGACAGCAGCGATGACAAGAGAATAGCTTGGGGATTCTTTTTTGCAGAAAAGAGCATTTAACGATGTGAAGTCGAATAGCGAACGTTGTGCAGGGCCCGCATAATTAATGTTCTTGGGATAATGTGTTGTAAACATTTGTCCCCTCGAGGGAGTGTGAAAAAGATTGGCATTTTTTATCAAGAATCAGCAATAACATCACACCATACAACGGCACAAGTGTATATGTGTGTGTAGCTGCTGGGTATATCCCCATAAATACTGCCACACAACCGGATCCTTTTCTTATCTCTTATCCAACAATCATCTCGACCTCGTTGGCTGGTGGCATTTATGCGTTGTTCATTCTTCGTGTGACTCCTTTTGAAGGTCCTGCTAAACGAATCATCTTGGATGTCAGTTCTGACAAAACTAGAAAGAAGCACGCAATTTTAAAAGAACTAAGAAGAAGAATACATTAAGGGGGTTTGTAGACGACAGACGACCGACTGACGAGACTCCAACGACCACGACTACGAACAAAGCATGACAGACGAAAAGACAAAGTATATTCTTGTTCTTGTGCTCATTGGTTATGCTGATGTGGTTACTGCACAGAAAGCGGCTTCTTGCTCATTATATTCCAAGAGACTTTTGTCCTTGGCATAAAATGTCAGTTCGTTGGAGCGGACAGCGAAGCGGACTGAGCTCTGCAAACCAAAAAGGGTGAAGCTTCATAAAACTTTTACGACGATTATCTTCCTTTTTCTCTCTTAGTCTTATGCTTAGGTGTAGTTAAAGTCCTTTCTCCATTTTATTTCTGTCATTGACTAGGATGTGCCTTGTGCCTTGTGCTTTGTGCCTCATCCTTGCCTTGTTACAACATAGTGATGTGGAAGTAATTATTTCGAATGGCAAGACAAGTGTACTGATTGAGATTAGAAAATATTTATGTGTTCCATTTTGAAAGGATTTGATGGTGTTACGCTTTAGTTGGGTGGATAACTTTTATTTAGCCAACTCATTTAGCTGTGATGTTAGAAGCTAATGAAGTAGAAATTTCTTCATTGATTTTTGTCGACGAACGTGCGATTGTGCTAAATGGTGGTTGACTTTTGTTAATAATGGTTATTGATGCCAGGCAGGAGATAAATAGATTTTGTGATGAATGACGCAGGTGATGATGGATTGAACTCACAACTCAATGATAAGGTTTTCTTTGAATTGAATTCGACCAGAAACTTTACGACTAATGGGATGTTTTAGGCGTGGGAGGTTTGTCAAGGTTTTTTTGCTGAAGATTTATTTGTCGTGGTAAATAAACTTAGAAGCGAAAGAAAAGACTGTCAAATCACGTTACTTTTTAGATAAGTTTTGCTTTTAACAGCCTCAATTTGGCAAACATTTACTTGTGCTACTTTTGCTTTATCAACAACAAAATGGAGAAAAATGCCAACGAATAGGCTTCGAAAAAGTCTGACGGAAGTATTTTCTTACAATTTAATGAAAACTTTTTGGGCGATTTTCGTTGACATCATGAAGAGCTTTAACAGCCAGCTCTCTCTATGCAGCACTTAACTGTTATTTAAATTTCATTTTACTCATCACACAACGAGGCTCTTACTGATTACTCTAGAGCAAAACTAGGAATGACAACGAGTTAAGATAGTTTACGAAATAAAGATTTCTGTCAACTAGTTTATTTAAATAAAATTAAAAATTGTTTTTTTGGAGTTGGTAGGTTGTTTGTCAAATAATTAGGCAAACTAAAAAGTTTTATGACGTAACACTTAAAAGCCAACTTTCTCATCGTAGTATTTGCAATATGTCAGCTGTTTTCTTCCTGATTCTCCTTTTTCTTATAGTTCTTGTTTTCCTAGTCCTCCTCTTACTTTCCTCGTACTTGCCCTAATCCTAGTCCCCGTCTTTGTCCTTCTCTCATCATCCTCCTCATCGTCGTCGTCGTTTTCACCATCGTCACCTTTCTCATCGTCGTGGCCCTACTCATTGTCGTCGCCCTCCTCATCACCGTGGTCCTCTTTATATTCGTAGTCCTCCTAATCGCCATCGTCGTCCTTATCGTCGCGTCGTCGTCCTCCTCATCGTCTTCGCCTTCCTCATCGACGTCGTCCTCCTCATTGACGTCGTCCTCCTCATCGTGTTCGCCTTGCTCAACGACATCGTCCTTTACATTGTTCTCCTTCTTGTCCTATTCCTCATTCTCCTTCTAGCCTTCCATCTCTTTATATTTCTTCTTTTCATTCTCCTTCTCGTCCTCCCCGTCGTAGTCGTCTCATCATTCTCCTGCTCATCGCTATCGTCCTCCTCTTCGTTGTCCTCCTCTTCATTGTCCTCTTCATCGTCCTCCTTCTTGCACTCCATTTAATTCTTACTTTCCTTTTTATCTTCCTTCTCGTCCTTCCCGGCGTCGTTATCTTCCCCCGTGGTTTCTTCCTTTTTATCATTCTCTACTTGTACTCCTTCTTGTCCTCCTTATTCTTCGTCCTCGTTATTCTTCGTCCTCCTCATTGTTCTCCATTTAATGCTTCTCATTGTCCTACATGCAGTTTAAATTTATTCTCCTGTTCATAATAATCGGAAGAATAATGAAAATGATATCCGAAGATAAAATTAATCTGTCTCACTAAAGTTACGTACCAGACTGCGCTTTGGTTTCATATTTATAGAAAAATTGCAATTTTTACGACTTATCGCAATTTGTAGCCTTCTGTAAGTAAATTTTAGCATTTTGAGATCGGTCTAAGTAAAGTAAATAAATAGGGTGGAGAAACAAAGCGAGGAGCCTTAGGGCCTTGCGCATTTCTTACAACCATGCCTAGTGAGGGAATGGAGGGGACCTAATTTTCTGCCGGCTCCGAACGGCTATTCGAGAAAGCCCTTTTCATGGCAATGAATTTACTATCGGAGGACTTGCCATTTCCTCCTAGCGAGATCGACCTAGCAATTGCTACTTTGTGGCAACACTGATTCAATATCAAATTCATTATTGCTGGTATTGGTCCAAGGGCCGGCTTTAGTTCTCAGGTAGTTGGGCAATGTCGGACTTATCGAGAGAATTTTTGTAAGCAAACCAAAAAAGTATTCCATTGCTGGTATCAACAGTTCGGAGTTTCCTCTTAATCTTCAATATTTTTTTTTGGTGGAAACGAGAAACAGGCATATTTAATATTGTTATAAACTTAATCGGGATTGTTTACCCAAATATAACACAAATTTTATTTATTTATTTATCTACAGCTTACGTTAACAGATTAGGTTAGGTTAGGTTAAAATGGCTGCCAGGAATACACCCGACACACTTAGACCAATATTAGGTCCATTGTGATACCATAAAAATTATGCGAGGGAGTACCTCGCTTAACAAAACCATTTGGAGCTTACAATAAAGCGAAGGAGATGCAGGGGATCTGTGTGCGCCAGATCGCTTGGATCATCGAGAAAATATTTCCCCAGATGCCTCTTTCTTTTAGAAGAGAGTGCAGGACATGAGCAGAGGAGGTGTGGGATGGTCTCCTCCTCCTCCTCATCTAAGCAACTTCTGCAGAAGTCATTAGAGGGAACGCCAAGTCTTATGGCGTGTCTTCCTATCAGACAATGTCCGGTAATGACATTGATTACGGAGCTAACTTGCAATCTGGTAATGGATAACAAATGTCTTGTGCGTTTTGGATCTAGTCCTGGCCATATCCGTTTTGTTGCCACGCACGTGGTGATATTGTTCCACCTGTCATTTGTTCTATCCATTGCCTCTTGCTTTAGCATAAGTAACATAATAACATGTAGCGATTGGTATACCAATATTCAACCTGCTGGTTGAGATCGGTAGAACGGTTCCTTCTCTGGCGAGTTCATCGGCTTTGCAGTTACCCACGATATCTCTGTGCCCCGGCACCCAAATAAGGTGAATATTGAACTGTTCAGCCATCTCCCTAAGAGATAGGCGACAGTTAAGGGCGGTTACTGAGTTCGTAGAAACAGCGCCGAGTGATTTGAGGGCTGCTTGACTATCTGAGAAAATCCGGATATTCGTTGAGGATATCACGTTTTCTCTTAGCCATGATAGGACCTCTTTGATCGCCAGAATTTCCGCTTGGAACACGCTACAATGGTTTGGAAGGCGGAACGAGAGACTTACGTTAAGTCGGTTTGAGTACACCCCACAGCCTACCCCTTCTTCGGTTTTTGAACCATCTGTATAGAAATGAATTGAATCATCTCTCAAAAATTCTTCGTCGTCCCAGGTCGTTCTCGGTGGGATTGTGACTTGGAACTTATTATCAAAAACCAATTGGGGGATGGTGTAGTCGGAGTGACAGGGGATTGATCCGAATAAATTCAGGATTGCAACGTGACCGATGTTGTTATCGGTCCATTGGGAGATAGCTCTCATACGAGTGGCTGCACTGGCGGCCAATTGTTTGCTGAAGATATCTAGTGGTGTGAGGTTAAGGAGTGTATTTAGTGCAGCTGAGGGTGTTGATCTCAGTGCACCGCTTATACACAGACAGGCTGTTCGTTGGACCTTGCTTAAATTGTCGCAGTAGGTCCTTTTATCAAGAGCGGTCCACCATACCACTACTCCGTATGTGAGTATTGGTCTGATGACCGCGGTGTAGAGCCAGTGGGTGATTTGGGGGGAGAAACCCCATTTGTTACCAATGGCTTTTTTGCAGGAAAATAAGGCCACGGTGGATTTCCTGATTCTTTCCTGTATATTGGCTTTCCAATTTAGCTTTTTGTCTAGGATTATACCTAGATATTTGGCTTCGTTTGAAAGTACAAGTGAGATTCCATTTATTGATGGAGTTATTAGTTGAGGAATTTTATATTTCCTGGTGAAGAGAACGAGTTCAGTTTTCTGAGGGTTGACCCCTAGATCACATTTTCCCGCCCATTTTACAAGTTTATTTAGAGCGGTCTGCATCAGGTCCGTAAGGACGTGAGCATGTTTGCCGGACACCGCAATGGAGACGTCATCTGCATATGCAATCACTTTGAATCCCTCAGCTTCTAAGTCAACTAGAAGTTCATTGACGACTATATTCCATAGAAGAGGGGATAGGACTCCGCCTTGCGGTGTTCCTCTACTGACAGATCTCTTTGCAGAGAAGTTTCCTAGAGTAGAGTTGATTCTCCTGCTTTTTAGCATTAGATTTATCAACTCCACTATGGAATCATCTACTTTGAGCTTCGTCAGTGCCTTTGTAATTGCAGAGTTGCTGACGTTGTTGAAGGCGCCCTCTATGTCGAGAAAGGCGGCCAGAGTAAATTCTTTGTGGTGGAGGGAATATTCTATAGTACGTACCAGGGTGTGTAGGGCCGTTTCTACAGATTTTCCCTTGCAGTAAGCGTGTTGTGCTGTAGATAACAATTTTGGATCTATAGCTGTACGCAGGTGGATATCAATCAGTCGTTCTAAAGTTTTAAGAAGGAAAGATGATAGACTTATTGGTCGGAGATCTTTTGGGTTTACGTGGGATGATTTCCCAGCCTTAGGTATAAACACCACCTTGACTTCTCTCCACTGAGTGGGGATATAGTTCAAGGTGGTACAGCCGATGAGAATTACTTCAAGGACAGGGATAATAATGTCCGCGGCCTTTTGAAGTTCGGCTGGAATTATACCATCAGGTCCAGGAGATTTGTATGGGTCAAAGCTGTTAATGGCCCAAACTAGTTTTTCCCTTGTAATCAGATCGGGGTTGTTTGTTATTATGCTACCTGGTTCTGTTGAATCATAGTTGCATAAATTCTTAGAGCTTCCTGGAAAGTGAGTGTCCAGAAGCAAATTGAGCGTTTCTTCGCAGGATTCTGTCCAGCCGTCAGCTGTTTTCAAACTGCTAGGCATGGTCGGACTCTTTGAGAGGATTTTTCTTAATCTAGAAGCTTCTGAAGTATCTTCTATTTTTCCACAGAAGTTTCTCCAGGAAGTTCTTTTATTTTTCCTCAGTTGATATTTATAAGTTTTGAGGGATTCCTTGTAGGAGTCCCAGTCTATTGAAGTTTTAGATTGTTTAGCTCGGTTGAAAAGTTTTCTACATTCCTTCCTGAGCGGTTCTAGCCCGGAGCTCCACCACAGTGGTTTCTGTTTTCCTCTTATTTTTATAAGAGGACAGGATTTCTGCAGTGAATGGTTAAGGGCAGTGGTAAGATCATTGACTTTTTTGTCTAGATCATGTTTGTTTGTAGGGTTTTGTAAAAGTTCAGGTTTAATAAACTTTTTCAAAATTACCCGATATTCTTGCCAGTCAGTTTTCCGATAGTTTCGGAAGACTGGTTGCTTGAGAGGTTCCTCATTTAGATCAAATTGAATGTATCTATGATCAGCAAAGGAGTGTTCAGTAGATACTTTCCAATTAGTAATCCTATGATGAGCCGAATCGGAGACAAGAGTCATATCTAAAACTTCTTGTCTGTTTTTGGTAATGAATGTTGGTTCATTGCCAATATTACTTACTATAAGGTTAGTACTTAAAATAAAATCAAAAAGTGACTCACCCCTTTCATTTATGTCAGTACTACCCCATACTGTGTGATGCGCATTAGCATCGCATCCAATGATGAGGCAGATCTTCTGCCGTTCTGCTGCAGCGACAATCCTTTTAAATAAGTCGCATGGAGGAGGGCCAGGATGGTCATGGCCGAGGTAAGCTGATACCAGCCAGTAGATGTTGTCACTGGTCTGGTATCTTATTGTGGTTACATCACGATTGCTGTAATGAGGGAGTAAAAATACATTAGTGCTACTTCTTACCAATATGCAGGATCTGGGTTCACCTTTGTCCTTCATATACAGTAGAGTATATCCAGGAGTCCTTAGTCCTCGAACGATGGACTTGATGATCCAAGGCTCTTGGATAAGGACAATATCTTCCCCCCTTTTGTTTAGACGGAGGAGAAGGGAGGCCGAAGCCTGCTTAGAGTGTTGGAGGTTAATCTGAGTTAGCTGCACCATCTTGGGAACAACTAAGTAGACTAACCCCCACCACGGTCTGGTTGAGGTCGTCATCTGTTTCGCTCTCAGAGTTTGACCTAAGAAGGTCATCCTCGCTGAACGAAACCTCGTTTGCGGAGTCATCAGTCTCCAAGTCGGAGAATTTGACGACGTTTTGGGCATCCAAGTGGGATGCGGAGTCATCAGTCTCCAAGTCGGAGAATTTGACGACATTTTGGGCATCCAAGTGGGATGTGGAGGGTTTATTATCATACGTTTCAGTAGAGGATGTGCCGAGCTCGTCTATCTCCATGGATGGAGGGTCGACTTGCCCTGCGGATTCTTCTACTGAAGACGCACTTTGGGTTGCCGGAGATGGAGCGATGTTATGCTCTTCATCTTTTTTATATATTTTCAAGGCAATATTTGACCAGCCGAACCGAATCACACCTTTTGTCGCAGCCAGGGGAGCCAGGGAGTCCTTATTGATGACTATAATAGCCGATCTATAGTGACCCTCTGGTTCCTCCAGCTTCGCGACTTTCCAGTCGTGAGTAGGCAGAGTTGGATTGCCAAATTGTATCATTTTCATGATAGTTTCCTTGCAGGAGAGTTCCGCTGGTAGTCTAGCGCGAGCCCTAGGCCTGCAAGGGATATCCTCCCTCGACACGACTTCGAGCTTAGCACCAGGCCAGAGTCCCTCTAACCTGCTTATCGCGAGTTTATACAGATCGCGCGATCTCTCTCCATCAAACGCGATCAACCTGACGCGCCCCTGATACCATCCTGCGTCCTCGAAGATGGCAGGTTCCCCTGGGTTCTCCATCATAAGAGTCCAGTAGGAGGCCTGGAGCTTATTCATGATGATCGCCCATTGATCGGAAGAGATCGCACCATCCGCGTTACTCCTGTCAATGACAGCGAAAATTGGTTTGTCCTTCAGTACGTCACTGTACGACAAGTCTTTTTTGGAGCTGAGGGTGCTTGGTTTTTGCACCTTAGGCCTTTTGGCGTTCGGGGTTGATTCCACGAACGAGCGTTGGCGCTTAGACGTTGAGTCTGAGCCGTTTTTCTTATTTATGGCAATAATTTTCATTGCCCATTCGAGCTTGGCAGATTGCGTTGAATCAAGCTTAGGTTTAGGTACTGCACCTAACACCTTCGCAATATTCTCCGCGTTCCGCCTCTCTTTGTGGTTTGGGAGGGTAGGGAGATTGGGATCCCCTTTGTTGTCCGTTCCACTGTTAGACACAGTTTCCCTTTCAACTAGGGGGGTAGGGGGATTGGGAGCCCTTTCGTTTTCAGTTCCACTGTAAGTCACAGTTTCACTTCCAACTTGGGGGATAGGGAGATTGGCGACCCTTTCGTTTTTAGTTCCACTGTAAGTCACAGTTTCACCTCCAACTTTGGGGTTAGGGGGATTGGATACCCTTTCGTTGTTTGTTCCACTGTAAGTCACAGTTTCACCTACAACTTCGGGGAGGGAAGGAGTGTTTTCGGAGCTCGAAAGAGGTCCTCCCCTTTCAGCCACGGAGCCGAAAGTCTCGGCACCCGTACCGTCCGGGTTGGTCGACCTTGAGTCCTTCGACAATGGACGGGATGAGGTGGGAGGTTGGAGCAGTGTTTTAGAGGAGGGTAGCCCTTTCGTCAACATATCACAGTTCGCGTTAGAACCGAAAGTCTCGGCCCCACTACTTGCTGTAATAGTCTCCTCCGGGGTCCCTATAGTACGGGCAGTATTGGTGGAAGTGCTACAGAGAGTCACTGCAACTCTTCCACTGTTTTGGGCTTCCTCCTTAGGAGGGGCGTTAGAACCAGAGGGCTCTCCACATTTCTTAGTTGGCTTGTGAGGCCTTCCTCGAACTGCAGTCGGCTCCCCAGTCCTTCCGCCAATCGCTTTTTCTGTCGTTACAGTTAATAAATTAGTCACTGGCGACTTATCCTCTTTCGAGGCCAAGCCATCGCCGGCAGTCGCGACACCTGCCGACTTGTGAACGTATATCCCCGTTCGTTTTTTATTTCTTTTATTAACTTTTTCCATGTTTTTCAGGTTTTGTTTGAGTTATGTTGGTTGGTCAGTTTCTGCAGCTGGATTGCTGGAGAAGATGTCCTTAAGCACCCCCACCACGACAAGGTCAACTCATAGGGGGTGACGTTAACAGATTGATATTGCTTAAATTTAAGTATATATACGAATATGTACAAATGAAAATAAGATTAAGTTAATAAATTATAAAGTAATGCCTCGCAGATAATTTTTAAACAATAATCTCGATTGGCTTATATCTACCAGGTAGTAGACAGAGTTAAAATTTGATAAGGTTCTTGTTAGCGGTTCATTGGACTCATAATTCGTTCTATGACGAGGTTGGAAGAGAAAGTCACGTTGTCTAAGTGGTCTTTCGGGTGCATAAATAGGAACTAAAGCTAACAACTTAGGACATTTTATATGATAGCATGGAGTGTCTTTCACAAACATTAAATCATGGGTCTTACGTTGACTATCCAGCCTAGAAATCCCTAGAAACAAGCATCTAGCTTCGTAGCTTGGTGAAAAACTCGATCTCATTTTAGTAGGTAAAGATGAACTTTGTGAATCTTCTTTGGACTTCTTCTATGCGATTTGATTGCACTTGAAAAGCTGGGTACCAAACAGTATCACAATATTCAGATCTCACTAGTAAGACAGATCTTACTAAAGCCAAAAATAGTGCTAAAATAACATGCGGATCCGTAAAGACTGTTGTATTTCTTTTAATAAATCCGACCATTGAATTTGCTTTTGATATATAATCCACGTGATCATTAAAGGATAGAGTCCGATCAAAAATCACACCAAGATCCTTAACTTTTTCTAACCTATTCAAAGGGTCAGAACCAATTGAATAATTGAATACAAATGGAACGGAGCATCTGTAAAAAGATACGATGTTGCATTTCTTTACATTGAGTAAAAGACGATTTTCTTTGCACCATAAATATAATGCTTCTAAATCTCTTTGCATTTTATTGCAATCGTTTATGCTTGATATGCTAGAGAACATTTTAAGGTCATCTGCATAGAGTAGAACTTGTGTATATTGAAAAATATTATTATGTCATTTATGAAAATTATAAATAATAGCGGTCCCAGATGACTACCTTGAGGTACTCTTGATGTGCAGTCAAATTTCCTTGAGGTAAAACTACCAAGCTTTACTATCTGTACCCTGTTTATCAAAAACGATTCGATCCAATTCAAAATCATTGAATGGAACCCAAAACTCTTTAATTTTTTGATTAGTATGGTATGATTTACAGAATCAAATGCTTTGCTGAAATCTGTGTAGATAACATCAACTTGCATTCCTTTTTCAATCAAGTTAATCGCAGACGATGAAAAGTATAAAAGGTTTGTTGAGGTGGATCTACCACTCACAAAACCATGCTGAAGCTCAGAAACATGCTCCTTTACGAGGAATTCAAGTTTATCTTTTATTAGACTTTCGAATAGTTTTGGGATTGCTGAAAGCGTACTTATACCTCTGTAGTTCTCCACATTATTTTTTTGAGCCAGCTTTATAGATTGGAACCAAATAAGACATTTTCCATTCATTAAGAAAGATACCCTCACTTAATGACAAATTAAAAATGATGTGTAAAGCTACGCTCAAGCTATCAACACAATTTGTTAGAAGACAGGCTGGGATACCATCAGCACCAGGGGCAACATTGGGTTTCAACAGTTTAATTGCAGACGCAACTTCATATAAGTCTAAAACCATCGAGCCCAAATAAACGGGTGAGTTTATTACAGTTTCGCTATTTAAACGAACGTCTGACTTCGTATACACAGACTCAAAAAACTGAGCAAAAAGTTCACACGCTGATTGAGTATCATTTGCGACACTAGAGCCGTACACCATTGTCTCAGGCAAACCATAAGTACAGCGCTTTGACTTTATGTAAGACCAAAAACATCTACTATCAACTTTAAGCTTACTTTCAATGACCATAATATAATTCTTGTGTAAAAACTTACTTAAAATATTAAAATCCTTTCGAAATTTAGTTAAGCTTTAGTTCTTTTGTTTTTTTAATCATTCGAACATTACAGTGCTACCTCACTTTCGATTTTATTTTGTTTGATTTTGGAGAATAGTCATACAATCGAGATCAGAACCATTCAACCCTTTGCTTTTCAAATCCTGAAATCAGAGCCGGACCTGGTTACCAAAAATCAGTGGGTGATCAGTGATTATTGCCATCGCTCGAATTCCGATCTCAGATCCGAGTTATGAAAATCATCATTGAGCTTAGCTCAAACCCACTCTTACCCCATTGCCAAAATTGCAATTACATATCAGTATTATACAAGACGTACATTAAAGACGTACTCAATAACCTAAAGAAGAGTCTACCTTAGTTTTAGCTAAAACTAACTTATATACGAGCAATGGAGAAAGTCATTTTCACCAGTTGCTGCCTACAAATACCAAAACTCTCTCCATTAATTTGATCGGAAGAAAAACAGTTCCTTATTACATAAAGCTTGCTGTTGCCTGTTGGTGTAGATTCCCGAGCGATGGAAAATTGAAAATATTTCTGGAGACACATCTTCGGCATGCATTGCAGTGAGTGATAAAATTTTTCAAAAGTTCTAAGCACATTTCACATCTCTGGCTAAGCAGGCATCAGTTTTCCTCGAGTTCAGTTGGTTCTGCGATGCTTATTCAAAATTAAATTAAATTTCAGAATTCATCACTCGCAACAAGAAATCCGCATGAGAACTCACTTTCCCTTTGGATAGAAACAAACTAACTTTATCCATGTAATTCATCTCTACTGGTACAACTATGCTGACGGAGAGAAACGATTACAAAACTTTTCTCAATTACACAAGTTCTATGCCACCATCAGCATTGCGTTTCCTGTGGAATTATTTTTGTGTGAGTTGTGTTTTAGTCCCTACTATACTCGCTGCTGCTCCTACTTCTCTCATTGTTGTCCTACATTGTCTATGAATGTGTATCTTTTTGACGTGCACTTAAACTTTGCACTTTATGCCTTCATTAAACGCCCCGGTAGTTTCGGATGCTACAAAACATGGTTGAAATAAGTGGGTACCTCTAAAAAGTAACACAAATGAGCACTTTTACTCTGTGCGAGATTCCCTGTATAAATGCTTTGTCTATGCAATTTTTCAAGTCTCGCCCACATGCCTACTCTGGCATAATTTCAAGCACTATATGTGAGGCCGAGCGCCGCCTTCCGGGGCTATTCGCTTCAGGCGTTCCTACTTAATCTAACCTTTACCCAGTAATGCTTCCATAATAATTGCTTCTGCTTCTGCTGCAACGAAACACAACCGAGTATCCTTAACGGGTTTTGTTTTTGTTTTTATTTTGTATGCCCCTTTTTTTCTATTCATGGAAAAAGAATTGCACGAAACAGTACGTAATTACACATATATTCCCAAGTCCTGCTGGGAAAATGAAAAAAATGAACATTTCCCCACATTTTCGAGCTCTTTGTTCGGACACTTTAGGCACTCGTTCGTGTATCTGTTTGTAATGTGCCGCTTTCGTATGTGTGTTTGTGTTTTCTGATTTTTACTATGCAGCATCCTTTGTTCGCACGTGTGTGTTGGCAAATGGCAACCCTTGTTATCCGAATTTGATCCGAATTTTGAGCTTTCTGCTGTTTTTTTTTATTTGCCTGAGAGCCTGCTCCACTCGGAAAAATATGTGGATAACAAAGAAGTATTCCGCCCAGTCCTCTATGTCCTCAGCTTTGTGAAATGTGCATCTCAAGTTTGATAAAGGAAACTGGAATGGAGTTTTCATATATCCTGTTTTTGTTTTATCTTTGTTCTTTTATGAATAAACGACATTATGTCGTCACTTCCTGTGTGTTATGGAAATGGATACGCTTTCTCGGTTCAGCGCCAGCGTTTGTACTTTCATCTCAGCTTGCATATTTTCAAATGTGCCTTCGGGGTTCTATTTAAGTTTGTAATTTATATTTGCAAGAAGTAAAACGTTAGGTTTAGCATTTCCTTCTCTCAAAGCCAGGAAATGAGGACCCTATGAAAAGAACAAATTATTATTTGAAAGTGAAAGCACTCCTCCTTCGTCCCCTTCATGTCCTATTTACACCAGGATTATCGTACTTTTTTTGTATTCAGAACTGAGAGGGGGACTTAAGAAGACCAACTTGTAAAAAATAAATAAATCAGTTAGAAAAACACAACATCTAAAGCCTCGAGTGGGCTGATGCTTTTCCCTCTTTTTAAAGACTATTCCCGCAGAGCCGCATATACTCGTACAGGTACTAATGGATGGATAACTAATTTTTTTTCCTTTCAAATATTATTCATTTCAGGTCGCACGAGAGGATCCATGTGAAGTTTGCCTGTGCGTTGATGGTGAAATATTTTGCTGGTGGAAGAAATGTGGTAAGACGTCAATAAATATTTAAGCAAAAACTCACACACATACCTTGACACGCACACGTACACGCATAAATAATGACAATTGTAGGAAGTGGCTGGGTATGTAAGAGTATAACGATACATTTTGGCACATTAAAGCACAAAGTTTGGAATTTAGCCAGCAGATGCTGTGTTATTTAAGCATCATTGATAAATTACTTGTGATTTGATCCCCATTGTTGGAAAGTTTGGAACAAATTTTGTACAAAATTGAAATGGGAAAATTTCATTATTGAAACTTAATTAAAACGTGAGAAGGCAGAAGGTAAAGTTGACTCGTATATCAACTGACTTTGATGATCGATAACGTTTATTGTGTGGGGTTGGTTGCTTCTTTACCGACAGACATAGACGGGGTGTTAGACAATGCGGAGAAAGTTTTTTTTTAAGATGTCTTGCAAAATGATTCTTTGAAAGAGTACAAAAGTTTAATGATGCACTTGATTTAGGTATATACATATAATTTTTGGTTTTTGGTTCGTTAAAAAGGCACTCCTACGAAAAAGTTGAAATAAAAACTCAAATTGAAACTCAAGCGTTGATTGTTGATAGAAAAGTCAACCTCAACAACGTTGAAAGCGCTGAGTGGAGTACTTGGTTGTACTTCTTCAAATAAAAAGTTGAGTAACTCTATCGACGGGTACCACCCGTTGCGTGATGGTTGGCATATTTGCCTGTCAACCCAGAGGTTTGTAGTTCGAGTCCAAAATCCCAACAAAGTTAAAAATCTTTTTTAAATGGGTATCGCCTTACGCGAGGAATTGGCAAGTCCATCGTTAGTAAATTCATTGACATGAAAAACGCTTTCTCGACTAAACGGTCGAAACCGGCAGTAAATTGAAGATCCCCTCCATTCCCTCACAAGGCATGGTTGTGAAAAATGCGCTCCTCGCTCTGTTGTCCATCCTATTTATTTAAGCTAGTAAGTGTATTGCGAGGCATTGTCAAAGCTGAAGTCAGATGGCGCCACTGCAAAAAGAAACGTCCATGAGCGTTTCTAAAACCGTTCCATTATCTTCATCGTATCTCATGATTCTGAAAAGGGTCATTCCACGGTAACACCCGAAACGAACACTTTTCAACTCATAAAATTGTTTATCCTTTTGCCAAAATATTCAAATCTTACAATTGAGATAAAGCAACTAAATACGTAGAAAATAAAAAAAAAATTAAAACGCAAAAATATCAGCATAAGGATTAACAATTTTATGAGTCGAAAAGTGTTCGTTTCGGGTGTTACCGTGGACCGTGGAATGACCCAAAAGTAACTCGATTTGTAGTGAGAAGCCACTATAGAATCACTAACTCATGTTAAGGCATGTAAGTGTTTCACTCACACAAAGTCAATTCGGTTAAATTGAATATAGGTATTTAATTTTGGGTATTCCATTGGTTTTTAAAATGAGTGCTTCCCCAATGAATCCAATGGGTGAGAAGGCCAAAGCCGAGCTGATCCACTTCGGTTGATGGACGTTGGAAGTTCTCCCAAATTGGATCTGGAATAAATGATTCAGCAACTCCACCTTGACCACTGTGGGCTCCTTGTTCGAAGAGTGTGAATGTGATAGAATGACCAAAGGGCCATTTTAGGAGAGCATCGTATTCACCAGGGAGGACTTTGATATAGACGGAGACGTGGGTTCCTTCTCCAGGTCCGTTGCCATTGAGAAACATTGAAGCTTGTAGTTTATATCCATACCGGCTGGTGAAAAATGGTGGCGACACCAACTCTAGCCCATCCTTGCTTTTTGCTTCCGCCATTTTGGCTGACCAATCGGTTATCTTCCAGAGAAGGGTTCCAGTGTAGTTTGTGGATAGTTTGGCAACGTCAGACTTAAGCATTTGAATTTGCTGTACCTGACGGGAAGAAAGAGCAACCATGAGGGACCAATGTGATGCGGCGTTTGCCTCCAAATGTGATTCGAGCAAATGACGAGGACCCTTGAAACGACAACCGCAGCTTCTCTGAACGTACAAAAAATGGCCAATGCCTTGCACTCATCTCGCAGATGGCTTTCCATATCGCCACGGGCTATTGGTCCAGCCCCACATCTCTGAGGGCAAGTAATTGGTGCACGTGGACATTGTGCCCCATGCAGGGCCAGTGCATCGGCAGAAAATTCTCTCATACAATGAGGACAACGACGTAGACGCTTAATACAATCCTTTGCTTTGTGGATGTTCATTCGCCCACGCTGAACACGCATCCCACACTTATCCTCGCAGTATATCTGCTCTTGGCTACAGGTGCCAGCATGCTCCTCCAACCCTTGACCACTGAACTCTGTGGGACAGAATTCACATGTGGCGCGACGCTGTTTGCAGGTGTACTGCAGGTGATCTGTCATCATGATGCAGGGAATCTAGGCACCAAACTTGTTTAGGCACTGGGTGGCGTCATGCTTGCAAGTGTTCAAATGTCCCTTTAACTTCCTCAGTTCATTGGACCACTTGCAGCCTCGTTTGTGATGAATGCAAAAAACTACGGAGCCCATAATACGAGTAGCTTTCTCAGCATCAGGTCCTGGATAGACAATTTGTGTTGATTCTGTGATCAGATTGTGGTGGTGATTTGTTGGTGGTGGCGATGATGACGACGATGACGATGAGGTTGAATTTGTTAGCTTATTATTCCTTGGGGGAGTCGGCGGTGGCACCGGACTCCCTTGACTGATATTAGTGCCGCTGCAATCTTTTGAATTGCGATTTGGCGATAGACGAGATGGGAAACTAAGAGTTTTGGTACACTGTGCAAGACTACGAACCATTTTGTGTTTTTTTTTTTTTTGGTTTTTCACTGGGGTCGGTAATTTGGTTTAAAATTTTTCTCATAAAACTTCACTGAATTTTGGAACATCAGTAAGAAATAAAAAGGCCAAGGCCGAGTCTTCGGATTCCATTACAGCAGATTTACGTACGTCTGGTCATGTACCCATTTCACTGTTTTAAGAAATTGCCTTCTCCTTCATGTTCTCTTAATCACAGCTTTCCCACTTGTTTGGTTTTACGGGTTACTTACGCGTCCACTAACTCCCCGGTTATGAGATATTCCATGCCTGAGACGAAATTTCAGCTGTATATTTGCATTTGCTTGCCTAAGCAGTTTTTGGCCTGACAATTTTCTTTTCCGGTAGGTATCGGTACCGACCATGTCGGTACTTTGTATAATGCATTTTTGATAGGACTCGCTGGGTATGTTCTTTTGAAAATGACAGTACTAACTAATCCGGTCATGCAATAGAGCAATATGCAAGATGATGCTTTTGAGGTGAAGACTTTTACGAATCATTTTCGTAAAAGTCTTCACTAAAAGTTTATTTTAATTCCTATCAAGCAGTCACGAGGAATTCACAATTCCTCCGACACTAAATTCATTGCCATGAAAAGCTCTTTCTCGATTATCCGTCTTCGGAATCGGCAGAAAATTGTAGGTCCTCTCCATTCCTTCACGAGGCAATGGCTATGAGAATCTGAGAAATGCGCTAGGCTCCTGGCAGTGTTGCGCCACATTATTTGTTTATTTATTTATTTTATTCTATAAGCAAAGCTTCTACTGTTTCTTCTGTTACATGAATCATCACCATCTCAGCTGCTATCAAGGTACTCTCATACTTTTTGTTCGTAGTCTTGTGAGTGCTGATCGCATAACAATGGCAAAGAGTTATTTTTTCAACTTAGGGTGCATTATTCGATCACAGAAAACTGTGAAGATACAACTCCAATTCATTGAAGACACGCTTATCAGAAGATATCACTCTCATCACAAGTTACTTCACTTTTGATCACAAATTCAAATTCAAATGAATCTCGGGAATAGGAATGTCTGAATCAGAAGAAGGACAACAAAGAAGCTACTCAGTTTCTTTTGCATTAATACGGTACCCAATTTCTTCCAAAATGGCGGCAAGTGCTTTTTGCAAGGGTGTAAGACCTTCGCATCTCACTACTGCATCGACAGTAAGTAGAACGAGATTTTGCCTATGGGCAGGAAGTCTCAAGTACTCCAACTAATAGCAAATGAATCAAGACGTTTCCTTGGCGAACACGTATTGTGGCATGGATTTCTTCAGTGAAACCAGCTTACCTTTATCAATTGGTATCACTTCAGGCCCTAGCCAACGCGGTTCTAAACAATTTCCAATTTCTGGAAGTAGATTTTCAGCCTCCAGTCACTGTTAGATTCCTGAGCGCTATCTATCCCACTGTAAGTAATGTCATGGGCATACGCTATAGCATAGTGAAAAGAACCAATTAGATCGCTGGTGTAAATGCTAAACAGATAAGTTTACCATTTCCTGTTGCAGACTTTTCTGA
Organism: Melanostoma scalare; assembly: GCA_949752695.1. Classification (NCBI taxonomy): domain Eukaryota; kingdom Metazoa; phylum Arthropoda; class Insecta; order Diptera; family Syrphidae; genus Melanostoma; species Melanostoma scalare. The sequence continues at coordinate 72,396,368 of OX456984.1, forward strand.
TTTTTGCAAGTTCTGGTAGAAGTTACTTGTACATTGCCACTTTTGACAGCAATCGATCCATTAAATTTCCGATATTTGTTAAGATACGGTACTTATGGATGGAACCGAACTGGTTTTCTGGAATAATATTCTTGTCCTCAACCCATATATACAGTGTTTTGTTGGAATCTTCTAGAATACTTCTGAGACTATAAAGAAGACTAGTTGACAGGATATTTGTAGTATTGGAACCATTCTTACGTTTTTTTAAGGAAGCGATGGACCTCTGCCGTCTTCCAATGCAATGTGTTGTAAATCTCCATGGCTCTCATTTCACAGCACAATATTGGGTATGCCGCACTGTGGGGTCATTTGTATAAGAGAGCGCAAGAAAGGTCATAAAAGCCGAACCACTAAACCGATTTGTATGAAATTTAGGAATGACAGTAACTTTGGGAAGAAATCATCACAGTAAATTTCAACCCACTGCCACGCCCACGCCTTTTTTTTATTAAGTTGTCCCAACAAATATTTTATTTCTACCAAATAGACTTTCATAGTAATCAAGAAAAAGAGTTCGCTTGGCCTATTGGTCAAATATCACGGCACAAGAATGAAATCGCAGTGGAGTTTCTAGTAACATTTTATATTTTTTCAAAATCATAAAAATCAGCCACAAAAAGAATATTTTTTTGCCTGCCTTAAACTCAAAATTACTATCACTCTCAGATTACATTGTCTGTGCTAACCATCAAACTTAAATCTATCAACCGATTTTTTGCGACCAAAAAATAGCTTAAACTTTCCAGGAGCCAAATACCCCGACTTTTAGTTTCGGGACTTGTGACTCGCCAAAGTAGGCCATGAGTTCCGAAATTTATAGTTTTGGGACTACTTTCACTGCATCATCATTTTCTTCGACTCTTTTTGGAGACTTTCCAAGTTAGCCTATTGTATTAAAAGCGAAATCAAAGTAAAATATTGAAACTAACGGCTTTTTTATGAAAAAATGTTATTTCACTCGAAGCTGACAAGTGAAAATTTTCGAACGCATCGTATACCATTCATAAATGCAACAAAAACGTAACACCTTTCAAATAAAGTGCTTGGAATGCTTAAATACTTCGGCATTTCGTTTCTTGAATGCGAAATATGTCTAGTCATCTAATTGTCTACATCTGTTCCAGCTCGAAGCTTCGATAAGTCATACCACCGACATTCCAACTGACGATTTTCAAATGTAGACCAATCTGCAGCGATGTCCGATCTCATTTTGCGATACCGGTAATGTCCAGTGTGCTTTAAGCACTGGGATTTGCATTCACACTTGTGGCAAATTTTATGGTGCTATGGGTGTTCCTAAACTCACGTGTCCTGATGTGATTTCTCCTTTAGTCGCTTTTAAGACCGGCGCGGCGTGAAGGCGCAGCAGTGATATTTCAACTCGTCTCTGCAGCTTGCAACCAACTCTTCCTGAGATCGTTAATTTGGTACAATACAAACTATATTCATTCCTTTCTGTTTCTTTAAACTATTCACATCGAAATAAACAATACTGAGAATTTTTTTTACGGTCATTGCGAAACCAAAATCAGAAGTGCTCCAAAAGAATTCCCCAAAAAGCATGCTCCAACTTTGAAAGCTTTTGTTGCTTAAACAGTTTTTTTTTTTCATTCAAGCACGTTATTTGTATAATGCCATTTTGACTGGGTCCTCTGGGTTTCTCCTTTGAATATGAGAACACCAACTGAACCGATTATTCTCCATGCTCTGTAAGACGACGTTTATTTCAGGTGAAGATTTTCAGGAAAACTTTGTCTGAAGCGTGGAAACTTTTTTTGTTTGGACAATGTATCCTACCAAAGTGCAACATTTCTCACACTAAAGCACATTATTTTCCAAATCAAAAACTTCTGCGAAAAATAGTTCAACATTTTCAAAAATTCCTGTTTTTTACTGTAATCAAAATTACAAGAGGAACCGAAATAACTTCTCATTTACAAACTAGACAAAAAAGAACAACTCTTAACAATTTAATTTTCAGCTAATTCCTCATCGTTACCAAGATTTTTAAGTTTGCAACGTTCTCTTAACTTGACTTATAATTGTTGTTCTCTAAAGAGATTTCCCATTACACAAAAATAGTTCTCAATTTTATGTGTTATGGATGTGGAATTCTTGTTGAAAGATCTTATAACTAAGTTTATTGTATTTCCAACTGAAGGAGGCTTTATATACATGCAATTCGTACTCACTTTTGGTGTATTAACAATCATTGGCATGTATCTCCAAAATTCCCTGTGAAATTTTAATCGCATTAGATTCCGAAAAGATTCTGTTAACTTGATTTTGTGTTTGAAGTCGTTTATTGCATTTATGAACTAAGCTTTACAATGCCCCCATGCCGAGTGAATTTTAAAGAGCGCTTTACTTTATTTGGCCCCATGGCTACACTAATTCTAGCAAGTAACCTGCCAAAAACTTTCCATTAAGTGCCTCACGTAACTGAGAGAAAATTGAATTCTATTAATATGCAACAAAATGCAAAACTCTATACAAAAAAAACACAACACAAAATGTCCTTTCCTTGCACCTGAGTTTCAAATAATTTTCCATTACACTCACTCTGCAATTTATTTTATTTTTGTTTGGTGTTTTGTTTTTTGTTTGCAGGCAATCTTAAGAGGAGAAAATTCAAATTGGAAAAAAGTACAAAGCCTGGCAAGCCGAAAAAGGGCAAAACAATCGACAGGACACACAAAGACCAGCAGTTCCTGAACTCGAAACAAAAGAAAAAATTAAACTCCAAACTAAAACAACAAAAACATTGGCAAGAGCAACACAACCAGCAACTGCAGCACACGGCAGTAAGAAGTAAAATCCTATCCTTTCCGGAAAATCTGCCTTCGGTGCTGTACTATGATTACAAGACCGAAGATCAACACGGAATCCACCATGGAAATCATGAAAAACTTGCAACAACCTCAGCGGGCAGTGCAACATACACCTCGGCTAATGGATTTGGAACGGTTAAGAGTAGCAGTAATAGCAGAGAGGACGACGACGACGATGATGATGCATCATCAGCCGGTAGAGTGGTGGAACCAGCATCGGCCGAAATGAAATTCAAGGCAAAAAGCCATGGAGTAATGGCAGAGGCGAATGGCAGTAAAAAAATTTCATTACAACAGACATCAACAGCTAGGATAACAACAACAGTAGTGGATGCAGCATCGGAGCACTTTTCGAACGTAAGTCTCTATTATGTAAATACTTTGCTTCGGTGTGTTTGTGGGTCCCACGCTAATGCTTTATTTAGCCAAGTTTGTTGATTTTAGTGCAACTATGTTGTTGGGTATTGTGTTAAGGGCTAACAGGCTGCCAGCATTTGCTTGCGGAAGTTTTTCTAAATAAAAACACAAATACGAACTTAAAACTGGGGTACGGTGTGATTCGAAGTTGCGGTGTGAGCTTCTCTTATGAAGGCCAAAGTTTAATATGTGGGTCGAGCAAAAAGTCTTTCCTAAAACCTATATTATTATTAATAGCATATTTTTGTGACATTTGTCAAAAGCAAAAACAAAGATTATTTACATTTTTTCAGCTGCAATTTCTGACGCCCGTGGTTATGTTGGGCTGTTACGTGGGAGGTTGGTGTTCTATTCCCAGTATAATTTATTTTTATTTATTTAATTTAATTTTATCATCAAGGATAGCTGCCTTACTTCTAACTGAGTCAATATCTGTTTCCTGCTCCTTGAATGTGGCTTACATAATAGGTTTGTTCGTTGAAACCCTAATGTCACCCTGGGGTCGCCTCAAAGCGTTTTTTGAGAAACCTAAAGTCGCCCTGAATGTCAAACTTAGTGTTTTTTGAGCCCTAGGGTTGACTTAGGTTTTCCCTCAACTCGCCCTAGGTTTTTGCTGTGGCGAATTGAGGGTTGTCAAATGGCATGTATATTTTTTTAAATATCAGGGATGTGTGGTGATTTGATGTTTAGCGATTTTTGAGGACTGGAAAACTCAGGTTTTTTGACAACTCATAGGGTTGTCAAGAAAACCAGGGTCAACCCTGTGGAAAGTTCAAAGAACGGACCTATTATAGTTGTAATTGTCATTGCCATCAGGGCCGTTAAGACTATGCAATTAGTTGGACAGCCTTTGACTTGAACGACCAATGTTTGATAATGTGAACCCTCAGACGAACGCTTGGCCAACTTGTTGGATGGTTTTCAAATATTTCTGAAAATTTTGAAGTTTTACGGAGCGGAGGAGTATATGACATAAAGTTGGACGATAAGTTTGATGAGTCTGAACGCAAACTACATCCGAACATCAAACATCCATCAAACGAAGTCTGTCCCACTAATTGTATAGTCTGAACGGCCCTATTGTCATTGTCACTGTCATTGTCATTGTCATTGTCATTGTCATTGTCATTGTCATTGTCATTGTCATTGTCATTGTCATTGTCATTGTCATTGTCATTGTCATTGTCATTGTCATTGTCATTGTCATTGTCATTGTCATTGTCATTGTCATTGTCATTGTCATTGTCATTGTCATTGTCATTGTCATTGTCATTGTCATTGTCATTGTCATTGTCATTGTCATTGTCATTGTCATTGTCATTGTCATTGTCATTGTCATTGTCATTGTCATTGTCATTGTCATTGTCATTGTCATTGTCATTGTCATTGTCATTGTCATTGTCATTGTCATTGTCATTGTCATTGTCATTGTCATTGTCATTGTCATTGTCATTGTCATTGTCATTGTCATTGTCATTGTCATTGTCATTGTCATTGTCATTGTCATTGACATTGTCATTGTCATTGTCATTGTCATTGTCATTGTCATTGTCATTGTCATTGTCATTGTCATTGTCATTGTCATTGTCATTGTCATTGTCATTGTCATTGTCATTGTCATTGTCATTGTCATTGTCATTGTCATTATCATTGTCATTGTCATTGTCATTGTCATTGTCATTGTCATTGTCATTGTCATTGTCATTGTCATTGTCATTGTCATTGTCATTGTCATTGTCATTGGTATTGGTATTGGCGTTAGCATTGACAACTTATTCGTTTCGGCACTTTTGAGGGAAGCATTTCGTTCCTTGTCAAAATAGATTGCTCATCCCCGCTCCGCTTAAACGTGTCATGTCTTCCAAATACTTTTGCAGACAAGAAACTATTTCACACGTTACGGTTACAGAAAAAAAACTGGTGTCTCTGGCGTTATGGATAGCATGTCTGCCTGTTACGTGCGAAGTTCGTGGTTCGAAGCCCAGAAATATATAACAAAAAGTGTTGACGGGTATCAGATTTCGCAAGAGATTCCTCCTTGCGTTGAACTGTGCAGTAAAAAGTGTTTTCTTACCTAGGCGTTCGGAATCGTCATAAAATTGTTATGCTTTAAAATATAGCTTTCTTCCGACACCCTTTTTATTATTTTTAATAAGAAAAAATCATCACCGTTTGGAAATAAAATAACCTTTTCGGTTTATTATGAAACAAATAAAAAATTAATGCAGGTCAAATGGCCGAAAACTCCGGTGAAGGTTGTCCTTTGAATATAAACTAACTCGGTTAGTAGAATAATTTATCCTTAAACAAAAAAAATAAGGTAGAAAGGGTTGAAAGGAGGAAAAAGAATGTTTAAAACTTCGCGATGTGAGATGATTAGCCTTGAATGAATTCTTCGTCCTCTTTCCACGAGATTTTTTAGTGAAACATACTTAATCGTTTACTAGACTCGCAACAAGCAAGAAAAGTAATGGCTCCCTCGGTGCATGTAACTTTGATTGAATATTTATCTTACTCTCGATTCCGTAGTCCCAAAATACAAAACGAACAAATAAAGTCTATCGAAGCATGGAAGTAATTGGATTTCAAACTAAAAGTGTATAGTGAGAGTTTCCTTTTCGTGTTTCTTTCATGGGTAGATCCTGTCTGTGTCTCTGTTGGTCTGTACCAAAAGTTGTCTTCAATTACGGTAAGCTATAAACGGCCTGGACGTGCCAAACAATCACTGGATTCTGTCTGCATTTTTGTCTTGTTTGCAGGCTATGTTCATATGGCTCTTTTTTTTTATCAGTGCTTCTGTAATGTGACAGACTGATTTATGGTGTCTGGTAAAAAAGAGAAGGAGAGTGTTTTATCAAGATTGTAAGAACAAAATTGTTGAGCTAACAAGATGTTCGTGGGGGTAATGCCTTTTTTTTTTTTTGGAGAATTTTGGTTTTTGTTGCGTGGTTCTTTTATTATGTTAGTGTTCTCCAGACACCAACGAACGACACGAGATGGAAAGTTGAAATCTTTGGGAAGAACTCTGAGAAGATTTATTGTTTGAAGGGAAAGTTCTTTTCTAGTTAGCTCACCTTGATGTGTTTTGTGGGTAAGAGAGGGCAAATGTAACATGTCATTTGAAACACGTGTAAATAGAAAAAAAAAGAGGACGATTAGAGAAGAATAAAGATTAATTTTTGGGGTCGCTACTAGTGTCATTGGTTTTCTTCTTTTGATTTATGGAAAAACCCTAACGAACCGCTTTTTTGGAGTTTGTTTGGTATGAACTAAATTGTGTGTCTATTGTTCAGTGAACCAAAACGGGGAAAACCATTTACCAATACTAGGGTCACGGATGTGTGAGCTTATGGTCTGGGTTTCGGACAGCATTATTCCTTGTTTCCGATACCGTTATCCAGCAGTTAAGTTCTGCTCGATGCTACCCCTTATGCCACGAACAACACACGTGTGACACTCAAACTCATTTTAAGATGATTTTAAATGACTTTAAATTTACTCTTTATACTTTTGGAGAAAAAATGGCTTTTTGAAAATGTTCGTGTCGTGTCGTGTTTTCTAATCCTTACTATTCTTACTCATAAAAAGCGCAAGCAACTCTGTTTGTCTGTTTTACTTTGTTACCATCTCCCGCGCATACTACTGGACCGATTTAAATGAATTTGATACAGAAATGGTCTGGAACATAAGGAAGGACACAAGCTGGCCTTATTTTATCCGAATATTCCTACGCGAACGGGAACGGGAATTCAAGAAGTGCCGCATCGATTTCAAAAATACTTTCAACATTGGCATGCCTTGTTCTTGCTGTAAATTGTTGAAATAGGGAGAGTGAAAGTTTGTTTGGAAATGACGTCATTTTTAGAAGCTTGACACTAATGTTTTAAGCTCTTGGTTAGGTATAATTAAATACGATGTTCATTGGTCAAAGTCTGTAAAAAATCCTTACAAATATTATAAAATAAATAAAGTAAGATTTTTTTGTTGCGCCTTCACGAACGGCATTCTAGAAACATTCAGACATGTGAAGGTTAGTTTGCCTAAACTTCTAAAACGATTTAAATGAAATTTGGTACGAAGATAGTCTGAAAAAGGCTCAAGGCAATACTTCAGCTCCATATTCTAACGGGAACGGAAATAAATATATAGACACAAGATAAGAATTTACTGGACCGATTTTCTTGCCGTTAAAATGCTAAATTATCCTCAAATAATTTAGACCATGTTTCGTTCCCATACGGCTGCTAGATCGGGGACGTAAGAGAGGACTTAAAAACAACTGGAATGATTTCAAAAATTCTTTCAACAAGAGAATACTTTATTACCCTGAGCAACATATACTATAACATAACCCCAAATTCCCACGGGAACTTAAAATTAAAATAAAACTAAAGTACAATTGAAAATATTTGAAATTTTAAAGACTATAGCTTCAGCTGTATGGAATTTTTCTACTGTTCGATTCTTAATTGAGCCCTTGAGAGCAGAAGTGGCGTAAACCCCAAATTCATAGAACTGAGATGTTTGGGATATGAAAGAAAAACGAAAGCCTTTTTTTTTGTTTCCTTAAAAAGACAAAAAATCCTTACCTACGTTAAAAATGGCACAATGTTTTGTATTTAACTATTGAATTAGCACAAAAGCATTAAATAAAGATTTTTTGTACGTTGCACCACTTATATTTCCTTTATATGCAAGTGGGTTACGATATTTTTATTTAAGAAAAAGTTCCGTCCAGAGAAATTGTTTTGTCATTTGTCTACTACTTTTATTTAGGTAAATTAATATCAATTTTTCTTGATGGTATAGTTCAATAAGCCCAAAGTTGAAAATTTGAGGGTTACGCCCCAATTCTGCTCTCAGGGCCTCAATTATAACCCACTTTTAAATTTTAAATTTGACTTTCAATAAAATTTGAAAAGAAGAAAGAAAAAATGCAAAGTTCTCACGGTTCTTTGTTAACTATCGTTCAAAAGAACAGCTATTCCTGATGGCTTACACAGATACTGGAGTGGTCTTCAGAAGGAACTGCCGTTTTTCGAAAGTAGAATTTTTAGTGCCGGCTCAGTGAAGTAAACGAAATTCAGTTTACTTCATCGAATATGGAAAGCAAAGACTCAGTTCAAGTGTTCCGACGAAGTTTAATTCCTTTGCTGGCAAATAACCATGTGAAATCTTGGATATTTAAGTAAGACAATGCTTAAATTGGATGGGCGTTGTATTATTCGGGTAGGCTCTGACTGGTGCCAACTTGGCGGCGCCCAGATGCTGTAACTTATAGTACACGTCAATTGTGCTTACTATACCTCCAAGCGGTATCCCCTGGGACCTGGGATGCTCCGTCCAGAGCTGACCTGCTAAACTAGTAAGTGCGAGTGTTGACAAGGGAATCCGGAACAAAAGAATTGTGATCGGTCAACACTATAATTGCTCTGCGAACTATGACTGACTGCACGAATCTCAGTGGTCTACGGGAGCTTTCGTGTAAATGTTCCAGCGGATGAATTCGAAGGACAGAATCAACGGTGGACTTCAGCAGCCATAAAAGCAGAAACCCCTGAAGGAGCTACTCCAACATATTTGGTTTAAAGGTCTTTCGGGGTCTTTCAATAATAGGACAGGGTATTGAAGTAGAGGTGGTGGCGGATGAGCTCATGGTGAGCCAACGGCAGCACTCACACCCCTGCAGCAGGGTACTGACACTGGATATTCCAGCCCTTTGTGTCCGAAGGGATCCAAAAGGACCTGGCCCTCCAGGTTGGGGGTTGTGCGTAGGGTTAACTACCCAGCCACGGAAAAAAAATATGGTTCCGAAACAACCAAAAGCCTCGGATAACGATAATGATTTCAAAGTTGACGACCCAAGCAAACGAAAAAAGGACAATGACCTCCGGATCTGCACGTGGAACGTAAGGTCTCTTAACGGACTAGGTGCAGCTGGAGAATTAGCGGACGCCCTGGACTGCTGCAAAGCAGACATAACCGCCATCCAAGAAGTGCGATGGAGTGGACCGGGCATAAGGAAGATGAAAAACTGTGACATCTACTATGGCGACTGCTACAGACAACACAAACAGCGCTTATTTGGGTGCGGATTTGTCGTTAGAGGAAGACTCAGGGATAAGGTGATTAGCCAAAATCCAGTCAATGAGCGTATAATGACCATCCGCATCAGGGCTAAATTCGCCAACATTAGCCTTATATGCGCCCACGCCCCCACAGAAGAGAAAGACGACGATTCCAAAGACTGTCTCTACGAGCTCCTCGAAGAAACGTATGAGCAGTGCCCTAGACACGACGTGAAAATCGTTCTTGGCGATTTTAACGCAAAGCTAGGGAAGGAGGACATCTTTGGAAACACAATCGGTAAGCATAGCCTCCATGACAAAACCTCCGAAAATGGACTGAGGCTAATCGATTTTGCTGCGGGGCTGAATGTTGTTGTAAGTAGTACGCGCTTCCCGCATCTCAAAATTCATAAAGGTACATGGCGATCCCCAGATCAATTAACCGTCAACCAAATTGACCATGTTGCGATCGACGCAAGGCACTCTTCCAGTGTGCTAGATGTCCGAACTTTCCGAGGGGCCAACTTTGACTCGGACCACTACCTTGTTGTAGCCAAGGTACGAATGAGGACATCTTGTTCACGACCAGCGCGAAATAACGCTGTGAAGAGATATGACGTCGGAAAGCTACAATCTCAAGAGATTGCCAATGCCTTTTCCAATCGAGTGTCCCTTCAATTATCCTTGAATCCCATGCCGCCAGCATTAAACATTGAAGACCAGTGGCAGCAATGCCAAGAAGCCATCAGAACCGCTGCCTCTGAGGTTCTGGGTTTCACTCGGCCACCAAAACGAAACCCATGGTTCGATGAAGAATGCAGGCAGGCAAATGCAGCCAAACAAAGAGCACGACAAATGCTTATGCAAACACGAACAAGGGCTGCTTACGATCAGTATAACGAGATTTACAAGGAGAGAAGAAGGGAAGAACACCGACTTCTCAAAAAGAAAAAGAAGCAGCATGAGAAGCGCTCGTTTGAGGAAATAGAGAGGTGCCATGACAGGAACGAGATTCGGAAGTTTTACCAAAAGGTAAAAAGATCCTGCCAGGGTGGCAAACCCCGAACTCAAGCCTGTAAAGACCAGCAGGGAAACATAGTTGTAGAGTCACATTCGCTACTGAGGATCTGGAAAGATCATTTCTGCAGACTGCTTAACGGCGATGAAGACACAAATTCCGCTGTCAGGCAGATTGCCCCATTCAGCTTGGACGATGATCAAGAATGCCGTCCTCCCGACCTAGAAGAAGTTAAGCTTGCCATATGCAAACTTAAATCAAATAAGACTGCAGGTGCAGATGGCCTTGATGCCGAACTTTTCAAGGCAGCTGGAGATCAGTTGGAAAGGAGCATGCACCAGCTGATCTGCATGATTTGGTCGGTAGAAAGCATGCCCGATGAATGGAACCTCAGTATCGTATGCCCGATCCTAAAGAAAGGAGACCCTCACAATTGCGCCAATTACAGAGGGATAAACCTCCTTAACGTCGCTTCTAAGATCTTGTCTGCTATAATATGTGAACGTCTGAAACCCCACGTCAACAACTTGATAGGTCCTTATCAATGTGGTTTTAGACCAGAGAAGTCCACAATAGACCAAATTTTCACATTACGGCAGATCTTGGAAAAAACCCGAGAACATTATATCGATATTCACCACCTCTTTATCGATTTCAAGGCCGCGTATGACAGTATTTACATAGACGAGCTGTACAGAGCCATGTCTAGTTTCGGCATCCCTGCAAAGCTCGTACGACTATGCAGGATGACTTTGGAGAATTCACGCTGCTCCGTCAAGGTCGGAAAAGAACTCACCGAGACCTTTGATGTCGAAAAAGGCTTTAGGCAAGGCGACAAACTGTCATGCGATTTCTTCAACATCATACTTGAACAGATTGTAAGAAACTCAAACGTCAACACCAGAGGAACAATCTTTCAAAAGTCTGTACAATTACTCGCCTATGCAGACGATATTGACGTAATGGGAAGAAAAAAGCGTGATGTCATAGGTGCTTTTGCGAGTATTGAAACAGAAGCGGCAAAAATGGGTTTGATGGTTAATGAGGGCAAAACGAAGTATATGCTGTCATCAAACAAGGACACAGAACATCGACGAATTGGACAAAACGTCACAATAGACAGACATAACTTCGAGGTAGTACAGGACTTCGTCTACCTAGGATCCGCTGTAGACGCTGTAGACACGGACAACAACATCAGTGCGGAGATCAAACGGAGAATAACTCTTGCCAACCGTTGCTTCTTTGGGTTAAGAAGGCAATTGAGAAACAAAACCCTCTCTAGAAAAACCAAGGTGACCTTGTATAAGACCTTAATCATCCCAGTCCTGCTGTACGGCGCGGAAGCATGGACCTTATCGAAAGCGGATGAGGAAACTCTTGGTCGTTTCGAAAGAAAAATTCTCCGAATGATCTTTGGTCCCGTATGCGAAGACAATGTGTGGAGAAGAAGATACAACAACGAGCTGTATGAGCTGTACCGCGACATGGGCATAGCCAGAAGAGTACGCATCGCGAGGCTACGATGGTTGGGCCATGTAGAGCGGATGGACCCAAACGACCCGGCTCGTCGGGTGTTCGAAAGCACATTGCAGGGAAATCGCGGAAGGGGAAGACCTCGTCTTAGGTGGTGCAATCAAGTGGATGAAGACCTCAACCGACTTGGAGTGCGAAACTGGAGAGAGTTCGCCCGAGATCGAAATCGTTATAGGAGGATGTTGGTTGAGGCCCAGGTTCACCCCGAACTGTAATGCCCACCTAAGTACGTAAGTAATGCTTCAATTCACAAGACTTGAGAAACAATCTATTGGTTGGGATCCGATTTGGTCAATTTATGGCAATGACCCACAAGTTCTTCCGATGTCGATCCCATACTTTGGGGAATACTAGTCAGGAGAATTGATGCCGAAGGAAAGACCTATGAGTCTGAACGAGAGCTTAAACAAGCTCGACGAAGAGAATGGCTTTAAATTGATGCATCGATCGTAGAGAACATGGTTAAATCCATGAAAAAAAGAATATTGACTTAATTCTTGCCGATGAAATTACTTGATAAATTTTTTTTTATTTTAACCAGTTTCTTTCACGCTGGGTTTATAAATATGCAACATTAAAAATCGTTGTTTCTTCAGCTAGTAAAAAATAAAATTGTTTCAGTTACTATGTTCTTAAAACGAATTGATTGCTTTAATAAGTTTTAAAGGGCATACCTTTTATTTAACATTTCCTTTTCTTTAAATTTTGACATGACAAAAACCATATTGAAAATTTTTAGAGTGCGTTAAGGTTATGAATCGCACTGTATATTTATTTATTATATATTTTGCGCTAAGCCGATGGGCCGGGTAGCTAGTGCTTCAATCTATAGTTATTTTGTAATTAATTTACATTGTAATAAAATAATAATAATTTCTCGCACTAACTACAAGCAATACTAAAAGTTTTTCAATTTTTGAAATATAGTGACAGTTGTTACTCGCTGTTTTTAATTTTAATTATGTTTTTCTTCAGAAATGCCTCAGAAGCGTAAATCTAATCTCTTTAGATATTTGTCACGGGCCCGTGCAGCAAAAGTTGTTAGAATTCAAAAATTATTTATTTTTGTTTTGTTTTGAATACGTTATAATCGACACCAGGTTTTAAAATAATGATTTTAAATAAATTTAACTTCAAAATGCAAAAATGCAACTTCCCTCGTATGGAAGGACGAGGATCCATCTTGCATCAACAGAAGATGGGCTATAGAAGTTATTATAACATAACGCTCTAACTCTAAAGTGTACACTTTTTAGATCCCATAGTTAAGAACATCGCTTTAAATATAAATACTAAATTCATTTCAGATTAAATTACAACTATTCTGTGTCAATGTTTATTTGAAATTAACTTTTTTTTTTTACTTTTTTTATAACAAACCACTTGTTTAATTTTTTATATGTGGCCAGGAATGTTTGTATTATGATATCTAGTTTGAAAGTAAAGCAGAATATTTTTAACGCAAGTGGTTGGCATGAGCAATGAAAAACGAATTGGATTCCAACCTAAATTCAAATAGTTCAATATATTTTCCTCATATCATGATTTGTAATCGAATTTGAAAGTCTATCAGAATTTCCATTTTTCCGTTGGGAAAATGAGCGGTGGAAAACAATTTTTTTTGTTGAATTCTAATCTATTTAGTTTTTTGTTTATTAACTGTGCATACGTATATGCTTTATAGTACTGATTCCCTAAACACAAAGTTATGCACATTCAGAGTCAAAAACAAAAGTAATTGGAATTTCATAAATTTAAAGCTTCAAACGTCTGCACGAATTCACAATATTATAGCACCTCCTAAATATTTAATTATTTTTACAATTTATATGTGGGTTTAACCCCGTTCCTTATGTCCAGCTTTGTAAAAGTAAGTTTATTGCAATTCTGAGGACGCTGTGACACAATATTTCGTATTCATGACATACGAGGATAGCTTTTTTAGATTTGTAATCGAGTAGTTTTAGTTTTGAATTGAAAGCAAAATGAGTTTTACTTACCTCACCATACTTTAACCTTAAAATAAAAGAAAAAGTGGAAATTGATAAATTAAGTAAAAAGTAAAAATAAAGATTAGTTAACAAAAGATGTCATTTTACAAATATGTAGATATTAGATAGATAGACAGACAGATAGATAGATAAAGAGACAGATATCTTAATTGCGCTTAATTGTAGGTACTATCGTTACTATACATTTCCATTGAAGAGATATTAGCACAGTTTAGTTTAGTTAGTTTAGTTCAGTTTATTGAATTCAAAAATTTACATAACTTTTTATTTCTTTAAAAGTATTACGTAGTCCCTTATGCCCGTCTACCAGGTTGAAATTGGTGCTATTTTAAAGCATTATAAAAAAAGAAGAAAAAATAGAGAAATTAGTGTACAGTTTGTTATTTTGCTATAAGCTTTCATGAAAGACTAGATGTGCCCGCAACTTCGTCGGCGTGGAATAGTGACTTTTACATTCCCGTTCCTGTGGGAGTAACATATATAGCCTATGTATATCCTCAGGTTCTACACTCTATCTCTGTACCAAAATTCATATAAATAGGTTGAATAGTTTGGGCGGTAGATGGTAACAAAGAAAAATAGAATGACGGAGTTAATTTCTGACTTATAATATTAGTAAAGACTCCCGTTCCCGTGAGAATATGGTGACCGTTCGGAATATGGATATGAGTTAAAATTGATTTTACTCGGGGATAGTGTAGTTTTCTCACGGTAGAAGAATTTTGGAAGGAAATCGGTACGGTAGTTTCTAAGTTACCGTATAATTTTCTGTTCCCGTGGAAATATAGGGATAAAATATATAGCCTATGTTCTTTCTCAGGTTATAAAATATCTCTGTACAAAATTTCATTTAAATCAGTTCAGTAGCTTGGACGGGAGACGGTAACATAGAAAGACGGACAGACAGTGTTACTTTCACGTTTATAATATTAGTTAGGATAATATTTAAGAACATAATTTTAAAAATTTTCGTTTTAACGCAGATGGAAGGCACTTACAATAAAATTGTGTAACAGGTCCCAACCTCGTTCTTCGTTCAAAATCTTGCTTCATCAAGGCCCAGAGCTTCAACCCAAAAGTAATATCTTCGGAAATCTTTCAATATTGCACTTATTCTCAGACTTTAAGGTTGCATAGATCGCACAGCTGGTACCCGTGGCGTGATGGTAAGCGTGACTGCCTGGTAACCCAGAGGTTCGTTGTTCGAACCCCAACAGAGGCAAAAATGTTTTACCACGGGTATCGCCTTTCGCGAGGAATTGGCAAGTCCTCCGATAGTAAATTTGTAACAACACGTCTAATATTGGCTAAAACATTATTGATTCCTCTTATGCTCCTCTGTTGTGAAATCTTTAGTAATTGTGACTCAGAACACAAGAGAAAGCTTAATGTTGCTTACAACAGTATTGCTCGATATATATATGGGTTAAAAAAATATGATCACATTTCAAATTTTTCAAAATCAATACATGGCATTTCTCTTGATAACTTATTTAAACTCAGAACATTAACCTTGCTTCACAATATAGTGCAATCTCATCAACCTGAATATTTGTTTAACAAGCTTACATTTTCACAATCAGAAAGATCTTGCAACCTTGTTCCAGTACGTTGTTCTTTTTTGGTGTCCGAACGTCAGTTTTATGGAATTCCTTACCACGATCTATAAAAATAATAAGTAGCCCGAGCTTATTTCAGAAAATGCTAAAAGAATTTTTATCCTAAAAACACATTTTTGACGGCGAAGTTGTGGGTGGTGTTGATGATGATGATGATGATGAAAACGGTGATGTTGTTCTTAAAATCTGATTTTTTATTTTTATTTTTAATTTGTTTCTAATCAGCAGTCTTTCTCATTAATGATTTATTATATTACTAGCTGAGCCGCTCCGCGTTGCTCGGGTCTGTAGTTTTAAGGTTCTCGTTCTCGTTCCTGTTTCTGTTCCTATTTAGATGGGGTTTTAGGGATGAAATCTTTGCTTAGTTACTGAGGAATTTTGTGGCATCCCAGTGCTGAAAGAATTTTTGAAATCAGTCTAGTAGTCTCTAAGTTTCCGTTCCCATCCCGTACCTGTGGGAATTTTCCGTTCTCATAGAAATATGTGAATTAATTATAAGTCTATGTCACTGAGAGATAAAGTTACATCCTAGAGTTGAAAGAATTTTTGAAATCGGTCAAGTAACTTTAAAATTCCCGTTCTCGTTCCTGTTTCTGTTCCCGTGGGACTATAGCGATGAAGTCTACGCTAAGTTACTGAGGGATTATGTGGCATCCCAGATCTGAAAGAATTTTAGAAATCTGTCTAGTAGCTTCTAAGTTTCCGTTCCCAACCCTGTTTCTGTGGGATCTTCCGTTCCCATGGAAATATGTGAATGAAATGTAAATCTATGTCACTGAGAGATATTGTAACATCCTAGAGATGAAAGAATTTTTGAAATCGGTTTAATAACTTTAAGGTTCTTTTGAATTTTAGATGAAACATTTCGGAGGGAACATGTACTATATTTTATCAGCATATTCCCACGGGAACAGAAGGATGGGAACCTTAAAAATACCGACCTCAACAACGCCGTGAATGTTGAGGGATAAGGGGTATATGAGTATGTCTAAAGCAGCCCAGGGTGTTGAGCGAAGATCTCCGCTGACTCATTAACTTGCTGATATTTGGACTATGCGCGCTTAAGGTTCACGACTCCAACTCTGATTACCAACACGTTATCAACACCGATCATCAACATCAACAAAAGTATACGAACATATTTATTATTTCCAAAGATTAAATTTTTCATTCCTTTTTAATATTATTACTTATCTGTCCTTTCACTATCCTTTTTACTTACTGTTACCATTTTTTTTTTCTCTTCTTTCTTTATTTTTTCTTCATTTACAATAAATTTCTGATATCATATCACTGCTTTATAATTATAATCTGAAATGCCAAATGAAATCAACAACAATGTTATCTTTAATACTCCTAATGATCATTTAGATATTTTTATTGGTATGAAACTTTTCACCTCATGTAATGATTTAACGATTTTTCACCAAAATGTAAGAAGCTTAAGGAAAAATTTCGATTGTCTTTGCTCATATCTTCAAAGTAGCTTTAATAATCAGCCACATATTATAGTCTTGACTGAAATATGGATTTTTAACCATGAGTTAAGCTATTATACGATACCAGGGTACAAAAAATATGCAAATTGCAATGAAAGCTATCAGGCGGGGGGAACAATAGTATTTATTAAAGAACAAATTGAAGCTGAAGTTTCCACTCCTAATATGGAAAGTGCAGATTGTGTATGCCTTAATATTGTCGTTGGGAAATTTAAACTGAGCCTTATCTGTCTCTATAGATTACAATTTATTAGCATATTTACAGACCATTTTGCAACGGGTGTCTCTATTTTAGATATATTAAATAAAAGTGGTGAAAACTTAGAAAAAATGAAATCATGCACTGATGAAATTCAAAATATAAACTACCTTAAATTAAATGAACTGTTATCACAAGAGCAATGGTATTATGTATACGAAAATGTGAGTCCTTCTATTTCCTTTTCTCGTTTTACTGATGTCATTAAAGAAAATATCTGCAAGGCCAGTAAAACCAAAAAAATTAGCGCCAAAAGAAAAACAAATTAAGCCGTGGATGACAAGTCATATTTGCGATGAAATAAGAAAAAAAAACTTATACTATGCTCGAAATAAAAATAATCTTAGGCAACCTGAAATAAAAAACAAATATCGCGAAATGAGAAGCAAAGTGCAAAACCTCATAAGTAATCAAAAGACAAACTACTATAAGAAGAAGTTTGAGGAGTACCGATTCAATGCGAGAGAGCAATGGCGACTTGTTAATGGCATCCTTGGAGCAAAAACAAAAGATGCAAACATACCATCAGTCCAAAAACAAAATACTATTATAAACGATAAAGTAAAAATATGCGAAGAGTTCAATACAGTTTTTGCCAGTATCTCTGACCAGATCTGTTCCACCCCACCTAATGAACATTACTACTCTTGTTTACCTCAAGATATATCGATTTCTTCATCTTTTTTTTTCAGTCCAACAAATGAAAGTGAAATAATATCTGTTATTAATGGACTTAAGTCTAAGAAATCCTGTGGTATAGATGGCGTAAATAGTCTCATTCTGAAAAGTATATCCAAAAATATAGCAAAGCCCTTAGGTTACCTAGCCAACAAGAGTTTTGAAACAGGGGAGTTTCCTGAATGTCTTAAAACAGTCATTATTGTACCAATATACAAAAAAGAAGATCCAAAGGATCCATGTAATTATAGACCTATTTCCCTTCTTTCGATATTTTCAAAAATTTTAGAAACTGTCTTTAAAAACAGAATGCTGTCGTTTATAGACAAATTCCATTTTTTGAACAATAAACAGTTTGGGTTTAGAAAAGGAAAAAGTACCGAAGATGCAATGACGAGTTTTCTTAGCGAAGTCTACGAGTCCCTTGATAAAGGTTTAAAAACAGCAGGTATTTTCCTTGATTTGACCAAAGCCTTCGACTTGGTAGATCATGAAATACTACTGTCTAAATTGTTTAAAATAGGTTTCAGGGCGGACTCATTTCGGTGGATTAGTAGTTACCTTAGGGGTAGGAAACAATGTGTTCGTATAAATGGTACAATGAATAAACAGTCCGAACATTGGCGTTCCCCAGGGATCAGTGCTAGGACCACTGCTTTTCCTCATATACATCAATTCCATTTTTCAATTGAAACTGAATTGCAAGCTAACAGCATATGCAGATGATTTAGCATTATCATACAGTAGCCCTTCACAAAACGATTTAATTAGATTTATCCAAGATGACTTACATTCTATTAGCAGTTGGCTTACATTTCATAAAATGGTTTTGAGTAAGAAATCTAAAGGTATAATGTTTTCTCTATCGCGGTCTCAACCAATAGAGGAAATTAAATATCATCACATTTCATGTGACACCGTATCCTGTAATAGCTCTTGCTTTTCTTTGATGTTTGAGCAAGAATACAAATATCTAGGTGTAATCATAGACAGTAAATTAAATTGGAAACCACAAATAACATCACTGAAACGTGTTCTTTACTTCTCTTTAAGCAAAATATATCTACTAAGAAAACTAGTCCCACGCGCATTGCTAATCTCTGTCTATTATGCATTAATCGGTTCCCGTCTCGAATATGGACTAGCATGTTGGGGATGTACATACAAAACCAATGTTCAACCTTTGGTTATGGTACAGAAAAAAATCATAAGGCTAATATCATTTAAGAGAAGACTTGATCACACACTTCCACTCTTTCAATCTCTTAAAATACTCCCATTTCGATATTTATACATCTTCAAAACCCTAAAAGTATTTGAACGATCTAGCATTATTTTATGCTAGATATATTTCGCAATTAAGTTTGAATCGCGCTACGAAAATAAAAACTCGAAAAGGAATTTTGATCGGCTTTTAATATGTATAAAGATTTATTTCAAGATTGTAAAGAAAATTGGAACTTGTTAGTATGACGTTCAAAAATGTAAGAGAATTCACAAAAGACTTTTCTTAATAATGAAAGCTTGGTTTAAGAATATAATTCAAGTAGGTATATAAGGAAAGTATGTACATAGGTAAAGTTTCACAGTTAATATATGCAATGAATTCATTTTAAGTGTTGTGAGACTTCATTTTCGCATAGTGGTGAATATTTCAAATGCTACTCCTGCTGCTTCGAACAGTATTCTTTACCAGAAGTGGAAATATAAGATTCAGGCGAAACGAAAAATATCCACTTCGCAGTAACAGTAGTGCATACATACCCGCTGTATCAAAAGAACACTCCCGTAAATTTTTAAATGTCATAGCACCACATATATTTAATAAACTCCCTGCAGATTTATGTAACATCGTTTCCAACAAGTTCAAATTCCTCAAAAATTTAAAACATTGGCTCCTTTCCAGATCAGAAGTTGAAACTCTTTTTGAAGTAATATCTTAAATTAAAATTATTAACCGTCTCACTGCTCTATTAGCTTTCATTTGCTCAATATTACCAATAAAATAATAATATGTTTATAACAGCAAAATTCGAAATGCATGCTACTGACAATCATTGTCACAGAGGATGCTCAAATTTTACTTATTATTTGTTTATCATTTCCATTTCCATTTCTGGCGTTACGAGTAGTGATCTTGAAGCGATCACAACTCTCCCACTTTTCTGCTTCACACTAGTGATCCGCCTGTGGGGTACGCCGCGTTGACCTCAGAAAGCGTCGGCAAGCCTCCCGGTTTTGGATTGTTCCATGTCTGAGGCCAACCAAATGCTGCTGTTTTTGCATTTGCTTGTACCAGGAGTGTTTTGGCCTGCCTTTTCTTTTTCGTCGCGAATTTGTTGAAACGTTGTACGATATTGCCTTTTGAACGGGGTTCTGAGGATCTCTCCTTTGAACATGACAATACCAACTGAGCCGGTCGTGCTGAATTTTGTCCAAGATGGTACTTTTGACATGAAGGCTTCCACGGATCTTAGTACTTCTAATTCGATCAAGCTTTGTTATTCCTGCTGTCATCCGAAGCATCTTCATTTCGGCTGCCGTCAATTTGCTCTCATACTTTTTGTACATTGTCCAACATTGTGAACCGTATGTCAGAGCTGGACGGACAACTGCTGTGTAGAGTCCTCCCTTCAGCTTAGGGGGCATTTTTCGATCACAGAAGATAGCGGAGTTTTCTCGCCACTTCATCCACCCTACGCTTACTCGGTGATTGATGTCGTCATCACAAGTTGCTTCACTATTGATCATAGATCCCAGATATTTAAACTTTTCACACTTGGAAGCACATTTCCATTCAAATAAATGTCTGGAATAGGCTTGTCTGGATCAGAAAAAGGGCAGCACAGGTATTCAGTCTTTTTAGCGCTAATACGGTACCCATTTCCTTCCAGAACATCAATCCAAACGTCAAGTGCTCGTTGCAGGGATGTAGGATCCTCGCTTATGATGGCTCCATCGTCAGCAAAGAATAATTGTTGTACTTTATTGTCCGTTACTTTTCCTTCGAGCAAATAATCCAGAACAGCAATAAAGAGCAGTGGACTCAAGACACTTCCCTGATGTACACCTACTGTTATTTGGAATTCTTCGGTGACTCCAGCTGGGCATCTCACTTTTGTAACTGCTCCCTCGTACATGTCCATAATTATTCGCACATAGGCTTCAGGAACTCCTCGGTGTCTGAGGGCCACCCATATCAGATCTCGTGGTTGTCGATCGAATGCTTTTTCGAAGTCAACCAACACAATATGCAAATCCTCTAAGGCATCTCGGTGTTTTTCCATAATGATCCTTATACTTTGGATTGCGTCTGTAGTTGACTTACCCGCGACAAACCCGCCTTGGTCATCAGAAAGCCTTATTATTTTCCGCAGTCGGCTATCCAAGACCCGCTCAACGATCTTCATAGTGTGGGACATCAACTTGATCGAACGATAGTTGTCACAGCTTCTGGTATCTCCCTTTCCCTTGTACATTGGAAGGAGAAAACTTTCCCTCCATTGATTAGGCAAACTGTCACCTCTTATAAGTTTGGAGATGAGAATCGTGAGCCATCTCAACCCGATGTCTCCCATATTTTTCCAAAACTCATATGGTACCTCGTCTGGCCCAATTGTTACACTCTTTTTTCCGCGAAAACTAACTTTACGATGAATACGATATTATTAAACTAACGCGATTGGATTTTCCGGATCCAATTAATTAATTTAAGCAAACGAAATTTAGAACGATTAAAAGAAATGCACAACCGGTGTGCCGCGAGGTAAACAGACGAAATGTCAAACGCGCTGATGAACTAAAAAGTGTAACACTCAGCAGGTAGGCTGCTGACACCACGGCTAAGCTCAGCTGGGCTGGGTTCGTAAACAAAAAAAAGTAAGCGTAGCGCGATAACAAGATCGATCGCGAATTAAAGAACCGATTAATTTATTAATAAAAAGAATTGTAAAAGTATTTTCCAAGTACCGGGTGTACTGGAAAAAGATGGGCGCCAGGAAATTTTTAGGTGAAATTTCCAAACCAATAATAAAGGCTGAAATGTTAAGAACCGAATTGAAATACGATGTTTAAATTCCCAAAGGGATTTAAGGCTATTTATTTTGCTTTTATGTTGGGAAAACCTTTCAAGAAGTGGGATTAAAAACCCAAATCTTTTCAACAATCAAATGATACAATGGTGGACGGTTAGGTGAACCGTTTAAAAAGTAAACAATGAAAATAACCGGAAGATTGAAACGTTAATTGTTCTTTCCCGAAAAGAACAATTAATATGAATTTATAGGGGTCGCGTGTCTCACAATTTTGAGAATATCGTTGGCAAAGAACAACCGAAACTATATTTGACAACACTTGCAAAACTATAACACTCTACTTATCTTTTTTCTATCTCCAGCTATTCCTTCCTCCTTCAAGTTTACTATGTTTCGTCCGTCTGACGATTTCCAAATTCTCAATTCTCGCCTCCCACTGACTCTACACAATTTCCAAAACTTTTCTAACAATTTAAAAAAAAAACTAATCTTCCAAAACTATTTTCAACTTTCAATAAACTTTCCTTTTTCTCAAAAATCACAAGATCGTAATCAAAACCACTTGACGTTCACTAGGTCAACCAAGAAGTGCTTGATCTTGTCAGTTTGTCCTTTCTCGACCCTCAAATTTACACACACATTCATACAATCGGCCAATCGTGTCTCGAGGTTTTCTGTCACGGCTTTCTAGCACATGCAGCCTTATGGCTGACAAGCACCTCCGTTGTCGAATTCCAGCGAGACCTTTCACTCGCACAATTTTCCAAGCACATTGAACTGAAAAAGTTGTTGGGGGTTTGTTCCCAAAACTTATCCAGCTCATTAGTCGAGATCAGACCCCTCCCATAAAACTTGTCGAGAAAAATGAAAGTTCCTGAAAGTTGAAAATAATACTTCTGGGCATTTTCCCAGTTACTCTACTATATAATCTACTGAGTCAGGGAGAGGATAAAATTCTCTATGTTACAACTTTTCGAAAATTGAAGAAGGGAGGAAAAGCTAATAAAACCAAAATGAACTACTTTACCCTATTCGGTGGATCTTTGCGCAGATTTGGGGAAAAGGGAAAACTATTAACGTTTCATTCTTATGATTCGGTTTTACAATACTAAAAGTTAAATTTAGGGTGTCTGTTTACACTTGCAGCACTACGCTGCACAGTGTGTCTCATAACGAAGTATGGCGTTCACACGTGCCATTTCTATTGTTCTCCTCTGATGATATGTGTATGTATGTGTATAGTGTTGTGTGTGTGATATCCTGCTTGTGTAGTGTGTGTAATGAGATGTGTGCATGATGATTAGTGTAAAGATGATAGTTGTGATGATAAAGAATGATGGTATAAGTGAATGAATGTAAGCATGTGTAAGTGTAACTGATGATAATGATGTGAATGTCGATAAATGAGTATGATGGTGTTTGTGAGTGACGAAGTATGACATTCAATTAAGTAAATGGTGTGCGAGTCTCCAGAGGCTTCTGGCTCGACACACCAAACGCCGACATCAGTTCAGCTCGTCCGCTGATTACGACATGCACCTATTTTGTCATTTGCTCAAAGCTATGTTTCGATCACATTGCTAAGAGCAAACAACGGAGAAATGATGGGACGAAGAAATGATAGGGAAGGGTTTGAGGAAAAGAGAGGGATATCGAAATCAAAATAACTAAATGTAAGAATGGTTTTTGTTGCGGGAAAATATACCGTAACACAATCGCTTTGCCTTTTTTAGAGTTCTTAACTGCCTCCCTAACTTCTTCGACTGTGACGTCGGATACTTCCGTAAAGTTAGGTGCAGCTGTTGGAAAGTGGCGCCGAGGAAACTGTTCATTCAAAAGATCATCGCAATACTGTCGCCACCTGTGAAGAATTTTGTCGTCATTAACAAGTAGCAGTCCTTGAGCATCATTTATGAACTTTGGCGAACGAATCTCCTGCGCATTTCTCCTTCTCTGAGCGGCTATTTTGAAAATGGTTGCTCCCTTATTCAAGTTACTTTGTCTTAGCTCTTGGATTGCCTGATTTGCTTCAGCAGCTGGGGCAGAAATCTCTTCCAGCTCTCGATACAGGCCCTCCGTGCTTTTTGCTTGAAGTTGGGCGCACTTTTTCGTCGCTTCTTTTCTGCAGCTCTTGTATTCCATTTTGAGACGCGCTTTTTCATTTGTATTTCTTGAGGGGCACTTCGACCAAGCTTGGAAAGCTGCTTTCTTCTTTCTAATCACTGCTTTAGCTTCATCATCCCACCACCAGGTTTCTTTAGCTTGTTGGTAGTGTCCTTTTGAGACTCCTAGCAGTGATTTGGCTCTCTCTAAGCAGGTTCGTTGTAGGCGATCCCACATATTTTGTGCCGTGATTGCATTTGAAACTGCGTCGATGGTGTTACACAGCTGACTTCGCATATACGAAATGAATTGCTGTCCTTTGGTTTTCTCCAGATTGTACCACTTGATTCTCCTAGGAGCCTTTGTTTGTTTGACTTCCTTCACCGCATCCGTAAAAAATTCTGTTAAAAGAAGACGGTGTTGTTGAGCGGCAGCTTCTCCTAGTATCACTTTGCAGTCTTTCACCCGAGATTTCATGTAATTGGTTACCAAATGGTAATCAATCTGGGTTTCATTTCCTCCACTGCTGTAAGTGATAAGGTGTCGGTCTTGTTTGATGAACATGGTATTTAGTACGATTAGACCGTATGACTTGCACATATTTAGAATATCTTCACCAGGAGTGTTCCTGGTGCCGAATCCCAAACCTCCATGGGAGTCTTCATAATCCTCGTTTGTCTTCCCGACATGTCCATTCAAATCTCCTCCAACAAACAAATACTCTTCTTTTGGGATGTTCTTAAGTAGGTTATGAAAATCAAGCCAGAATGCATCTTTTTCCTCCTGCTCACACCCTATTTGGGGAGCATATGCACTGATGATATTCCAGACCTTTCCTTCCATCACCAATTTAAGAGACATCAAACGGTCACTGGACTTCAAAATGGTCAACACGCTGTTATATAAACTTTGGTCAAGGATGATACCGACTCCGTTCCTACCTTGTTCTGTTCCATAGTAGAACATCTTGTAAGCCTTGGTTTTTACATCTAAGAAACGGGCTTTGTTTGCTGTGTTTCGCCATTTCATTTCCTGAACACACAAGATGTCCACTCGCCTCCTTCTCATCATCTCTTCGAGTTCAAGACTTCTACCAGTCATACTTCCAACGTTCCAACTCGCGACTCTAAATTTTCGTCCAACTCGTTGCATTACTTTGCTAGCCCCCGGAATCCGTATAGCTCTGACCCGAACATTGCTGCTCGGTCCAGGACCAGCTCCATGCATAGCAATGGAACTGCCTGGCGGGGTAGTGCTTCTTATGTTTGCAAGTACTTCCATAATGCTCAAAATTTTTCAAAAATTTTCCTTTCATCCTTTTCGACACATGCATGCCCCATTTAATGAGTTTGATTTCCCTTTTACTACACCGGTAATCTCCAATCGTGTTAACCCCGGGATCTGCATGCATACTTGGGGAGAGTTTTTAGGTGGTATGTGTGCCGCTAGACTCACTTTGATGTTAGTCGTCTAGATATGATTGCTCCTTTAGTCGCCTTTTACGACAAGCGGGGAGGCGCTGCAGTGCTATTCTAACCCGACACTGCACGGCAACTTATTATTTGTTTATATAGATAAATAATTCTTCTCCTTCTTCTAATAAAATATGATGTATATATGTATAATTGTAATTGAACAATATTTGCAAAATTTGTATATTTGTACACGCATATATTTCGAAAACAATAAACAAACAAGTTCAAGAAGGATATTGGAAAAAAAAAAAAAAAAAAAAAAAGTTCCCGTTTCTGTTCCCGCGGGAATATATGGATGAAATACTGAAGGATTATGTAGCATCCTAGAGCAGAAAGAATTTTTAAAATCTGTCCAGTAGTTTCGAAGTTTGCGTTCCTAATCCCGTTCCCGTGGGAATATGGGGATGAATTAAAGTTTATGTTACTCGGTGATAGTGTAGCATTCTAACGGTGAAAGAATTTTTGAAATCGGTTCAGTAGTTTCTAGGTTCCCGTCTATATTCTCGTTCCCATAGGAATATAAAGATAAAAAGTATCCTATGTCCGTCTCCTGTTCCTAAACTACCTCCCCACCAATTTTCAGACAAATCCCTTCAGCCGTTCTTGAGTTATAAATAGTGTAACTAACACGACTTTCTTTTATATATATAGATTGTATAGCACATTTTTTTTAAATATAGTACCTTGTACTGAAATTTACTCTAGTTTATAAGATATTGTATCTTACTGAGTTAAATTATGTAATTGAATAAATACAAATACAAATACAAATACAAATTCATTACCATGAAAAGCATTTTCTCGATTATCCGTTTGGAACCGGAAGAAAATTGTAGGTCCCTTCCATTCCCTCACAAGGCATGGTTGTGAGAAATGCGCTAGGCCCAGGGGCTCCTCGCTTTGTTGCGCCACCCAATTTACTTATTTATTTTTAGATCGCACCTTAATGGCAGATCTGGTCGATGTGGTATGAGATTTAAAAGGCTGAGTGGTTTCCGCTTATTTTAAATATTGTACTGACTTTTTCTGAAGTATATTGGGTCAAAAAGTATATGTGTGACTGCTTAAAAAGTCGTTCATTTTGCTGCTATAGTAAGCTCGGTATTGTGACGATTTTGCTGTATTAAAAAACCTTTCGAATGTCACCTTTCCGATTTCTAAAGCAAGTTTCCGAATTTCAGCTTAAGGGTTTGCATTGGCTGTTATCGTGAAGTTTGTGGAACACTGAGCAGCTGTTTTCCCCCACCCCTTTTAGACAAGTACCAACAGAATTTATCATTTGTGACAATATCAAATTTGAGATTCTTTCTTGGCCCATTGCCAAAACTCTTGTTACATAATCAAAATGAGTATTAAGGGCATCAAAAAAAAGCGAAGCCCATAATCGGGCTCCATAAAAGGGAATGGAAATTAAAGCTGTGCGGAAAATTTTGTTTTTCACTGTTTGATACAACATGTTATTCTTGTTGATGCAAGCCTTCCATGCGGAAAACAAGGCACGCTTCAGATAACTTGGTATTGAGATGTTAATTGAAATTTAGGTTTGAAATAATCAAGGTTCCTAAATACTTATATTCTTTGACAGTTTCTATTTGTTCATCTTGAAAAACACACTCTTCCATTCAGGAATACCTGCCTCTACCTGCCGTTACTAAACATCATGGAAGATCAACCGTCAAGTTCCAGGCATCGCAGTAAAGTGTCGGGTATTTTTTTTTTCCGTTGATGTTGATTCCACCTTTCACTGCATCAAATAAGTTATTTATGTATAAAATAAATAAAAGTGCGCTGAGAACGCGACCTTGCTTAACACCCATCGAAGTAGAAAACTCAACTGATATGACTTTACCGTTCCATATTCTCGCAGGATCTTCCTCGTTGCTAGCGCTATTATATATATTATATTTATAATTTTTGTTTAAATTCCATGTTGATAAAGCTTGTAGAAAAGTACTTCCCGGGGGATTGAATCAAAAGCTGAGCGGAAATCAACAAAGAAAGCTTAATGATTTTTCCCTCTGTTTTGTAATTGTGATATTCACCAAAGAAAATACCGGGTCAATCGTTGAGTATTTTTTTCTGAATCCTGCTTGGCATCCATGTGAGATTTTGTTTTTATCGAACTATTCACTAAGCCAGTTTTTGTAGCAAGATTAAGAAAGGCGTTTCTCCTATAAATTCCCGGGTCTACGGCGTTCCTTTTTTTTATGTAAAGGGAAATTAATTGACTTTCGAAAACTATCAGAAATGTCACCCGTCTCAAATATTCGTTGAAATTCGAAGGTTACAAGTTTCAGAAACTCTGGGGTTGTGTTTTTATAACACTCCAACGGTATTCTGTTTTCTCAGGGTGCTTTCTGACTTTTTACATTTAGCACAACTTTTTTGATTTCAGCTGAGTAATAGGGGCATATAAGTACTCATCAATAACACATACCTACAATTTTTTTTTAAGTAAACTTAACGGTTTTTCTATAGATATTTGGTCCCTTGATTCTGAAAATGAAAACCCCTAAAAATAATCTTTTTGATAATTTTCTTGAATGAGAATCTTGAGTTCATGTGCACATGCCATTTGCCTTTATATCTTTCCTCCATGGTACAAATTTCTTGCTGGAACCTTTCTCCTTGTTCATCACTAAAGTTGGAATTTTGTAAAATTAAATTCTCCTGTTAAGTCATTTAACTCGCATTGGTCAAATAATTTCAAACGTAGGACACAAAGATCCAATGCCTTTCGTGTTGATATTGAGTTAGGTTAAAAAAGAAAAGTACACAAGTTTTTATAACCAACACTGACGACAAAATTGTCATATGGTTACAAGAGGAGATCCGAGCCTGAAAAAATCCCTGCTGGACCCGCCACTGTTACACGGCAACAAATGTATTTAACAATTTTTGTATTTTACTTTCAAAAGCAAAACTTTGTGTTTTAATGTCAAACAGTTTGCATTGATTCCAAGAAAACCTTTTACGCTTGTGATTTCTCTTTAAAAACTTTTTCTTTTATGAGCGATAACTTCAAGAAGAAATGTAATTCGCTTAGAAAGAATGCCTAAGAAATCCATTTCCTGTCATCCTTTGTCACAATGTATTCAATTCACAAAAGTTTGTCCAGTACGAACTGGGCAAAGTACTCGTAAATTATAATTGTTCCATGAAATTAAATTCATTTCATTATATTTGAGAAAATAGCTGTCATTATTTAAAAGAGGATAATTTTTTAAAAATCCCATAGATTTATCTTTGGATTATTTGAGTAATGAGAATTATGGGTATTGGAAATGATAAACCGGCATTGACTGAGATAAAAGATGGGACTAAAAAGAAACTTCGGTGCAGAAACCCTTGTCAAAACATTTTTCATTTTTAGACAATGGGTAGGTATAATTATTGTATGTCCTTCATAGGCTGATTTATGGGATGGCCGAATGAAATAATGTTTTTTCATTATCGTTGTATTTTTGAAAGACAGGAGCAATACATTTGTGGGAACAATTAACTCTATTGAAATATTTATTTTCAGTTTAAGAAACTAAGTGGATTTAACATAACTAAATGTTTAAGGGGTTGTCAGTCTAAAGGTAAACTGATTTCCAAATTTTTGTGGTCGGTATGGTTTTTTTTTTTTAAATATTATTTATCAATATACCATTCCGATATTGCTCGAGTTTACCATATTCAAAGAGTTGTTTACACAAAATTGTTGAGAACCAATATTTTCAGTAACGAGGCTAAGATGAAGGTTGCCAGAAAGTTTAAAGATTCGCGTTTCTCTGAAAATATGGGGTTAGATAAAGTCTATGTTACTTTGTTATTCGGGGCAAATCAAAACCCATGAAAATCGGTCTAGCCATTCTCGAACTCGAGTTGTAAGTGTTTGAAGAAACCTGACTTTGTTTTGTATATATATAGAGATATAGAGGTGTGTATAAAAAGATTTAGATTTTGGAAGACCTGCTCAGCGATGTAGGTATTACTGGACACAGTTTGTAATGAACCAGTTACTGTGGCATTATTCTCAACAATTCTTTCAAGGAATGGAAGAGAACTATAAATCACAGTCGTAGTCGCCTAGCAGGTTTTTCTGCTGCATAGCAGTATTGTTCAAAAAGAAATTGCCAATCTCTCGCTGTAACCGCTAAAGAGTTTTGGTAATCCCTCGAAGTGGTCTACCGTCTATCACAGCGATATGCAAAGGAATATGTTAATATGAACCTAATTGATTTCATTTGCTTCTATTGATAGTTTTCTTATTTTACGGTGCCTACTTGGTTTTATTGGTTAAAATTTTTATTTTTCCGCATATTTGCATGCACTCAAATAAGTTTCTAGTAATCTCAAGCACGTACATCGTACATATCACACACTAAGTTGTCACTCAACAAAAAAAAAAAGTGAATACGAAGATCGAAAATTAAAATAACCTAAATAATGGTTAGATTCGTTGAAGGATGCAGACAGTCAAATGCAACCTAACAAAAAGCTTCAGAAATGTTGATGCACAAGAAACAGCCCTACCTGAGGGCTGTATGCGAACGATACAAGACGACATCCAAAAAAAAAGCAGAACAACGAGATCACAAACGGAAAAACAGTAGCAAGAGAAGACCTGGTTTTCAAGAAGTTGAGAGATGCCATGATATGAGTGAGATTCGCAAGTTTTACCAAAATGTGAAAAGCTCATTAGGTACAGCTGGGTAGCAAACCTCGAACTCAAGTCTGTAAAGACCAGAAGGAAAACAGTAGCAGTTCGTATTGGGGATCTGGAAAGACACTTCTGAAGACTGCTTAAAGGCGATGGAGAGACAAATTGCGTTGTTAAGAAGACTGCCTCATTCAATTTGGATGATGATCAAGAATATCGTCCTCCCCACCTTAAAGATGTTAAGCTTGCCATATGCAAACTTAAATCAAGTAAGACTGCAGGTGCAGATTGCCTTGAAGCCGAGATCAATTAGAGAAATAAGCTTTTATAGCTTAGCATATGACATCTTGTCTATAATATGATAGGTACTTGACAATGCCGTGTAGCATACATACAAAGGGTAGTGCACCAGAGCGGTGAGCTCTGGGGTCTTGCAAATTTCTCACATTGGTTTTCATGGCAATGAATTTACTAACGGAGGACTTGCCAATTTCAACGAATGGTGATACAAGTGGAAAAAGCATTTTGTGGTTTCTGTTGGGATTCAAACCGCGAAGCTTCCACGTAACAGGCAGACATGCCAACCATCACGCCACGGACACCATCAATGTCGTTTTAGACCAGAAAAACTCACACTTACTGCAGAACTGGGAAAATTCCCGCAATATAATGTCGATTCACGCCATGTTCTTATCGATTTAAAGGCCGCTTATGATAATATTTACAGAGACTAGCTGTACAGAGCCATGTCTTGTTTTGCTATCGCTGCAGATCTCGTATTACCAACCTGTCATGCGATTTTTTTAACACCATACTTGAAAAGAAAACTCAAACGTCAACACCAGAGTAATAATCTTTCAAAAGTCTGTACAATTACACGCTTACTCCAACGATATTGACGTAATGGGAAGAAAAAGTGTGATGTCATATGTAGGTGCTTTTGCGAGCATTAAAACACAAGCGGCAAAAATGGGTTTGATGGTTAATGAGGGTAAAACGAAGTATATGCTCTCAGCAAACAAGGGCAGCGAGCATTGACGAACTAGACAAAACGTCACAATAGGCTGACCTAACTTCGAGGTAAAACATGACTTCGTCTACCTAGGATCCGCTATAGACACGGCAAACAACATCACTTCGGAGATCAAACGGAGAATAACTCTTGCCAACCGTTGCTTCTTTGGGTTATGAAGGCAATTGAGACATAAAAGCCTCTCCAGAAAACCTTTATAAGAACTTAACCATCCCAGTTCTGCTTTTAGGCGCGGAAGTATGGACCTTATCTAAAGAGGACAAGGAAACCCTTAGTCATTTTGAATGGAAAAAATACTTCAAATGATCCTTGGTCCCGTATGCGAAGACAATGTGTGGAGATGAAGATACATCAACGACGTGTATGATCTGTACAGCGACATCGGCATAGCTAGAAGAACAAGCATCGCGAGATGGCTGGGTCTTCGAAAGCAGATTGTAGAGAAATAGGAAAGGGGAAAACCTTGCTTAAGGTGGAAGAAGACTTCAATCGAATTAAAGTGCAAAACTGAAGAGAGCTCATCCGATATCGAAATTGTTGGCGAAGGAGTTTCGCAATTCACTCCCATGTCCATCCCACATTGAAATGCCTACGTCACCAGTAAGTTAGTTAGATAAGAACACTGCTTCTGGTATAAATTTCAGTTTTGAAAACGTAAAACTTAAATCGAGACTATCGCTTTCCATTTCGTAACAAAATGATCAAATTTGATATAAAATGAGCGTGGAAAAGACAATGACAAAATTTTGTTATAAGCGATCAAGCTGGCAACTAAGGTCATACAGGGATGGTTGCAAGCGGTAAGTTAAGTAGCCATCATTGCCATCCGTTAATCAGCTTAGTGTGAACACGAAATTTACCACACTCAATGTCAGACGGTGAGCATATTGTAGCGGGAAGAAACTTTGAGATGTTCGACTTTTGGCTGCTAACAGTGGCTATTGACAAGAAAAGTCAGACTTATAACTTCGTAAGTTTTTCCTTAAAAATGTGGTGCTTGTATTTTCAATAGGTTTAACAATTAAAAAAGACTTCTGATGTTTCAAACAAAGTTTAAAAAAACATTTTTACGGCTTTTTGGGGAATATAGGAGCTAATAGTGTGACCAGGCTGCGAGGCACTCTGTTTGCAATTGCTACTGCTTGCCATTGGTAAGAAGCGGCTGGCATGCAGCCCCATATGACAAGTGCTTCAAAGGAACAAAGTAATATTATGTTTATGTTTTTTAGTTTAACTGCATAGCAAGTGTTTGAAAGTTCAAAAGAAAATTATATAATGCAAATAAAGAGTATTTGTAAAATAAGTTACGTATGAAAACATCAACAAAATTCCAAAAATATTTACAAAAGATATTTACATGGCAAAAAATTAGGGTTTTGATTTTGATTGATGAAAGAAGAAATAGAAAAGATTCGGGATTTAGTTAATTGCTTTGAGTAGTGAAGAATATCATTAATTTCTTCTTAACTTTTTTGAGGTCATTTAGTTGTCTTAAATTAAGCATTCCATAGGCGGATAGCAGTTATGAAAAACTGTCTTTCAGATGTTTGGCAGGTGAATTGTGGTAAAATCAAACTAATTGACCTATTTGATGTCGAGAACCTGATCTTGTCATAGAGATATGTGGGTTGCCTTGTCTTTACTATAGAAACAAAGAACGAAACTTTATATAATTTGGTTTCCAAATGAGATATGTGATCAAATCTTTTAAAGATATAAATATAACGGAGGGTTACTGAAACTACTTGAAGCTTTCTTTTACTTTCATTATCACAATTATCATATATTTCGCACTGGAATAACTAGAGCCTTAACTAGGGAGATTCTCGTGGATAAAGGTGTACATTTTTGAGCAGTCCATAAGTTTCGTAGAAAAGAATATGTTTTGCCAACAGTTTAATTTGTGTGATTATCCCACGTTAACGTTCTGTTAAAAAACAGACCCAGATTTCTTGAAGTTTCAACAAATTCAATTGGAAAATCTCCAAGTTTTATTGTTGGAAAATAAGAAAGCTCTAGCTTCTATTCGAAATGACCAAACATTTACAATTGCTAGGATTGAGTACTATAGTACACAGTACCATTGTTCATCGACCATTCTGATATTCGTTTAAGGTCTTCATTTATGTCACGGGCATAGTTTTCTATTAGACCAAGAGGGCTGCTCTTTTAGATTTGAATATCATCAGCGTAAAAGTGTTTCGATGAATTTGAAATAATATCTGCTAAGTCATTTATATAAAGAGAAAACAAAAGTGGTTCTTAAATCGATCCCTGAGGTATACCATTTACTAGAGAAAGAAAATCTGACAGCTAATTGTTTAAACACACAGCCTGTTTTCTCAAAGTAACGTAAGACAATATTAATTTTGAAGCTGCAGACGACGCGACGCGACGTGTTGAAATTTTGACGAAGTTTATTAACAAGAATTCGGTGATTGATCTTATCGAATGCCTTTGAAAAGCCCAGAAAGACAAAAAAGGTGACATGGTTTTCATCTAATTCTGACCTTATATCCTCAAGTGCTGTAATACAACTATGCTTGGATCAAAATCCAGATTGAGTAGAAAATAAGAAATTATGCCTTTTAATGTATTCGCTTAGTTGCTTTTGCATAATTGGTTCACAAATTTTGGACAAATAAGGAAGAATTTATATCGGTCTAAGGTCGTTACCTTTTGAGTTCTTTGGAATTGGTATTACCTTGGCCTGTTTCTATTTGCCAGGAAAAACACCGGTCATAAAAGTAGTATGGATAATGTGTGTGATATATGGAAGTAATATCGGTAGTATAATTTTCACAAACTTAGGATGAACTCCATCTATTCTTACAGCACTACTTGCAATGTTTAGGAGACTTTCCACTACATCAGTGCTCTCTATTCTAGTAAAAAAAACATTGTATTTGTATCTACATCAGAACTTATAGAGGCAGTATTTGAACAAGATACGTTGTACATAAAGTTTGAATCTGAATTAGACAAAAAATTAAGATTCAGTTCTCTAGTATCAATGTCATTTGTACAAGTCAACTTCTGTTTACCCATCCCTAACTGACGTAAAATATTCCACAGTTTGTTTACGACCGAATATATGAAATTGTACATTTAACTTTTGTTCTTGAAAACATTTCTTTTAACTAAAGTAATTTGCTTAGAAAGTCTCGAACTACTTCATTTCCAAGAGTAGCAAATCCTTTTCTTTACCTTGTCGAAGGACGGTGTACTGCCTATCCACTCACTAGTCGCTGCTTTGGCAAGACATCCAGCAAAAACGTTAAAATTTTTAACCACCCAATTTATATCGACAAAGAAATATAGTGAAAAAGAAGTAGTTTCTTAACAATTTTTCTCTATTTCAGTTAGTATGACATTAATAAGATGCCTTGCAAAAAGAAAACCAGTGTGTTCTAGTTTCACATGACCTCTTACTTAATTCCGGTCAAAAGTCTAAAAATATAATGCTCTGTTCATAGACAAGAAGTAATGTGCTCAAAGTAATGAGAATGACAAATCAGGTCGCTAAGTTTAGAAAAACTTAATTGCCATCTCCTCCTTCCCTTAAAAAAAAAAAACATCCATGTGAAATTTCCCAACTATTTTACTTTTATTTCAAGGACGAAATTACTAATTTCCACTGCTTCCAAAGCAACCACTGACTACTCTGCTTTTTTTCATGGAAAAAGTGAAAAAGAAATAATAAAGACAAACAAAATATGAACTTTCTAAAAATGAAGGTTCCCCTTCATTTGAATTAAGAGTAGGTTATCCTTAAGCTCCTTTGAAATGAAAAAAAAAAAAAGAAATTAAAAAGCTAGGAGGAAAGAAAAACAGGAAAAATCCATATTTCAATTAAAAAGGCAGAAACATGCACCAACAAGAAATTTCCACCTCAACTCACCCGATTGTGGGCAACCATAGTTAGTATTTTTTTTTTCCAGAAAATTCTTTTGTGCAACAGTGTTTTCAACTTAAAAGACTGCTCTTCACTTCACTCATCGTCTGAGGTAATTTTTAATTAAAACAACATAAATAAGCGTTGCATAAAGCGCACATAAAACATATTGGCAGCATTTTGATGCGGTGGAGGTGGTCGGTGTGGTATGCAATTTTTTTGAAGGATAGATGAAGCATTTAGAAATTCATGCCGTGCATTCTTAAAGCCACAATGCTTGTATTTTTCTTAAAGGTCATGAATACAACTTGAGAGTGGCATCTGGTTCGGTCACACTCTTGATAGAATAAGAGGGTCTTGTTATACGGCTCTAACAACGAAGAGCTTTCCTTTTTTTCTGGTCCTTGTTTTGTATTTGTTGTTCAAGCTGAGTTACTCTTTTTAAGGGTGATGGTGCCAACAGAGCCTTCCAGGTGAAAAATGATGTTGATGTTGACTCTGTGGTGAACAATGAGGCTTCTGTTTAAGAGTGTGAGGGGTGCTGACAGTTGGAAAACAATTTAGCCGTCAGTTTCTGTGGTGAGAGAAGGTAGGTCATAGCTCTTGTGTTACCATAGAATCGATTTACATCAAGTGTTGTCACTACTTTCCTTTTTTTTGTTTTTTTTTAATGGGTTGCTCTGTCCCTATGGCCCATACGTATATTTACTCGTTATCCCGAATCGTTGGTGTTAGTACTCAGCAGTGGCGTGGCGTGGATATTTTCAAATGGTAAGTCGAGAAAAATGAATCACCTACGAGCCAATTCATATGAAAACGGTCAATCCGAAATGTTACTATACCTCCGATTTTGCTCAAACTTTGTAGAAATTTTCCCTTGCTATCGAAATACTTTTTTTTTTATAAATTTCCTCTCCCGTCCAGCCATACTCAAAGAACCGAACATAGTGATTTTATGGGCTTCAGACTTTGCACTCTTAAATTATCTGTATTCAAGCGATTAGGACGATTAAGGTGTCATTTTAATGCTGATAAAGCATTCTTTTCAAATCAATCAAAAGGTTTAAGATATTTGAGTTGCTTTAGAAACCTGATCCTTTTGAAATCAACACATTTTTGCCATTTTTGAAGTAGTCCTGTGCCTAAAATATCAATAGTAAGTCCCTAAAAATTTCCCTGATTAAAAAAAAGCTTATTCTTTTAATAAAACACAATTCTTAGTTTAAAAGACTTTTTTTAATATCGTTCTATCCAAAAATTTTGTAAATTTTTTTTTTGTAAGCTTGTTTTTAATCAGCTGTAGCTTCAGTGTACATGCGAATAACAAAATGAAATTTTGAAGACTTAAGACGTTTTTAAGACTTAAAGTTGAAGAATAGACCTTTAACTCCTGCCCACTCCCGTATTGATATCTGGTAGTCAACATTCCCAAAAATGTTCCCAAGGATTGGCTTTTTTCAAAAGCTCAAAGTTTGAAAGGGATGTAAAGCACATAAAAAAATTTGTTTTTTGATCAACTTTGGATTTTTTATTTTGTACTTATTGTAAGGTTTAATTTTTAGGGACTTACTATTGATATTTTAGGCACATGACAACTTCAAACATGGCAAAAATGTATATAAAATGTGTTGATTTCAAAAGGATCAGATTTCTAAAGCAACTCAAATATCTTAAACCTTTTGATTGATTTGAAAAGAATGCTTTATCAGCTTTAAAATGACACCTCAATCGTCCTAATCGCTTGAATACAGACAATTTAAGAGTGCAAAGTCTGAAGCCCATAAAATCACTATGTTCGGTTCTTTGAGTATGGCTGGACGGGAGAGGAAAATATAAAAAAAAAATCCTTTGACTATTTCGTATTTCGATAGCAAAGAAACATTTCTACAACGTTTGAGCAAAATCGGAGGTATAGCATTTCGTATAGCATTTATAACATTTCGGTTTGACCATTTTCATATGGAATGGCTCCTACACAAATTAATAAGGAATAAATAGAAAGTACCTTAAATTCCAAACGTGGATTAATCGAAGCCAATTTTTCTATACTTTAAGTCATTTAGGTTAAAATTCACTTTAAACTTGCAAATAATTCAAAACAATGATCAGTAGAACAAAAAAAAACAGTACAACAAAACCGAATTCGCCGTACATTACTCTAAGGCGAAAACTGTATTATTTTTTCCAAGCAGACATTGCACTATAGGGCTTTTCGCGATAGTGTCACTGTCATAAGAGAGAGAAAAAAAAATTGACAGCTAAAGTCACTTGTATGAAAACATTCTTGGCGGTACTAGGCAAAAACATAAAATTGTTTCAGAATTGTTATTTAGTGAAGTGAATTTGAAATAAAAAAATTGAAACAGTGTGTATATCGAAATTGCGAACTCTTAAGAACAAAATAATATAAAAGTTTTGTGAAAATACCCTTGAGTTGTTGTGTGAAACAGTGTTCAAATTGGTTCAAACCATACAGTGAACACAGAAAACTGTAGACTTCAGTTTTCCACGACTGTGGAATAGAACTCCTAGATTAAAAAATCGCTAAGAGGAAAGGCGCAGGCCGTTGTTGACTCCTATCAAACATCTGAACATTAAATTGGCTTGTTTCTGTTCCACACATTTCATTTCAGGTACCTATGTAAACATGGTTATAAGGTATATTAGATGCTTGATTATAGTAAGAACTCCTAGTAAGAACAATCTAAATACAGATCGGGTATTGTTTATCTAGATTTCTGAATTTTTGCGTGTATAAGCTTGGTACCCAATCTGGAATTAGATTATCCAAAAGTTTTACATTCTTCCATGGAGTTTTTATTAATGATCTACTTGTATACAACCTTCAACCAGATATTTACCTTCTTGAAATGAAATGTCTGGTACAGACACGAGCCAATTTAGTGTTCAGATGTTTCAGATGTTTCCTCTAACCACATTCTGTGCCTTTCGTCTGAGAGAACTTAGAAATTCTGTTTTATACTCGAGGTAAACTATAGGATCTACGGATTTCTGTCTTCATTGTATGGTTTGAACATTGTTTTAGACAGCGATTCGCGGGCATCTTCACAACACTTTTATATTGTTTTGTTTTTAAAACGTCACAGTTTTGATAAACACAATTTTTTTCCTTTTTTCATGAACCTACGTCTTTTAAAAACTAATTTAAACTACATATTTCATATTTCTACGTACTGCCGCCAGCAATATTTTCATACAAGTGACAATTTGACGTTTAAGAAATACGAGGTATAATTAGAAAGAGATAGCTTCGCGAAAAGCCCTATTGCAGTAAGACGAAAATTATCGTCTTACTTTTTTCAATAAGAGAACGTGTATTGAAAAGGGAGGCACCGGGATGGAAGTATATCGTAGGAAAGACAGGGACAGACACAGAATATGTTCTGCGCGGCGATTTTCAATGCTTTGTGACTTTGTGTATGCTTTGTGTATTGTGTGTGTATCTCGCAAATTTAAAAGTGCTTGAAGAACATTGTGTGTATGGACAAAGATAGGCTGTTGACTGCTTATGCTTAGTTGTCACAAATTTTAAAAGGTAAGACGATAGGAATCGTGTTATATGGACGCCACGCCACTGGTACTCAGTCAAATACCGCGGAAGCAACAAAAAAAAAAAAACGGGTGATGGAAAGTTTGTAAATTGATTGATGGGTATTGAAAGCCACAGCAAAAACATTTATCATCGTTTAGTCAAAACCCTAAGGGGTTGTATGAATAATTAAATGCAACATCCATTTGAGAGTGCCTTAAAGTAGATATCAGTATGGAATATGGCAAATGGCGTAAGTGAACTCGTGTGAAGTCCGCATGAGTTGTTACGACTTTTGTGAATTAATTAAAAAAAAAAAGGTTGAGCCAGTTGGGTTTTCAGTGCTGGTAATTGAATTTAAAGTTGAATATAAGCTATCGCGCCTAATCAATCAAAATGAAATTAACACCCCTGTTCTGATTTTCGTTCGGATACCATATCCTCCCGTTTTAGAATTTTTGCTGTTCTCAATTCCGAATCCGTACGTTTTCAATTCGCTTATCATTTTGTTAGCGGAATTGAATCCGGTTAATGAATTCTGTAGAACATTATTTATTGCTAGAAATGAAAAATAATAAACTATAGTAGCACTAACATGCAATAAAGCTGTAAAAAGTTGCAATAAACACAAAAATTTAATTTCCAACACGTTTTTGTGACAAAAACCAGTAGTGAATCCGTTCGGAAATAAGAACACACTTTTTAAATCCGTACGGATTCAATTTCGGTTTCCGTTTTGAATCCGTACGAAAATCAGAACAGCCATGTAAATCTGAGATGGGCTTATGTTACGTTAAAGAGTTTAGAAAACAAATGAGAGAGAGGTTAAAAGAACTTTATCAAAATGAGGTAACAGAAATCTGCTGGCATATTATGTTAGATGATGAAGTGGAAATGGTGCATGTTAGGTTTTAGCTTAAAAAGAGCTATTTCAAATGAAGCAAATGATGGGATTTTGAGAATTTAAAGAAAATATTATGGTGTTCCGCAAGGAGGTGCTGTTGGACCAGTATTGATATTATTGGTGAAATCAATATTGCAACGATAATACCAAGAGGAAGGAGCTGCTCATATCATAATCATATTTTTGGTATCATCCAAAACGTGGCTTATAATGTTAAACTTTTTTATTTTACTGAGCAATCTTCCAAAACAGCAGCTCAAATCTCAAAATAAGTTGAATTCAAAGTTGAAATATTGTCAGATGGAAAACTAACGACATTGCAGGCCGTAATATGTGGTTAGCTGTTTGCAGAATAACTGAGGAAGGTAGTTGAGGCGCTTTAAGTCTTTTATCTTCTTTTAACGTTTTTCGAATGCGAGAATACCTTTGCATAGAATTTATTTAGAATTCAAAGTAAGACTTCTGGTGTTCCGCAAGTAAATGTTGTTGGGCCAGCAGTGTTTGTTCTTTGCAGTCGATACTGTCATTTGAACTACTTAAGATCCTGCTATATAATAATCCTGCTATCCTGAAATAGATTCATAATTTTAAAAAGGCATTTAGCGATTTTAAGCATAAAATTACTTAATGCTTTAACGATTTTAAGCATAAAATTACTTTTTTTTTTTTAAAAGTCATAAAGACATGGAGGATCTAGTGATCCATCGACCTCAACTCGAAACTGAATAACGAACAGGGTCACTCATTTTGTGGTTTTAACTTGGTAGCTCTGGCATTTGACATTCTGTCAAACTCATTTGAAGCATCATAATATGAGTTGAGGTTGCTATTTGCCATAATGCATTGTCTACTATAAAAATGGCCACTTTTCGCTCACTAGGCGATGGTTGTAGTGGTGTTAATCGACCGACTACGTAATCAATCGGCAAAATTGTGAAGAAATTTGCGTTACTGAAGTCGCAAGACCTGTCCATCATCGTAATGCACGATAAGTCAAAAATATTGCTCTTGTGAGCGCAAGTCGCTAATGATCCAAATTTATCGCTTTCTCGGCTATCGCAGCAGTTGGACACCTCGCTATGGCTTATTTTGCATTTGGATTTACGTCTCCTCTGCTTTCTAACGACTGACCATTCACATCAACGAGCGCCGCCGCCGTAGATACGCTTCTTGGGTGTTGGGACAAAAGACAATAATCACCGATTTTTTTAACAGCACTCAGTTCAATTATGAGCCTCATTTCTCACTCTTTGGGTATTTAAACAAACAAAATTGCTAAAAATAGGGGGCTCAGAAAACTCACAAGTAATTTAAGAGGTGCCGACCAATTAATCTAGACAGAGTGACTCTTCAGTGTGTTCTATTGTCGGAAGGTGTCATTAGTACATACTTCTTCGAAGACGTTAAATGGTCAAATGGTTACAGTCATCTCGCAGTGATATGGTCGAATGATACCCAATTTTTTGTGGCAAGCGATTGAAGATAATGACTTCAATGATATGTGTTTCCAATTCCAAAAAGACAGGACAGCAAGCCACACAACACGACCAATTGTGGCTTTGTCGCTTGAAAAGTTAACTGTCAAAAGTCAACGAAATAAAAGTTACTGCGTCAAAATTGTAAATTACAGGACCGAAATAATTAGTAACCCAGGTTTTTTGTTTCACTAAATAAAAACTTTTGTTCAAAAGGTTTGTGATGAAAGTGAACAAAAATTTAAAAAAAATCATCACAAGTGTTCGAAGTTTCTTAGGCACTGAAATCAAGAAGTATACAAGTTTTTTTTCACAATATTGTTGAGCTTTGTGCTGAAAACATCAACAAGCAAAACATTGTCAAAATATCATCTCTTGGGTGATATCGCTGACAATACAGGTTGAATTTCAACTGTAGAAAATTCTACCAGCTGAACAAATTTGGTAAATCTACTTTCTTCGATAAAAAAAAACTTGCAATAACAAACTTGTAAGTTTGCACTTATTCTGCTGGTCACGTACTTTCACGATTTGACGATGTCAATCGGCCACCAAGATGCGATTTGACACTGCTGGATTTATTTTTGTAGGGCAACGCAGAAGACTTTATCTAAACGAAAAATTTCCGACACATA
The DNA here is from genome assembly GCA_949752695.1 of Melanostoma scalare. Classification (NCBI taxonomy): domain Eukaryota; kingdom Metazoa; phylum Arthropoda; class Insecta; order Diptera; family Syrphidae; genus Melanostoma; species Melanostoma scalare. Next base: position 72,438,099 of record OX456984.1, read on the forward strand.
GCTGACCCGCCCGGCGTAGCTCAGGCCCAAGTATCCATTTTAGTGGCAGATTGGAGATGAAATATACATAGTCTATGTTACTCATCAGGGGCATTTGAGCACTCTAACGATGACAGAATTTGAATCGGTCCAGTATTTTCCAAGTTCCCTTATTTGTTCCAGTCCCCATTCCGTTCTCGTATGGGGATGAAATATAGTCTATGTAACCTGAGAATAACACCGTATTTTATAGTGAAAACCGCATTGAAATCAGAACACTGGTTTTTGAATTCCCGTTCCCGTTCCCGTTCCTGTGAGAAAATGGTGATGAAATATAGTCTTTATTACTCAAGGACAATAAAGCACTCTTACAGTGAAAGAATTTTGGTAATCGGTTCAAAACTCTCCAAGTCCCCGCATGTTTTCTTTTCCTGTCCCGTCTTCGTGGGAATATGGGGATAAAATATTGTTGAAGCTCTTTGGGGTTAACGTCGTATTGTAATAGCTACAAAAATTTGATATCGTTCCAGTGGTTTTTGAATTCCTGTTACCGTTTTCGTTCCCAATCCCGTTCTTGTGGGAATATAGGGATGAAATATAGTCCATGGTACTCAGGGGCAATGCACCACTCCAGCGGCGAAAGAATTTTTGGAATCAGTCTAGTATTTTTCAAGTTCCCGGTTATGTTTCCGTTCCCGAGAGAATATGAAAAGGAAATCTAGCCTTAGATGTTATTTCTCAGGTTCTATGCCATTGCATTGTCGTGTTCCAAATTTCATTTAAATTGGATTAATAGTTTTAGTGGCTCCTCTTCAACACCTACACCTAGCACACCTAGCTCTAGTTAAAGTTTCCATTCCCGTTCCCGAGTATTTTTAAGATTATGTAAATCGCACAATGAAATAGGAATAAATAATAATAGTCAACATTAATCAAGTTACGGTCCAGATATCACCCGGAATGTGAGAAAAAGTGGTTAAAAAGAACGTTCTTCAAAAGAATCGCATGACGTGTACTTTCCCGAGTCGGCCATTTGGTATATGGTATGCTTTCCACACTTAATGCCAAAGGCCAACCTTTACATTTCGAGTATTCTGATCAACATTTACACGTTTTCTATTACTGATCCACTGACTGTTCTAAGTATGTCGAACTGCTTGAATCTCAATATCTTTCATGAAACTTATGCCACCTGTGGCCTTAATTCTGTTTCTATGGCTGCTAATTTTTAGGTGGCTGTCAAGTCTACACTCAAATCAGACTTGCAGATACAAAGGAAGTAACTATTGCTCTACAATGATCACATTGTGGCATTTAAATCAATTTGTTCAAAAATTTGTTGTGGTTTGGGGGATCAGAAGATTGGTCAAATTATTTTATCTATTCACTGAAACCAAAAGCTTTACGAATAGAAAAGGGTAAACTCAAGAAACTGAGTGACAGTAATGTTGCCGCAAGGAAAAGTTATCGGAACGATTGAAAATAAATGCACTAGGCTCCGACCCAAGTGATTTACAAAAAAAACCTGCCATGGACTTATTTAACCATTTTTCTAGCTGTGGGTGTCTTTAAGTCACCCAACTCTCGTTTAGAAGCAACCCTAAAATTATTCAAGAAGTTTCAAGTCCTTCACTAAAAATGTATTATTCTTAATTAAGACAACATTTTCCACATGCTGCCAGAAATAGTAAAAGGCATTTATCAAAACAATTTCCACAAACCCCAAATGCAAAGCAAACAATAAAATATTTGATTAAAGTACAAACCCCAGAATCTAATTGCAGCCATAATTTAATTAACAAAATCTGCATCTCTCCGTTTTTCTCTCTCTTTCATAGGACCAGAAGAAGGAAGACCAATTAAATACCAAAAATCAATTTATTAGTGGCCACCCTGTAGGCGACATGCAAATGCTAAACATCGATAGCACAAGGCATCCAACCGAAGTCCTTTACCACCAAAACCACACAACCACTCAAGATGAAACCACATCTAGGGTATCGCAGTCACAAGAAGTCGTCGACCATGATGGCATTCTTCGTGATGGTCCTGGCACTGGTGGAATCCATACCATCTACCCATCGTCATTCAATTCGGACAACATTAAGCAAAACAACGAACAACAGAAAGGCGTTGGGGAAACATCTTTTCGCAGCTCATTTAACGACTTTAGCTCAGAGTTCAATGCTAGCGCTGCTATGGACCTGGCTCTAATCATGAGCCATCACAGTGCACACAATGCACCAATTATTCTGGAAGCTGACTCAATTGCGAATGCATCATCCTCGTTGTTGGCGAAACACGAGCAAGGCGTTCCAAAAAGCACAAACACCAACAATTCGGTCTTAAGCACAACAATGGCTACCAGCACGACTGTCAATCAGGAACAGGGATGCATTGTCATGGGTAAGTTCTCTTAAGCTTCCTAGAGGGTAGGGGTAGGGCGTTCCTTTAGTGGTGTGGTGAGAAAAATTGGTTGTTTTGGTTTGGGCATAAATAATTTCACAAACAATTTGTGTTGTGTGTGTGTAGTTGGGTGAAGTGGATTCCCATAGTGTTGTGTTGTGTTTGAACGGTTTAATGATCTAGTTAAACGATGGCTTAATTGAAAGGACTCGAGAGTGGCGAGCCAGTTAATCACTTCTGTTTATCTAGCCGTTTGTTATGGGTGTGACGGAAAATAAATTACATTAAAGTGCGTTCAGGCATTGGAGGTGGAGCGGTGTCCTTTTGGAACTAAAATCAAAGGACACTATGGGATATGCTGTGGCAGCCCTCTTATTTATTGAAACGATTAAACAGGAGCTGTAGAGATTGAAATAGTTTTGGACATGTTTACTCATGAGATTAGTTTCCAGGATCTCTGCTTGACTAATAAATCATTTGAAATGCAGTGAGTTGTTCCAATGTACTCTGTTCAGGGCAAACCCACATTGCTGTGGTTTATTGAATTGAGTTTTAAGTTTCATAAAACGTCTCTAGACGAATCGGCAACAAATACGAGTATACATCTTCTTTGTCGTTTTCTGGGTAACCACAACGTGGTTTGGCAAATAACTGAAGACATTGAATGGCCCAATACCTTGAGTCATTGATTTGAGAAAAACTCCAAAATGAATACATTTGAACCTACTCCAATTGGACTCTTCGTTATTTACATCTTTTTTGTTTCAGTAAGTTGAGGAAAACCCAAAATTATATTTAAAAAAATAGTTGGAAAAAAGAGGTCAAATAAGGATAGGGCCTAGAGCATTTCTTTCGGTTCTTACCAAGAGGGATTTGAGAAGGACCTACTTTCTGGTGTAAGTTTGAAATGTTTTGAGAGGAAAGCACTTTTCCTTGCAGCATCACTCCCGGAGCGATATTACTTCGAATCGAACACGATCTCCCACTTTTTAATCCGACACAGTAGTAACTAATCGAAGCGTAGTTTCTTTGCCTACGTATACTGACTTTTTTTTCTTTCTCTAGGTAACTATGTATTTGCCATTTTTACATACAAGATACGTATCCGACAAACATTTGCTACACAATTGAAGAGTTCGGCGTTCAAACCCAACTTTTTCTTCTGTACACAAAATCCAAGGTTTAATTTTCATATTATCTGCGCTAATTTATTAAGAAAAATTCTGTGTTTATACAAACTATCTTAACAGAATCCATCAGCACATAGTTCGAAGCGATTGAACAGAATGTGGCTGGTGCCATAAAGTCGGTGGATTTTTCTCCGTTTGCATTAATATCACGTACATTGTCGTGGTTGGTTTGATGGATTAGGCTTGTGCCTTAAATGAGAAGTATGCTGTGTTCTAATCTCATTAGTAGCAATGTTTTCGTATGAAATCATCATTATTCATTACAATAATAAATTCTTTGGCTTGTGCCTCTGAATCCCGGCAAATATAATGCGTTACGCTCCCAACGCGCGTAACGCATTCTATTTGCATAAATCTGGCGAGGTTTTGTGTATGCTTTAATTATTTTCAAATATGCAACACAAACGTTGAAAGAACTAGGAATGAGTCAATGAATCACTAGAACTAGAGACGAGTGATGTTTTCAATGGTACTTGCATTGTATTTTCATGAATGCTTCAAATAGGTACCTCCATCAGCCGTATTTATAATCGAATTTTAAACTCCGCGAAACTTTAAAACACGCTTATTCATTGATTAAAACAAAAATCGTATTTATAATCAATTTTCGTCAGTAAATAAGGGCTGAATTGCTTAAACGCCGATATATGTATATTTATAGTTGTACTCATAAAAAAAAAACCGCTGTTCTTCGGAAGTTACTTTTATGAAAACTTTACAAAGTTCTACATACACCATCTCAAAAAACTCTAACTGTGAAAAATTTCACGAAGAGCTCACACATCTCTAGTAGCAGTTGACTCATTGACTCATCTCTAGTTTCTCTTATTTATTTTGACTAATTTATATCTGTCAAAACACCGCAACGGATTCTATGGGTCACCCCAATCCGTTGTGTCCGGTAAAACTCACTGCTGTCAGTTGAATCCAGCAGCAAACAGACGCAACGGATTCTATGGGTCGGGGCCTTAAGTATTAGTAAAAATATTTATTTGGAAAGGAGCTACAGCTGATCTCCGAGAGCTCTTCTTAAAAAAAGAAGTTTTGCGGTGACCACTATATCTCTGAACTGGATCCTCCGAAATTAAAAAACCAAACAGTTTTCGTTAAATTAATGTTAAATCTAGTAATTAATCGAAGGAATAAGCAAAATAAATGTTTTTGACAAAATGGTGGTTTCTCAAAATAAAAAATCGATTTTTACCAAAATTTCGGCCTTAAATTGCTTATAAGAAAAAAAATATTTGTCGGTGAGAAAAAATCTTCGATTAATTACTAAAAAATATATTTAAGAAGCTCGTGTTAAAATTTGAGAATAATCGGTTTAGCCATTTTCGAGTTATGTTGGTCACCGACTTTGTAAACACCATTCTGAGAAAAACGCGTTTAAAGTTTGAGAAGCACTTTACATTGGATACAATTTCTTTTTCAAATTTGGGTGTAACTTCGAAAATAGTCACCGGAACGACGTGAAATTTTCTGTGTGTATTCTTAAATATACACCTATGGTCATACAATTAAGTCATTTTTATAAAATGCCTTAATTTCTTTTTGGTGTATCTTGGGTTCAGCTCAGCATTTCTGGGACGTCTAACATACGGTTTGCCATCATTTCCATAAATGTTGACCTTCACAACATTTGTTCATGAGAAATGCTGAGCTGAACCCAAGATACACCAAAAAGAAATTAAGGCATTTTATAAAAATGACTTAATTGTATGACCATAAGTGTATGTCTTCTTCTTCTTTTCATTTCCGGCGTTACGAGTAGTGATCTTGAAGCGATCACAACTCTCCCACTTTTCTGCTTCACACTAGTGATCCGCCTGTGGGGTACGCCGCGTTGACCTCAGAAAGCGTCGGCAAGCCTCCCGGTTTTGGATTGTTCCATGTCTGAGGCCAACCAAATGCTGCTGTTTTTGCATTTGCTTGTACCAGGAGTGTTTTGGCCTGCCTTTTCTTTTTCGTCGCGAATTTGCTGAAACGTTGTACGATATTGCCTTTTGGACGGGGTTCTGAGGATCTCTCCTTTGAATATGACAATACCAACTGAGCCGGTCGTGCTGAATTTTGTCCAAGATGGTACTTTTGACATGAAGGCTTCCACGGATCTTAGTACTTCTAATTCGATCAAGCTTTGTTACTCCTGCTGTCATCCGAAGCATCTTCATTTCGGCTGCCGTCAATTTGCTCTCACACTTTTTGTACATTGTCCAACATTGTGAACCGTATGTCAGAGCTGGACGGACAACTGCTGTGTAGAGTCTTCCCTTCAGCTTAGGGGGCATTTTTCGATCACAGAAGATAGCGGAGTTTTCTCGCCACTTCATCCACCCTACGCTTACTCGATGATTGATGTCGTCATCACAAGTTGCTTCACTATTGATCATAGATCCCAGATATTTAAACTTTTCACACTTGGGAAGCACATTTCCATTCAAATAAATGTCTGGAATAGGCTTGTCTGGATCAGAAAAAGGGCAGCGTATGTACATTAAGAAAAAAAAAATAAAAAAAAAAATCTCATTCTCAATCCCCTTTTTAACCCAAAGAAGTAGTGGTTGGCAAGAGTAATTTTCCATTTGACCTCCGTACTGAAGTTATTTTATATGTCTATAGCGGATCCCAAATAGACCAAGTTCTGTATACTGTCCAATTCGTCGATACATATTTTGTTTTGCCCTCATTAACCATCAAACCCATTTTTGCCGCTTCTGTTTCAATGCTCGCAAAAGCAACTATGACATCCCGCTTCCTTCTTCCCATTACGTCAATATCGTTTTCGTAAATTTGGCAGACTTTTGACAGATTAGTTCTCCGTCGCATCGTTGACGTTTGAGTTTTGTTCAATCAAGAATCAAGGTCAGTTCTTTATCGACCTTGACGGATGATTTCTCCAAAGTCATCCTGCATAATAAGGACAAACATTCCAATTAATTATGCAACGGTTGGCTTCGCAGTAGCGCATTCTGCCAGTCCCATTATTAGACCATGTACATGTTTCAGGATGTAGCCCACAGATTGCTAGAGTGATATTAGCTTATAGGCAATCCTTGAATCGTTTTCAGATTGCAGCATCAATCCTTCATGCTACCCATAAAAATAATTTTCAAAGTAGTCAAATTTAAGCGCCAAGACGGCCAATTGACATCGCCAAAACGGCTAATAGCACGATTTGAGAGTTTGGTGTGCAAAATGTCGATTGTGACATGGCTGTTTCGAACGGTGCACCATCCTGTACCATGAACCAGTGGTCGATCAAAGTCATGTTATCAAATTCAGTAAAAAAAATCGGAAAGCACGACTCTGTAACTCCCACCTTTGCTGAAAATATTATTCTCACCTATTTTTAGAAGAAAAGTGGTCTTATGATGCCACCAGCCCACAATCCACTTCAAACTGTCACTCCTTATGGATGCATTGGCTTCTCGCCAAAAGCGTGTGAGTTCTTAGCCCCAGATATAGCAAATTACGTTGTTAACATAGCCGCCAAGATGGAAATGCGCCTCGTGACAAAAGATGACTTCACGCCAAAAATCTTTATTCAATTTAAGCCTCTTTAAGCCACGAACTGCTAAGCGATAACTAGGCGGGTAGTGGTGAGCCTTCAATTACTGAGTCAATTGGATCTTAGCAGCGAATAATTCCGAGTCTTTGTGCAGAATTCTCCTCAGGCTATTTAGCTATTACGTAAAATGTGAAGTTCTTGAGATCCATACCAAGCTGCTTTTGGTGGATCGATTCTCATACTGTCGGCTACAGCAGCCACATATACGGGGTACGACGACACGGGGATCATGAGTTTTATTCACTAGCAAGAAAATATATTCATATAATATTCATCCGGAATTTATAAAAATCCTTTTACCTTTTAAACTTCCATATATAACCCACACCTTTAACACAATTATAAAATGACATCAGTTTACCCCGATTCCTGGAAAAAATCTAAGATTATCCCCATCCCAAAGCAGGGAGACAAAACTGAATTCAGGCCAATAGCCATTCTCCCATTCTCATCGAAAGAATGTTTTTGAAATCATCATAAGCAACCAAATAAAAAGCAATTTTAACGAAAAACAACTTCTAGTACCACTTCAATCAAGGTTCAGGTCTGGACACAGTTGCACATCAGCACTTATTAAAGTTTCTGATAATATAAGGCAGACTCTAGATAATAAATATACATCTGTGATAACACTTCTTGACTTTTCAAAAACATTTGGTTGCGTAAATTCAAACCTACTCTGTAATAAATTGACTACTTTAATTTTTCTGACACAACTGAAAATCTTATTTATTCATATCTGACCAATCGTATTCAATGGTAGATTGTCTTCGTTTCTCAATGTAAAAAGTGGTGTCCCACAAGGATCAATTCTAGGTCTTATGTTATTTTCCATGTTTATAAATGATTTGCCATCAGTATTGTCTTATTGTAACTTTCATATTTACGCAAATGATGTCCAGCTGTACATCATTTTTCCTATCAGAATGATCGAAGATGCTATAACCAAAATGATTGACTTATGATTGATCAACACGCAATGGACAAAAACTAAATTAAGAAAAAACAAAAGCAATTCCAATTTCCAATTTCAAAAAATAGATCAAATCTTACAGATCTTCCCCCGCTTTACTAAAATTCATGCCAAATCCAGTGTGTGACTCAGGCTAAAAATCTCGGTTTAATATTTAACAATACCTTAACCTGGGATACGCACAGGGCCGGATTTAGGGGAGGGCAAACGGGGCAGTTGCCAAGGGCCTCCACAAAAGAGGGGCCTCTACAACAGAGACTTCGGATTTTTTTTTCAAATTCAGACTAGTATAAACATTAGTTAACAACTTTTCCTTTCATATTTTTTTTCGCGTTGTGCCCTTACTTACAGTACTTTGTACAAACATGATTACATATAGGTAATATTAACAGAAATCATCGACCTACATTATATTTGTTCACTTTAATCAGGTAGTCAGTAAAATATCAAAATCTCAAATGCTTATCATCTTGCAAATTTTCGATGACCCGTTTGGACGTGGGTCGCGTGGCATAAAACAATCTCAACTCTTTGTATGCGTACATAAGGTTTTTTTTTACTGTAAAAATGTGCGCCAAGTACCCGTTGTATTATTTTACAGAATTTTACAGAATATTTATATAGTATTTTACAAAAAATAATAGAATCTAAAAGAAAAAAATAACCAAGTAGGTACCTACTTGAAAAAAAAATTGTAAAAAAAATTGTAAAAAAATTTGGGAATTATGCTAAATTGCGTTAGTAATTTTAATAAGAAATCATCAGTTGATGTTTTTTGACTTCCACTGTACAATATTTACGTAGTTTTGGTATTTCGATGAATAAATGCGGTAAACGTCCCGTACGATCGCTGAGGTGAGCGTGTGGCTGCCCTCTGTCGCCAATACCTTGGATTAGCCGGTACCTGGCTGAGTGGCGTGCTTGTAGCAGGGAATCCAGGAGTTTTATACATTCACGTATAGTGGCTGGATCATCAAATAGATATTATGGATTGCCGCGGCCAATCTTACGACAATGCTGCAAACATGAGTGGCAAATACAAAGGGATGCAGGCTCTTATTTTGGAGAAAAATCATTTATCGGCGTTTGTACCGTGTTGTGGTCATTCTCTAAATTTAGTTGGAAATGCAGCTGCCAACTCTTGTCCATCAGCTGTTCAATTTTTTGATTTCGTTCAGAATCTATATACGTTTTTCACAGCAAGTACAGAACGATACGGAATTCTGATCAAGAAATTATCGAAGAAAAAAGCGGTCAATGTTACGTCTTGAAAAAGCTTAGTGACACTCGTTGGTCTTGTCAAGCTGAAGCTACAAAGGCCTTAGTTGACGGCTATTCGGAAATCGAAGAAGCTCTAACCAGCATATCTTCCGATAAAGAGCAAAAAGACATCGCGAGGAGTGAAGCAGCGAACCTTCTACAGAAGATGCGTGGTCTCGAAACCGCTTTATTTGCAATCTTTTGGAACGACATCTCGGAGCGATTCAACGCTATAAGTAAGATATTGCAAGACCCAAAAATGATTCTTGAATCGGCAATGCGTGCATTAGAAGCATTGAAATCATTCGTGGAATCCAAAAGAAACGATTTTGATAAATACGAGGAAGCTGCCAAAAAAATGTCTCAGATTGACGAATACGTACAATCACGTACCAGAACGAGAAAAGTGAGGCTGAATCCGCTTGATTACGGGAAAGATCAAGACGTAAATCTGACACCGAAGGAAAAATACAAAGTTTCCGCCTTTATCCCAGTGGTCGACCAGTTATGTGTTTCTCTAACCGAGAGATTGCATGCCTATGAAGCTGTACGTTCGAGATTTGGATTTCTTAATCACATCGAGAAGTTGGATGCTGCAAATTTGCACGCTGCAGCAGAGGCATTGGTGAAAGTTTATGAGGATGATTTAGAACCTAGTCTTGGTAGTGAGTTGGTTCAATTTGTATCTTTGATGGACTCATATAAAAAAAGACAATGGAAAGATCAATCTCCAGAACTATTTTACTACCGAATTCTCGAAGATAAAAATTTCAGAGCTACATTCTCAAACTATGAAATTGCATTGAGTATGTATTTGGTTTTGATGGTATCAAATTGCACTGAAGAGCGCTCATTTTCAAAAATGAAAATTATTAAAAAACAGGCTTCGAACCACTATGGGGCAAAACCGTCTATCAAAGCTTTCTCTCCTGAGCATTGAAAGTGATTTGCTTTGGGAACTGGATTTCAGCGAAATCATCAACGATTTTTCGGCGAAAAGAGCACGGAAAGTTCCGTTCGTTAACGACTAAAGTTAATTTTAAGAATAAAATAATCTATACTTGGTTTCGCAATAAATTTTTCATTAGAAAACTAGATGGAAAAAAATTTTTCATTTTATTTTGAATATAATTTGGGGCCAAGGGGCCTCCACTCCTTTGTTGCCCAGGGGCCTCCACACCTTTAAATCCGGACCTGATACGCACATTAACTCAGTAATTTCTAAAATTTATGCTTCACTTAGAGGACTTTCTATAACGAGAACCTTCCTGCCCACGGACCTGTAGGTACTACATAAAAGCTAAAAGTTCTCTCGATGTAAAGTTGTCATTTATACAATAAATATCAATTATCAAAAATCTTACGAATTTGTTCACAAACTTGAGTACAACAGTTGCAGTGGGTGCTTCATTTTGGCCAAAATCTCGTTTCAAAACACCCACTTTTAGCCCAAACACAGGCCTTACTTTGAAAATATGTTTACAATATTTTCTTGCGTTTTGCAAGCGTGAAGTAACTCATTTCTTGATTTTCTGTCAATATCGTGATCGAAAAACCGCTGTAAGTCTCAAAGTAACCTGTGATTTAAAAAAACCACTAGATGACGTTAAGGTTTAGTAATGAATAATTTTAATAGATAAACTAGTCAAATACATCCAAATGATACCCCTAAAGCAGTTTTATTTGATTGCTGAAATGTTATGTACCCCACAGGCGGATCACTAGTGTGAAGCAGAAAAGTGGGAGAGTTGTGATCGCTTCAAGATCACTACTCGTAACGCCGGAAATGAAGAAGAAGAAGAAGAAGAAGCTGAAATGTTATGTACATACTGCACATGTTTTGTTGAAAAAAGGTTGAAAAGGAAAAAGGTCTTCTGTTGAGCGCCAAGGAAACCCTAAAAATACAACGATTCTTTATCTTCTTAAACATAAACCATCATTTCAATGACTTATTACCACTTCAAAAGTAAGTAGCAGCTTAAGATTCTGAAAAATTTGCAGCTCACCCACGCTACGCCACGGAACGATTCTTTTTAACTTTTTCTTTGTTCTAAGAATTTTCAAAGAGCCTTTGTCGTTTGTTTTTTGATTTCCAAGAAAAAGAACATTAACCAAACCCAGCAAAATAAATTCCTGGAATTTAATTTCCCCGGAATTAACGTACTGTAAAGCAAATCAAAACATTCATAAACAAACCATAACGCAAATTAAAATATTCTCATCAAACATTCTCATCTCGTAATTCTATCTAATTCCACTTAATTAAACCCCAAACCCAATAATCATTAAGTGGCATCAGCATTTGCATTTTTGATACTCCAAACTCCACCAGCCTCCTCTACATTGAACAAAGCCTTTCCTTTTTACCAGCAGTAGCTACCTACCAGCTAATCGTAACCAATTCATGATAAAATCAAAAAACAACCACAAATCCGTCATTATCTAAACGGCAGCGTTGATGATGATTTTATAATGAATATAATCCGGTTACCATTAAAGCCTATTCAACACGAAAGTAAAACAACAGAACTCCACGTCCACACCCCTCCTAGTTTGTGTGTGTAGGTATCAGGATCAGTGCGGGTTTCACACTAATCATCATCATCATCATCATCTCCATAAACGGCTTGATGTATCTCCCTCAACCTCAATCGTTGTTATATATTTTTATGCAAATACACTCGAATTCTTGTCTGATTCCATTTGAAAAGAATAAACAACGGTAAACGATGCAGATGGAACAAGTGTATCTCAACCACCCCACCACGCACCACCAGTGGAATTTATTTCAAAACGAGTAGCTTGCTTTACACGGGGGGATGAACACCAAGGAACACCTATTTGTACTTTCTTTTCGCAAGTTTGTTTATGTGTTTGTGTTTAAATGTGCGTTACAATAAACGCAGTTGATAGCACAGGGTGTGTATTTTATTGTTTCAAACAACTTCACTTCATTTCACTCGAAAACAGCTTCGGGGTATCATTCTTCTCAATAAGGGGAGTTTGTTGCGTGGAGAACAATGAAGCTTGGCATTGCCTTTTCGGCATTACGAGTATTTCAATTAGGTTGCCAGATGAACAAAATAATTAACTGGAGAACATCGTGGGACCTTTTAATTAAAACTGTCCCGTGAGTAGAGCATACCTACTCATACAACAGACGCAAGCGAGAGTAAGCTGTTATCAATTATAAATCGTCAAATTGGGGGTGATGGCTTCGAATTGATTAGGATTGGAATGATTTGGAAAGCCACGTTAATCTAATTTATTAAGCAGTAACTTGGCCGTTTGTGTTTGTCTTCTTACGCTCTGAGATAAATAGGCTTACGAGGAATTTATAGTTGCAATAAACATTTCAGGCCTAAATCGTAAAGCATATTCAATCGCATTTGTCGCTTAGCTAATCGTCCTTAATCCATATAGCCGAGTCATTGGCTGGGTTACATATTTCACATTTGTTTGTTGTTTTGTACAGAGATTTTGGAACGCGCGGTAATGGCCAGAAACAGATAAGCCACAAGCACGCACACCAATAATGACTATTGTGTCAACAACAAAAGAAGACAACGCTAATGTGAAAATTAATATTTATTAACAAAAAGATATGCCCCCTCCACCACGAAGACATTACATTAGGTATATCTAAATGAACACCAAGGGTGAACCTGAATCCTGAACCTTATCCACCAGGCTTAACATGCTCACCGTACAATTTAATTAAATGAGTTAAAGCACTGCGAGAAACTAACTCTACTCATGCCGAAGCAAATAAATCCGAATTGCTGGAGAAATGTTTTCCAAGAATGATGAAACATCATGCGACAGAAAATAAAAAATCACCATTCTTAGGAAATAAAAGCCTGCGAGGCAAAGGAATAATTAGAGCTTATGCTTCTGACTATGATGGTTCGTGTTTCTCTGTTTCTGTAAAGGACTTAGTCTTAACCATTTATTTAGACTTTGCATGAAGAGAGTTGGCAGATTCCTGGAATTCCTTAAAGGATTTTCTTTTATAGCAAAATAATTTGGTTTTCCACTTGAGTAGGTTACAGGATACCATTTATTCAAATACTTTATTGCTTTGCTTTTGTAGCACCCAACTCAACAACTAAGTGTGGTGCGGTAAGGAAAAATCTATCTTTGCAGAATTTATAAACTGAATATCCTTAAGTGGTTTGTGTTTTTGGTAGCACATAAGCACATTCACACACACACACACATAAGGCCATACGCTATATTTCTTCTTATAAAAGATGTAAACAAGAACCAGCATCGAAACCAAATGTCGAAAGTATCATTTTGGTTTGATGCTTATGTCCATGTCCATCTGTGAATGTTTTCGTAGAAACTTGGGTCGAAACCTTTTCATGACAGCTCTTCTATCGCACAACTGTAAAACTATTATCTGAAGTAAAATTTATTGTTCGGATGTACCTATGTGTATATAAATAAAAGGATTCTGTGATGTGGACATGAATGTTTCTGTCATGTTTGGCACTCCAATATTTATTCTTTTATGTGTTAATTCTCAGAATATGAATTTGGCAGGGATTATACGACCGTAAAATATGTAGATACAGCTATCTTGAGACAGGAAGTTTTGAAGCACAAAATGAATAACATTGTAACTTTAAATTCATAACGTTGCTCAGACTTTAAATTAAAATCAAAACAGTTTAAATTAACTTTCAATCGTTTTTGAACTTCCATAGAAGAAAATTAAGTAAGTTGCTAAAAATTAACAATTGAGTCGTACAGTATTGCACTTAACTTGCTAATTTTTTAATGCTTTTTAGTGTCTTTGTAAGAATTCGCTACTAATTAATTTTTTTCGGACCATATACTAAATATCTTTTTTTTTTTTTTTTTAAATCATAAAGCCTATGACCGCACGTTTTACATTCAGATATTTGATATATTAAATCTTGTTACTGAGACATTATTTGAAAGATACAAAATACATTTTGGGGAAAAGAATTTTAATTGAAGGAAAATACGTCAAAACCTTCATTCGAGGATACTAAATATCATTTCGATAACTTGTTCTCTTGTATTGTTTGTATGACAAACCTGGTAAAATTTAATGAACGTAACAAATGCTTTCCCCGAAAAGAATATAATGAAAAATTTAACTATGAAAATAGAGTAAACACACTTAAAATTATCAAAAATTTTCCAAAGACTTTCAGGGAAAATATAAAAACACCTAATAAAGAGCTTTTCCAGAAGCTTCTAAGTGCAGAGAAGGTTTTACCAACTATTTTCTATGCAAAACCCTTTTTTCCAATCCCATTTTGGATTCTCCTATTTCCGATGAGGAACTCTATTTAACAGCTTAAAGATGGAAAAGCGGCAGGAGCAGATGAAATCTCGATAGAGTTCCTAAAATATGGAACAACGAAACTGTTCATAACTCTCACAGACGCTCCACAGTAGCTTAATCTATTGCGGAATATCTTTTCTGAATGCTTCCTACAAATTGTTTGTCTCGATTTTGAACAAACGCATAAATAAATGGATTATTCAGACTAAAAAGCTTAAGGAATATCAGGCTGGTTTCAGGAGCGGATGTTCCACCAGCGACAACTTATTTGTCTTAAAAAGTAATGTATTGTATTGCATTGTATTTTTCGTTGACTTCACGACTGCTTTTGATACTGTTGATAGAAAAGCTTTTTTCTACAAAGTATACAAAGCTGGAATGTCCTCAAAGTTCAGGAGGATCCTAGAAAGTCTGTATAGTGGAAACCAGGCAGCGCACAGTGGTCGGATTCGACTATCTGGCGGGACAAAACTATTTTAGAAAGGAAAAACATGTTTCAACTTACCTTTATTTTATTTTATGAATTTAAATGACTAAATTGTACATCGTCAGTGTAGGTGTCGTGGGGTGCACTTCTCATTGTAACCACTAAAAGTTCAATATGAATTGTGTAGTCTGTTCTCAAAAAATTGATCGCAGTTCCGTTAAAAAAATATCGTGCGGTGACTGCAAAAACTTTTTTCATCTCCCTTGCGTCAATGTCCTTCAAGAAGATGTCGATTTTTTCGAATCAAGCGGTACACATTTTCGCTGTGATAAGTGCTCAGTTCTAAGACGTAGATCTCTTCATATGCCTGAGCAGACAAAAAATACCAACATCAGCAAACCGGCTGCAGCTCCAAAAAGTTCCCAAAAAACTAACAAAAACAAAGAGACTGTAACAATGGCAGCAAACGACAAAAACATTGCGCCCACAACATCGCAGAACAACAACATGCATGATGAAGGTGGTGAGTTACTAACGTTGAGAATGGTGTACGAAAAACTCACTAGCCTAGAGAAAATAAATCAACAATATTTAAATTCTATGAACGAACTACGTAAAGAGAACGAAATTCTTAAATCTAAAGTTGATTTGTTAGAGAACAAACTAAATTGGCAGCAGCAACTTCATCTAAGCAACTGCATTGAAATAACTGGCACTGGGGTACCCAACGTCAACAACAACACAGCAAAAGACATAGCCAAGAAAATATTTCACGATGCTCTAGCTGTGGAGGTTCCCGACAACAACATCGACAAGTGCTTTGTTCGTAAAGTTAAGAGTAAGAATGAGAAAGTGGGTGACAGCTATTCAAGCGAACGTTCGATCATTTGCTTAAGCCTAACCGATTCTTCTCTTAAGCAGCGTATCATGAGCAGTGTTGGGACTTGGAGAGAGCAAAAAAGTGGTAGAAAGCCTTACAAAAAGGTAGTAGCAAAGTAGTAGAAAAAAATTATTGCTTAAGCTAAATATTTCTCTCATTTACTTGTTATCCTCGTTTTTCAACTCTTAAAAGAAAAAAAATTTGTTTGAAAGCAGTTAGCTCTTTGGTTTGAAAATTCATTTATTTATTTGTATTTTCTTTTACAAATTAATAATAACAAAAAATTTATAAAAAAAAAACAAAAACAAAACAAAATAAGTTTCTTTGATTCACTTATATCACATGGTATATATGTAATTACATTGATATTAGTCAAATCGTTTTTTAAATCACATTTGTAGTTGTAAATAATTCAGTTACTTAGGATATTTGCATAGCTTATTGTACTACGAGATCTGTTTAGCCTTTCATTTGTAATACATTTAATTACATTTTAGTTTTGTAGACAACCGTCTACAAACCTAAATTTGGAAGCGTATGTAACTAGTGCCTCTGGGGGATCCAAATGTTCTCCATTTCCTAAGATTTTTCAGCTAAGGTATTATGGACTGTTGTTACATTAAGTCCGTTTCTTTTTTCGGTTTTAATGTTTTTTAGCTGCGAAAACTTTCTTTCTGCAGCTGCACTGCTGTGGGGTAAGCAACAAAGTTCCAGCATGTATGATGCCAAGTTTTCAAATAAAAAATTTCCCATACCATCTTTTAAATTTTTAATTAAAATCCACTGTGAAACAATGTCATCAGTTGTGAAACTTTCAATTATTTTTCTTTCGCCGATTAATTTCCTCCATTCATCATTTAGAGGCTCTATCTCCACTGAATTTGGAGGGAAATATTTTGCAAGTCTCACAATTGTTGGCATTGTTCCAGCAATGCCTTACTTTGGGTCCATTTATTTCAGGATTTTAATTTCATCGCCTAAAAACTTGAATCTGCCTTCAATTTGTTTACAAAGATCTGTTAAAAAACTACACATAATTTTTCTTAATTTGTTAGCTTCATAAATATGTATGTTATTTTCTAAAATACATGTTTCGAAATGTAAACCAAAATACATTTGGGAAAATGGCAAATGGTTTTCATTATTTACCAGAAAAATAAAATCAGCACTGCATATTACTCGATCAAAGCCAAATAGTAGAATGAAAAATTGCAATTCCATAAAGAACTTAGCACAAATTTGCTCCGAGATCAAAAAATAATGGTTTAAGATCAATCTAGTTTTACCTAACAGAAATAACAATGGGAAAGAAAGACATCCAAACAAAAAGCACACATTCAACTTCGCATTAATGCATTCAAACATTGAGAAATGAGAGCAACTGAGGTGAAAAAGAAAAGTGTTTATAGATAAGAGAGTGTGAGAGGGTTTAATATGTGAAATGAGTTAAATTTTCAGCACTATACAATCAAAAAGAACAATTTTATCACTGATGTGAAAAAAGTGGTAGATTTTGAGTTGAGGGTGCTAGATTTTCTCGAATCGAAAAAAGTAGTAGAAATACGACTTAAGTAGTAGAAGTCCCAACACTGATCATGAGAGCCAAAGCAACAAAAAAGAATGTGTTAAAAACAAAAGTGTTGGAAAGCAGAGGAGACAATGGTTGTGATCGTGATCCTGATGGCAGTGGAAGCAGTGATGGTAGCGGTAGAAGCAGAAATACAAACATTTACATCAATGATGCGTTAACAAAATATACACGAGCATTGTTCATGAAGGCGAAGGAGATTAAGAGGCAAATGGGGTTTAAGTTTTTATGGTTCAAAAATAATCAAATTTTATTAAGAAAGATAGAAGGTGGAAAAATCATTAGAATAAACTCATTCAATGATCTTGCGCTTATTTAATGCAATTAATTTATTATTGTCATTTTAAATGGATTTTAATAATTTAAATATTTTTAATGATGATTTTTCTATCTACGATCTGAAAAACACTAATTGTGAAGAAATTTATTCCAATCATTCTTTTTATTTAAACTCTCCTCTTTTTGTTCACCAAAATGTTAGAAGCTTGAGGGAGAATTTCACTTCACTTGTATTACATTTAGATTCTTTTGCGCGTTTGCCTGATTTTGTTGTGGTTTCGGAAATATGGATTTATGATTTCGAGAAAAGTGATTATGCGTTACCTGGGTTTAATTTTCATGCTATTACCAACGAATCTTATGCAGCAGGAGGAGTTGGCTGTTTCGTTAAATCTAATTATAATGTGTTTGATGTGTCAAATTTTGAGATTTTAAGTGCCGACATTCTAAAATTGTCTTTTATGCTAAATAATGAAGTTTATATCATGCTTTGCGTATATTATATAGACTACATATGTTTAATGTGAATGTGTTTTTGGAGGAATTTTCAGTCATTTTGGACAGTGTAAAATCTAAGAACCTAATAATAATAGGTGATATCAACATCAATATTTTGGAAAATAGTGACATTGCTTCCACATATCTAGATTTACTAGCTTCGCATGGTTTAGTCTCATTCATTAATGAAGTTACTAGAACTGGATCAGGAACATGCCTAGATCATATTTTTGGTCGTTTTTCATCGTCGACAGTTTATTTTTGTGAGAAGTGTGTTTTTGATCTCAATATAACTGATCATTGTATGACAGGGTTATTGGTAAGTCTCTTGAAAAGTGATAACGTTAACTTAAACGTAGAAAGTACTCCAAATACGATTACGAAAATTGACTACTATAAGTTAAAATCTTCCCTGGCTTTCGAATTTTGGGATGTTGTTTTAGATGAAGCTGATGTTTCGAAAGCTTACGATCTGTTTATAAGCACTCTTAGTAAACATATTTCTTGTTGTACTACCCAACATTGTCAAAAAAAATCTGAAAAAAGGCTTAAGCCTTGGATAACAAAAATTTTACTTAATAAAATCAAGAAAAAAAACAAACTTCGCTTAAAATGTCGTCGAAATCCTAGTAATTTACTTCTAAATCAGAAATATAAGATTATGTGTTCTGAATTAAAGGTAGATATCTCTAAATGTAGAGAAAATTATTTTAGTAATAAATTTAACGCAGCTGAAGGAAATATAAGACTCGAATGGCAGTTTGTTAACGATATCTTAAGCAAACCAAAATTGCTAAAAGACCATCAGTTATAGTTTCTAACGGTTCCCAAATTACGGAGAAGTTAGGTATAGCTAACGCTTTTAATGAGTACTTCACCACGATAACAAGCAAAGGTTTGTCGAACTCCTCTTACTCCACTTGCACCGAGTGTAGTCCTATGCTAAGCTTTGGTGATCATTCACAGAGACAAAGTTTCGTATTCGAGCCTATAACAGGGTTAGAACTTTTAAGAATAGTAGGTGGTCTAAAAAATTCTTGTTCTTTTGGGTTCGATGGTTTGTCAAATCAGGTACTTAAAAATTTTGGATGCTTTTTAGTTGACATCCTGTCGCATCTTTTTAATAAAAGTATTTTTGACGGAGTTTTTCCTGATGCTTTGAAATGTGCTGATATTCTGCCATTATTCAAAAAAGGTTCTATTAATGAACTATGTAATTATAGACCGATATCCCTTTTACCTTCAATAAGTAAGATTTTTGAGAAAGTGGTAAAAAATAGAGTAGTGAGTTTTTTAAGTAGGACTAATTATTTCAGTTCAGTACAATTCGGTTTTCAAAAAAATAAATCTACAGAAGATGCGTTGTTAAATTTTTGTTCTCAAATTTTCATGAGCTTGGATAAAAAGATGTTTACAGCTGGGTTGTTTGTAGATATTACAAAAGCTTTTGATATGGTTAATCATGTACTTTTACTTAGTAAAATTGAAAAAGCTGGTTTTCGAGGGTTTGTTTTGGAGTGGTTTAGGTCTTACTTAGCTAATAGGTCTCAAAGAGTTAAGATTGACGACAATAGAAGCGAAGTAAAATTCCTTAATATTGGAGTACCTCAGGGTTCAGTTTTGGGTCCTATACTCTTTCTGATTTACATAGATTCGCTGTTCAGAATCCCCTTCAAGGGAATGTTGACAGCTTTTGCGGATGATGTTGGCTTTGCCTTTGGATCGGAGAGTGAGATGTTTTGGATCTCACCGCGGATATAAATTTTGACCTTTATTTATTGCAATTGTGGTTTGCTGAACATAAGTTGTTGATTAGCTCAAAACCTAAGATAATGTTTTTTAATTTGGCGGGCCAAAATAGTTTTGGAGCGGATGTATTCTTTCATGCTACTGACTGCCAAAGATTCGAAATATCTCAGTGCAGCTGCAGTAACAGCTTGTATAATTGTTCCTTTCGGAGCTGTCTCAATTGCACCGAAAAATGTTTCGAAATTGAAAAAGTCGAAGAATTTAAATATTTGGGCCTCAAGATCGATTCTAGAATGAGCTTTGTATATCATACTGAAAATTTGAGAAAATACTTTCGTAGTACACTGCGAAGCTTCTATTTCTTGGGCAATACTTACTCTCCAAAGCTGTTGATGAAAATCTATTATGGTGTTTTTCATTCAAAATTGCAATACGGAATAACTTGTTGGGGAGGAGCATATTTCAATAGAATTCAGCCTCTACTGATATTACAAAAGCGTATTTTAAAATTGATTTGTAGGAAGCATCGTCTGTACCCTAGTTTTCCACTGTTCAAAGATTTGAAGGTTCTTCCAGTCCGTCAATTATATTGCTTTAAGGTGCTCAAAATTTTCTTTAGAAGGTCGGGGAATTTTAATTTCAGACTCATCAATAATTATGGTTTACGGACTAATTCTCTTCATTTAGTAACCATACCCAGGTTTCGCACAACTGCTTTCCGAAACTTCTATGATATCGTGTCGTGTCGTTTGTTTAACAAGCTTCCATATGATTTCAGAGTTCATTCAAACATTAATTCTTTTGTAAAAGCCGTGAAAAGTTGGCTTTTTAGTCATGATCTAAAAAGTATTGAATTGCTCCTCAATGTCCTTCATTGATATTTTGGTTCTATTATCTTGTAGTTAACTGCTGTCTTTTCTTCCATTTCATCCAACAAGAATGAATTAAAAAAAAAAAAAAAAATCGTTTTTATTTTGCACTTTGATGGTTTAAATTTAAGGGTCACCCCACCCATTTGATATTATTTACATTCATATATAAATTTTTAAATTTCATGTGGCATTAGTTCTATTTCTTTTAAAGAAATACTTATGTCACTATTATTTCTGAGTTATTATAATTATTGAAAAATTGTTATAAATTTGAATTGTTATCTAGAAATAATAAAACTAATACTACTACTACAATTTTTTACAAAAATAATATTTTTTTTTAAAAAGGGACAGTCAAACTATAGAAATTATACAGAAATAAGAAAAAAAGTTTTTCTGAAGTTAATAAGAATATGTCTTCTTTTTCATCGAGATCCTCGATTGTCAACAAAGAGAAAACTTATTTTGCTATCGTCCCACTTGTACGTATTCGTTTTGGTACATGTCGTAAGCTAGTAACATATGAATATGATGATACCAACTACCGATTCAACAAATCTGTCTTTGTGTTATTTCTTGAATTCTTCCTTGTGATTATCTTTCTATACTTCCTCGTATCCTTATTCCTAGCCTCTTGCGCTCCTTCCGGGAGTTGCCCTATAGGAAAAATACAAAACGATATGATGTCTTTTCCACGAAAAAGCACTTTATGAACACTCACTGGCATAGTGTACCAAGAATATTCCCTAAAACACAGATTTCTTGTTGCTTTTCAATTGTACTTCTACTTATACTTTTGCTTTAATTGAAAATTCAATAAAAAAAAATCCAGATAAGTTTTTCACGTTGAACTTAAAATGCTATAAGAAATTATTTGATGAACCAGTTAACTTCGGGAATCGATTTTTTTACTACTCACAATCTATTCTATTCAAGAAAAATTAATCCAAAAAACGCACCGTAGCACTTTTTACAGCTGAACCAATTTGCACAAAAAACCTTTTATTTTCTATCGTTAAATGGCTTTCATAAACTACTTACTTATTTTATTTTTTATTTTATTTTTATTGACTAAATATTCATGTGTATATGTAAATTGTATATTCCTTATTACTAACTACTTACTTCAAAGCTTAATATTTTCTTAACAGTGCAAAAAATTAAAAAACAAAATATGAACTACAGTTAGCTAGTGTATTGACAAGTTCGCTACATCATTTTGAAACGTATCGCTTGACTTTCATTTTTGATTTTTGTTCCGCTGGATTGTTGAATCCGACAGCGTGCAGCGGTTTGGAATGGGAAACAAAATGTATAATTGGTTTGAGACCACAATGGGAGTGAAAGAGTCCATATCTTTTTGCCCCTATCTATAAACGATCTGATTGATTGTTTACCAGGAGGAATAGAACTTGCTGGAATATTGATCAAAGCCCTGAAGTGATATTCGCCGGAATCACTGCAGCTTATGATCAATCGTCTTGATGTGTTCTACGAATTGGCGGACTAAACAGTGAATTTGAGCAAATCTAAAGTGATGGTTTTTAAGAAGGGAGCAGGTAAAATGTCAATAAACGAGAAGTGGCATTTAAACAACGAAACGTTCGAAGTTGTCAGACCCTTTAAGTACGTCGGAGTCATAATAACAAGTAATCTGAATATAGATAGTCATTTAAAAGCAAAATTTATAAAAGCAAAAAGGGCAATGAGTGTTACTTGAAAGAGATGCTTTGAAAACAATCTTATTTTGCATAGTGTAAAGTACAAAGTTTTTATAGCAGTGACTGAATCTATGATGATGTATGCGGTTCAAACTTGGGGTATGAGGAATATGAAACGGTTGAAATTTGTTAAGATTCTACGTAAAAAGAAGTTTCCAACTGCCTAGGAATACTCAAAATAATATGATAAATTATTGAGACCGGATTTGATAACCCGCTGTATATTATAACACTTTAGTTACATATCGACTACCTTTTGAAAGTGTTAAGTATGCCTTATAGGAGATTGCCAAAAATTATGGCTGAGTATACTTTCCGAAGGAAAGACTATTAGTTTTGAGCTCGCTGACTGTTGTCACGTAAATTTAGGTCTCATCCTAAATACAAACAACGGTAAGGATGTCAAGAAATCTCTCTACAACCCAATCGCAAAAGTGGACGAGCAATATGGGATTGACTGTATCAACAAGGCTACTTCGTCAGTATACAAAGCGACCAACATAATCTATGTGAAAAAAAATTATTTTCGGGCTGAATTCACAAAATTAATTTACAAATTATTTTATAAAAGGCATCAGGGTAGCCAGACCATATGATGTCGTCTTTAAATTTTTTATTGTCTTACAAATTATGTTTACTTTTAGAATTTCGTCCCTGATCGTGATGATTTGCCTGCTATTTGTAGCCTGTCAGTGAGAGAAGACATCATACTTTTTATTGGAATCCTGTCCTTTCCTGAAAGAAGTTATAAGAGCTATTTTTGGCAGTGATATGAAAACGGCAACAGAAGTGGTAGCGATGTTTAATTGCGAAGGAGATATTACCCAACTTTACAGCTTTAGGAAAGCAATGTCTTACAGAAATCAAATATTGAATATACTTACATACTTACTTACTTAAGGTGGCGCTACAGTCCGGATCGGACCAGGGCCTCAACCAACATGCTTCTCCAGCCAGCTCGGTTCCTAGCTAGCTGCTTTCAGTTTTGCACGCCAAGTTGGTTGATGTCCTCTCCTACTTGCGTGCGCCACCTGAGTCACGGTCTTCCTCTACTGCGCCGTCCCTCGGCATTGGATTCGAAGACTTTCCAGGCCGGAGCGTTGGTCGTTGGCTCTACATGACCCACCCATCTAATTCGCTGGACCTTGACTCGTTTGACAAGGTCAGTGTCGCTACACAGCCCGTACAGTTCGTTGTTAAATCTTCTTCTCCCCTCTCCATCTATGCAGACGGGACTAAAACTCACCCGAAGAATTTTTCTCTCGAAGCATCTTAAACCGTTCTCATCTACCTTTGTCAAGGTCCATGCCCCTGCGCCAGATATGTATAAGAACAGGGATGATAAGTGTCTTATACAGGGAAACTTCAGTTGCTTGAGAGAGGACTTCACTACTCAATTGCCTTCTTAGTCCAAAGAAATAGCGATTGGCAAGAGTTATTCTTCGTTTGATTTCAGCGCCGGTGTCGTTGTCTGAATTAATAGCGGCGCTTAGGTAGACAAAGTCCTTAACTTCCTCAAAGTTATAGCTGTCTATCGTGACGTTCTGTCCAAGACGTCGGTGTTGGATGTCCTTTCTTGATGACAGCATATACTTGGTCTTGCCCTTATTGACCACTAAACCCATCTTCTTCGCTTCCTTCTCAATGCTCATAAACACGCCATTGACATCACGCTGCGTTCTTCCAATTATGTCAATATCGTCGACCATATTTTGCAAATGAGCTGGACCAGGTCATCGCCTGCCGCTTTAAACAATTCGGCAGTGAGGCCATCAGCTCCAGCAGCTTTGTTGGACTTTAGCTTGGATACTGCTGTCTTCACTTCGTTCAGGTCGGGTATTGAATATAGCCTACTAAACTAAGAAAAAAAAAAAAACAAAACAAAGATAAGGAAATCAAAAGCAAAATCTTTTAAAACCAATTATAATAAGAATTCAAAAAAAAAACTAAAACATGATTTTATATAAATTTTTCTTTTATTTTTCGTTAGTTTATTTGATATTAAAAATTATTTATGTAATTTTTAACTATACAGTCAATCTAAGTCATATAAATGCTTAAAATTTAATCAAAATCGTGGGACCACTTTCTTAACAATTGTTGTTGATGATGCGAAGAACTTTTGATGCTAACAAATGCTTAAAAGGCGATATCGACGACAGTTTTTACACATGGTGTTCTTAAACGAGCTCAGTTTGAACCCTGCTATTATGTTTTGTCTTGGTTAAAAAAGAACACTCAGATTTCTATTTCGCTTTCTTTTTATTAATTCAACTTAGGAAAGGTATAAGAAATAATTAGATAATAAGTAGGATTAACTAAGGCTTAAGAATCAACCGCACACTGTGGAGACTTTCAGCAGAGCGTCGCGTCGTATGATATGTATAAGTAATCTTAATCTTATGTACATAATTTCTTGTTATACCGTTTATGGTAAACTGAATTTACATAAGTATGTACTTTGATTTGCAAGTTAAAGGGTGTTTCTTTCAAATACAATTAAATTGGTGCATAGAAGTATAACCCGCTCTTGAAATGGGCTCCATGTATAGGAAAATATTTAATATCATAAGAAACCTTATATCAAGTTCTTTTATTTCATGATGTCGTTGTTCTCTGAAGTGTTAACTTCAAATTTCATAAACACATAAAATTCCTTGTCAACTAAATATTTGCTATGTTTGGTTTCATAAAAAGATTGATAAAGAAATTAAATGACACCTATGTTGTACTCTCGTCGTGCAATTGATATGTTGGCCCCAAGCTTCTCAAGATTAGTCATAATAATGTGAGCTTCATAAATCTCAATCACAGGCAGTACAACACAGATTCGTACGCTTTGCTATTAAAAATCTTCCCTGGGAAGACTCTGACAACCCTCCTTCTTTGGAAAATCGTATCGCACTATAAAATTTTCAATCACTTTCAGCATTGACTTGGTACTTTTTCATAAACTAACAACAGGTTCAATTGATGCTTTAACCTGCTCTCCCACATAGAATTCAATCCAATTATCAAAGAGGATGTCTTCACAAAGCTGACTACTAGTGACATGAGTAGGTTATTCAACTTCAACCCTTTCACTTCAGATTGAAAATAGTTTCAAAGGAGAACTAGGTATACTAGTTAGACACAGTCTGACTCCAAGGGTGTTCTTTTTTTTTATATAGATAAGATATACAAAATCAAAACAAAACAAAACACGAAAAAGAAAGTTTCATTATCATGGTATTGGGTAAAAAAGATGTTCTCATGCCATTCATTAGTGCAGGATGCAGACCTCATTACCTTAGCTCGAATAAAGCGTAATCGGGAAGTTCAATTTTTGTTTTGAAGGGCACTGACATGCAATTGAACTGGAAACTGGACGTGCACCTTTACATCGAGATCAAACGGCATCTGTTTTCTGAAAACCTATTCAATGGTGCCTCCATAATTCCTTCAGTGTAATCAGTACTGTGACTACTCTTTTGAGCATTGCTGCTTTTAAGTAATTCTCCTTTACTCTTCCTTTTGAAGTTATAAGGGTGTAAAAAAAAAAATTATCACAAGAACCCATTTTATTGGTTAGTCATGGGAATATTGCTCTTCAACACAAATGACAGATTGGTTCAGAGTTTGCTTCTTTCAATGGCAATGAACTTGAGTAAACTCGTAAATAACTTTGTTTCAGATCGATTACACTCAATTCTCTAGGATGTACGGCACTAGAGTTGAAATGATATTCACAGCTTTCGTTACCAATCCTTTTATGGTGACACTCAAATTCAAGTTTTACGCTTGGGTATAGATTCGAAATATATTTTTTTTTTAAATCTGAATATGGCGTAAGAAGGCAGAAGTATCGTAATAAAACATAAAAGAGTGATGCCTTGAAATTTTTCATTCAAGTGCCACCACTTTATGAACATATCTTCAACTCAACCAAATCGCAGTCGAAGTTACTCTCCTTCTTCAAGCAAAATTAAAAATTGAGCGAGCTTAACAAAATTATGACCCATGCAAGTCCAATCTGAGAGTTGGGCAATGCAAAAAATTAATCATTTTCTTGAAAAGTTTGGAGGGTCTTTGTTTCTGGAGAATGACTCTTACTTCCTTCATTAAATTGCCCTTGGCTAACGTTCTGCAATTCTTACTCAACAGATGGGGAGACTTAACACGAACTTCCACTCTAAAGTCTAAACTAAGGTATACACTTCCATGTTTTCCTTCAAGTTCAGAATAAATTTACAATACCATACCAACACCAGCGCATTCATCCCATGATCCCTCAAGCATTGTGGCAATAATCATCGTATTAACATGATTTTCCTTCCACACGGTGAATTTTTTTGGCCACCCAGGCTTTCGGTATCGTCTCTTGCCGCAAGCGTTTGTGTCGTCTCTATTTCACTGAATGAATCAAGCAAATGGACTTGTGGCAGTTCCAAATAGCCAGAGTTAAGACCTGGATGGCATGGGATGGCACTAACTAAGCGATGACAGAGGCACAGCATGGTGCTGTTAACTAAAAGAAGGTGTGGGCATATACAAGCCTCTAACGCTGTTGTCTTAGTTGTACGAACACGTGCAGAAATTTTCGTGTGTCCGTTTTAATTAAAATGAATTCATACCATGTGCCCCGAGTAGTATCGTTAATTTCATGACAATGACGTGCGATTACATTCGGTCACTAAAGCAGTTTATCTAAAATTTTGTATGCTGACCATGAGAAGCGCCTACTGCGTTTTCAGTTTGGTAGGAGCATTGAAAAATTGGATTAAAATTTATGGTCGACCTTGCTTAGCAGCGGAATATGATGCGATATCAAAAAGCTGCAACGTAGCCCTCAGGAAAGAAGCTTTCATATGCACAATAGAACTTGCAAAGTCGGATGAAAAGGTTTTCTGACTTCGTGAAGGAGGGACGAAGCCATTTAAACGATCTTTTGTTGGCGTTTTACAGTCCCTTTGTCTACAATACTAAAACACCTCTTTAGGAAAGGGAATATGGAAGAAGGCATATATATATTTATAAGGTCTGGCCTTGGCAGCTTGCGGTGTCTTGGCTTTTAAAGGGCGGCCGGGGCAACGGAGTGGGGAGCCCCGGGAATTGCGCATTTCTCACAATCGTGCCTTGCAAGGGAATGCAGCATGCAGGGGACCTACAAATTTCTGTCGATTCCGAACGGCTAATCGAAAAAGCGCTTTTCATGCGGCAATGAATTTGCTATCGGAGAATCTTCCAATTCCTCTACCACGGGTACCACCACCAAGAGTGTTTTTAAGGCGTGTGGTTTTCAAGAAGAAGTAAAATGCATTTAATTTAATGTTTCGGAATTTATCTTTATTCTAAATCTAAGGGTTTGTCATTATGTTTTAAAAATGATTTCAAATAAATTCCAGTCGATAGGCTCAGTTTTCAAACACTTTGTGCAGTATTTGGGGCCTTATGCCAGCAATAACGCGCCGAATATTATCTTCCACTGCGTCAATCGTCTTGGGCTTATCCGCGTTGACAAGCGACTTCACATAAAATAGACCAGAGGTGCTGATTGGCCTGATCTTGGAGGTATTTCACAGGTTTAAAACTCGAAACTATGTAAAAATCGTCATCAACACCGATTCCGTTTCCGAGACAATTTACCGATCGTACGCAGTGCCCAGTGGTCGTGGGGATTCAATTTTTCGACGGTTGAATGAAAATCAAACTGAACATAAATCAAGTGTCCGCTGTCAAAAGGACCAACTCCAAAAAATCAAATCCTCATTTAGTAGAAAAACACCCTTTATTTAAATCGATGTGAATTTCTTTTATAATATTCAATCAAATCAATGAGTCATTCGTGAAGTTATCCAGCAAGACATCTATGTAGTTCAATGATTAATTCAATGGATTAGTCAATTAACAATTCAATTCGGCGAGTTCTTCAGTAACTCATTAACTTTAACGCATCATTCAATTCAATTGGCATTTCAACTCATAGAGTAGTTCACTGAATCAGTTTAATGATTCCATTGCACGAAAAGAAGCGTCCAGAAGCGATAGGGAGCATTCTCAAACCGTTTCATTATTGCAAAATGAACGTTTTCCTTGCGGAATATTTATGAGCCACATGCATTTTACCTGCCCAAAGACAACCCGCTAAGCTAAGCAGACACAATTTAAAGTTTTTTATTGGATGTGAAAATGAATACTTCTTCGAGTGAAACAAATGGAAATCGATGTGAGTCATCAAATTCAATAAGACACCTAGTGAGATATGCAATGAGCTAGTCTAATATCGTTTTTCATTGACGAAAAGAGTTACTCCTTTTGTGAAAATATTTACTCCTTTCCCATTTTACACGTTTCATTGAAAAAAAGAGTAGATCCGGAGTTACTCTAAAAGCCAAAGATCTACTCCCATTTGGTTGGGAGATCTACTCTGAATTTACGTACACATGCAAAAACATTTGTTCTGTCAAACTTTAAATGGAAAATAATTTGCTTATTTTAAATTTTTTGTGCCAGCGTTGGGTTGAAAAAATTGCTATAAATTATGATGAGAGCAAGTAAATAAGTTAAGATTTAGTTATATGTTGTAGAAATCAAATTACAAAATATGAATTCCTTTATGTGAACATCAATTTAATTTCCAATACCATAATAAAGCCTAAAAACATGTTCTATTGAAAGGAGTAGTTCTCGATTTGAGAGTAAATCTATCGAATTTCAATGAAAAACGCTATAAGAGTCATTCAACTTGATGAGTCATTGAACTTTATGAGTCTATATTCAGTTGGCTTCCGAGGACTTACATATATGTACCTGGTTTGCTTCATATCTTAAGGATAGAAAGCAGACAGTGAATATTGAAAACTTCACCAGTGATACGAAAGTGGTAAACTTAGGTGTACCACAGGGTTCAGCACTTGGTCCTATTTTGTTCCTTGTTTATATAAATTCCTTGTTTCTCCAACCGTTCTGTGGAAAAATCACAGCCTTTGCAGATGACTTAGCCATTGCCTGCACTATTAAAAGTCCTTTAGACTTGAATGCTGATATTAATAACGATATTTTCTTACTGAGAACCTGGTTCAACCAACATAAATTAATTGTGAGCAGCAAAACAAAGCGGATGTTTTTTTGGTTTAAGTTCAGTAGCTCAACAGTATCTTGATGTATTATTTCATTCATCAGATTGTGCTAGGTACAGCTTGAAATTTTGCGCCTGCAGTGGAAGTAATTCTGGGATTACATTCAACGAAGAAATGGTTTGCAGCAAAAACTGCTTAAAGGTTGAGTTAGTTAAAGAATATACGTATCTGGGTGTCACTATTGATCAATATACGGGCTAGTTGCAACATACTTCATACTTCAAAAGTCATTCAACTAGACGAGTCATTCAACTTCATGAGTCATTCAACTGGATGAGTCATTCAACTTCATGAGTCATTCAACTGGATGAGTCATTCAAATTTATAAGTGCCTCTCAGATAAGTATTCTTCTCAGCGTATACGGAATTGATACTTATTTGTATGAAATGGAAAGTTAAAGCGCAACATTTCTGCATGCTTGGGGTCGAAGACAGATTTTGAATTTGTTACTAACAAAGACTTGGGGTCGATGGTTTCAATTTTTTCATAAAAAAATTGTTCCCATTCGAAGTAAAAAAAAACTCATCGAAGAAAATGTTGCAAACTTGCCTAAAATTGAATATTTTACTTTTTGAAAACTGAATACGTTGAAAAAAATTTTCGTGTAATTTAACGAGTCTATCTATTTCACGATTCGTGAAACTTAACAAGTAACTTACTTGCAATAAGCCATTCATTTCAATGAGTCCTTCAACTTAGTAAGCCATGAAATTCTATGTGTAACTAGATCAAATGCTTCATTCAACGAGTCAATCAATTTAGAGAGCCATAGTCACTTTATTCAATGAGATTTGAAATCAAATGAGTCATCCAACGAGTCGTTCAATGAGTCATTCAATTCAATGAGTTATTAATTTCAATAAATCATTCAATTCAGTGAACGATTTATGCAACTTATTTAAAGCCGGTCTTTATAGTCAATTAGTAAAGAAAACATTGCTATTGCTGCAATTGGTATACATTTTTCATAAGAGCATGGCTTTTAGTTTTGTTTCTCTTAAAATTAGATTTACACTGCATTTAGCATTTAAACAATACTCAGAGGGGTAAGAAAAGAAGATTGGCTGACGCAAGGAGTGAACCCACAAAGTATGCTTAAGAAACTAAACACTCATCAAGTGCGCCATTGCCGACGACTAATATGAACTTTCATTTCGCCTCGTTATTTTTTAGTTTCATTGCCAGCTCTTAGACTTTTATTTTTTAAAATTTATAGACGTCCTCGTAACAGATGGGCCTTTCAACCCTTTTTTCTGTTTCGGTACGGCTTTCGCTTTGTGTTAACATAAATAAAATTATTTTTGGTACTTCGACTGTGAAATAATTTCCAGCCCACGATGTAAAAAGTCAATAACCTCACAGATATTGGCTTCATTTTCTTAATGTTTCAGATATAAACGTGTTGTGTCCAATACACTCTGGTGCTTTGGGTCAAGTTCTTTTGTTTTAACAGACCCCTGAGGATATTGTACCTCGTTTGACGTATTCAAGCGTAATTATACTGTAGGAATCATAACCACAGTTCTGCTGGTGCCACTCCTCTGTTTAAGAGCTGTTAAAAGATATTCTTTGCGGGCGTAAAATCCACCCAAGTAGCAGGATTCTTTCAAGTGTTAGCTTTTTTTATCTGAATGTTCAGTTTGAAAATCACACGTCCGGCAGTAGTGTGAAAAAAAAAATTAAATTGATGTCAAACTATTGAAGTAACGAAATAAAAATTCTAGTTTGTTTCAAGGCTGTTTCAAATAACAGAAAAACACTGCTATGTGCTTGACACCAAATTCAAATGAATTTCGGTAGTGAGGGTGATAATGACGAGTTCCACGAAAAACCATAAGCAGGCGCACTTTGATGAACTCAAAAAGGACTTCTAATCTTAATGAAGGTGCGAAATTCCTTATGTTATTAATGTTTTCGTGGAAAAAATTCTCCAGAAGCTTTTCATGCCAAAGCAGAAACATCAATTCAACGAATACAAGCACGAATGTGTCACACAGGATTTCACAGAATGTCTTTAATCTCTTCGAGTCATTTTCGAACTGAAACATGATAAATATGTGTCTTACATTTTGTAGTAAATGAGTTGAACAGAAAAAAAAACAAAAACACGTACTCTTTCAGCAACGGTGATGGTGCGTCAGTAACGAAGAGCGTTTACCAACTCGAGAACCCTTCAAAGTTATAATCCAGTTGAATGTAGGTACCATTCAATTTATAGACGTCCTCGTAACAGATGGGCCTTTCAACCCTTTTTTCTGTTTCGGTACGGCTTTCGCTTTGTGTTAACATAAATAAAATTATTTTTGGTACTTCGACTCGCAACATCAGTTATTTAGTTGTTTTTCAGTACTTGTGAAAGTTTTCACTCCAATTGTTATATGTGCCAGAACAAGAACCAAGCCATCGCATCGTGTAGTATGAGGTCCTCCGTTCCTGTCACATGCCGTCTCAGAGTAAAAACATAAAACATATTTTTCATTAAGACCCAACAAAAGAGGGTTAA
Source organism: Melanostoma scalare (assembly GCA_949752695.1). Lineage (NCBI taxonomy): Eukaryota > Metazoa > Arthropoda > Insecta > Diptera > Syrphidae > Melanostoma > Melanostoma scalare. The sequence continues at coordinate 72,470,434 of OX456984.1, forward strand.
GCAAGCGGTACGAGCACACAGAGTGTATGGTTTGCTGTTTTTTTTTTCAATGTTTTTTTCTTTCCTTTCTTTGAACACTTGAAACGAAATTAATTAAAGCACAAAATTGGAAAGTTAGTTTATTCATAATTTATGCTTAAAGCTTGTAACGTTTGTGATGTCCATGAAGTGGATTGTGTACTCAGAAAGTTGACGAAGGCGACTTAGCCGAACTTGTGTAGGGTAGGTTGGAACTGTTATTAGTTTACTCTAAATTTGCTTATTTTCTCATTAAAAACCGAAAAGAGAATTATCGATTTTCTGTTTTATTTTCTTCCAAGCCTTGAAGGCCTTTCCTATTTCATGTCAAATACTTTCAGATGAATTGCTTCTTTTGAAACTCACGATAGCACTAGGCATAGAAAGTGCCGCAAAACGGGCCTGCTAGGGAAAGCATTTCATGTTATTAAAATGCGAAACAGCCATTAACTCATGGTTCAACAGGCATGGTTCTTAATCGTCCAAACAATTTTGCTCTGGAATGACAGAAATTCATTAAATGAAAATGTTTGTATCTGTGAAAAATTCGGAACATTGCGAACAAATGTATGGAGAAAGCCAAATGGGACGATTCGGAAGCATGAAATGTTAGGAAATGAGAGAACATTTACCGAGCCCAAGGATGAGTGGAATTTTCACATTTAAGAACATACATTTTGGTTGCCTCTCTTGGAACATCTGTTCAATTAAGCAATTTATAATTGTAAACTCAAGTGTGAATGTGCTAGCGGAACATATGTAGGCCACAATTAAATGGCAGCATCATTAAAATTTTAGGGTTATGTTACAGAGGTAATTAGAAATATTAATTGGGACATGTGGAAGAATGATTTTAGTTGAAATAAGTTGGTTAAGTTAATCTGTGTGTGTGTGTGAATAAAAGAGGACATCATAGCAATAAAGACTGTGAACATTTATGTTAAAAAAAAGTTAAGTATACGCCAGAGTAGACACAAATGCTTTCGAAGTTAAATTGTACGTTTCCGACGTAATTGAAACATGATGACAGTAATGGATCTTTGAAAGTAAAAGCCTTAACTTCCAAATGAAGGCTCGTGGCGGTTTGTGGCCTTATTAAGGCCTTTTTCGTTGTAAATTAGGGGGCGCCGTCTATTTTTTTAATGAATCATTATGTATGGCCGCCCATTAGTTGCGCATTAAAAAGTGGGTTGTGATGAACAAAATTCTAAAATGAGAAATTGGTCCAAGTTATTTTTGTGCCGCCTTAATATGTTAAATGGTGACCAAGACTTTTTTTGTAATAAAGAGATAATTGATTTACCAGTTGTTAAGCTCTTTTAAAGAGCTTATGATTTGAAATATTACCAATATCCTCTTTAGGACGTCTTAAACACCCTCTTTGAAATGCGATTCGGGTGGATCGTTTTGAAAACCTACTATCCGAATGGAAATGTCTAAAAAAATTAAAGACAATTTAAATTTTCACCTCAAAAACTAGCTTGTAAATGTTTCAAACTGTGAAAAATAGGAGACAAGGTGCAAAAATAGACAGTATTGAAACTGTTCTATTCTTCCTGAAGCGCTACAGTTGTTAATAAAAAAAGCAAATCAGAAAAGACTTAAAATAGTTTTCACCACAGTGATACAAGTTGATTTTAAAAAGTTAAGGATTTTCGATATTTTCTGGTAGGAAACAGTAAAGAATACAGAAAATTTGATTTAAAAGCTGCCGTGGTAACCATTATTTGTCATTTAAGTGAAAAGTACACCAAACAATTAAACAAAAAATTTGAATTGGAGACAAATACAACTATTCAAATAAAACGCAAGCTTTGATTTAACCTCAAAAGCATTTGAGGGTTTTTTTTCAGGTAAAGAGATATGAGTTGAATCTCTTTACAATCTTCTCTGTGTTTCTTACTTTAGTTGAAAAAAAAAGAATTCGCCATATTTTTCATCTCTAAACAAATACTTATTTGCATGTCTTACTGAAATTGTAATTTTATTTCTGACTTTGGAAACGAGAAAGATATTTATCGATTGTTCAATCCCCTTCTTAGCTCACACTTTTACCTCAAAGCATCTCATTATGCAATCTAACATCTACTACTTAAGGTAGTCATCGGTCCATACATTCCCTCATAATCCACTTTAGTCCCCTTTCGACCTTGCAGAGCACTTTAAGACCATTTAACCAGTGTAAGCTCTTAAGAAAGTGGCTTTTCAACGTAGAGCTTTTGTAACGTACAGTACACGTCAAAGCACTGAAAGTAATGTTCACCTCAATGCGAGCAGCATCTTTGGATAGCATTCAAAAACATGCGTCTTCTCTAAAATAAATGCATTGAAGGCTTCGAGAAACAGAAAAATATTTTTACACGCTAGACAGTAGACGGGAAAATGGAATAGAGAATTAACTTTATATTCTAGAGAAACGAATCGAAAGTTAAACCAAAGAGTACCTTCAGTTCCGAACAATTTAGTTTCGAAAAATGTCTGGTAAAAAAAGTAAAGAAAAAGGAAGTGCAGGCCACCAACATTTGATGAAGAAACTTCTTGGCCAATGCACAAAAGACAATCAGCACCACTGGCGGCATCAAATGGCCTTTACGACGAAAACAAATTCAAGGCACTGATTCTTGCTCTTGATGGGCATCCAGCAAAAGTACTGCTAATTATATCAGCAGATAAAAGCTTTTTTCGTTTAGTTTTTTTAAAATTTTATTTTTACTTTAAATAATCAATTGGTTATGACTATCCTTAAGTGTTATAAAACACAGTGCGAGCATTTTAAATAAAAAAGAAGGGGTAATTCACTAAGACACCACTATGCATGTTGATTTAGAACTCTTGTTAATCGCAACGCAGGTGTCTGGTAGAGAACTCCATATTAAAATAGTGTGACCAAAATATGAATCATTCTATGTACCTAATTTACTGTACGTCCGAAGTTCGACTCGAACTAAAACTAATGAGCATTCTGGGCGAATGCAGCTTAATAGTTTCGGAGGAGGAACTCAACTGGCTATTTCACTACAACATTGTTTATGAAAAAAGCGATAAAATAGAGAGATTGTTGTGGGTTCAACATTGTGATCCTCAACTCAATTATGCAAAGCACCCTAAATTTCTTTTTAAATTTATTAAAGTTAATTCAAAATTATTTTAAATTCATGTGCGGACTGCGGAGTATGTTTGCTCTTAAGATCTCTTAAATTACATCCTACAATAATTTCATATTTTCCCTTACATCTTATTCATATCACAAGAATTGTCATATCTAGTGTTTTATCAATCACTTTAATCCTTAAAAGAGTAGGTACACATGTAATGGGCAAAGGTGTCGGTACCTATTTAGTATGGATTGATAACCACTCGTTCACTTGGATCATGACAGCAGCCGACACCACACCTCTGGCCAGAAACCTTGATCTCAACTTAGGATAAGTATTTGCTCATTAAAGTGAATATGTATTATCTATTTATCCTTTCGTTTCTCTGGTAATTTATATTCATCGTGTGGTTTGATCCAAGACAGTTAAGTGAACATTATCATTGCTTTGAGTTCCTTATAATCTATCGTGAACCCCTTCGAATTTTGGAATTCTATCATACTACCTATTCAATTTCAAGAGAATTTTCCCAACAGATAATTAACGATTTGACTATGTCCAAGAGAATCAATCTATCGACTGAACTATTTTAAGGCCCTGTTTTGTACCTTATCAAATAGGTGCAAATGTGATTTCAGTAATCTCGTTGCGGCAATAGACAAACAGTTTGGCGATAGCCAGTTAAAAAAAGTCTTCAGTGTCTAATTGAGTTGGACTTGGCAGAGTCCAGAAGAAGAATAATCCTTTTCGAATTGCGAAAGGCACAGCTGAGTCACCTTCTTAAAGAGTCAAGAAAGCCAAAGAATGTTCATGATGAAAGCCTATTTTTTCATAGGAAGATGGAAGAAATTATAAAAGCAACAAAAAAGGGCATTTACAACGTCAATTCCGATAACTCAACCCAGTAGGCCAAGTCGCATAATGGAGAAAAAAACCTATGACTAAACTTATGACTTTTAAAGTCGGCAAGACACGACTTCGATCTGAATTCAAGTAATAGTTGTTTCTTATTTCTGCTGTCTGAGTCGTTGTAGTCGCAGTTTTGCATTGCCTTTTCGCTGGTCTATTTCATCCCACTTAGTTACACACTTATTTACTTACTTTTAGTATTATTTATATAATCAAATAAATAAATAAATAAAAATATATATAAACATGTAAATGAATGAATACATAAACAAGTGAATGAGTGAATGAATATATGAATGAGTGAATGAATAAATAAATAACGAACAAGTAAACGAATGAATAAATAAATTGATACATAAGTGAAAAAATGTATGAACGAATGAATAAATGAATCAATGAATGCTTGCAAGCATGAATGAATGAAAGAATAAATGAATAAGTTAGTGAATAAATAAATAAATCTATATATATAAAGTAGGATGTATGTATGTATGTATGTATGTATGTATGTCCGGGGTAAACTCCTAAACCACCCAACGGATTTTTATGAAATTTTCAGGGTAGACATATTTTAGTTCAGAGATGGTTCCTGTCAAAGTTTGATCCCCATATTCCCACAGGAACGGGGTTGGGAACGGAAAATTAGAAACTACTCCGCAGATTTCAAAAAATCTTTCAGCACTAGGGGTGCTACATTATCTCCCTTCATCAGTAACTTAAACTATATTTCATCCCTATAATCCCACAGGAACAGAAACGGGAACGAGGACGGGAACCATAAAGTTACTTGACCGATTTCAAAAATTCTTTCAACTCTGGGATGTTACATTATCCCTCAGTGACATAGACTTACATTTCATTCACATATTTCCATGGGAACGGAAGATTCCCACAGGAAGGGGGCTATGAACGGAAACTTAGAAGCTACAGGACAGATTTCAAAAATTCTTTCTGCACTGGGATGCCACATAATCCCTCAGTAACTTGGCGTGTATTTCATCCCTATAATCCCACAGGAACAAAAAAGGGGAACGAGGACGGGAACAATAAAGTTACTTGACCGATTTCAAAAGTTCCTTCAACAAAGACTTTATATTTAAGCTAACAACAAAATTAGAGATACTTGAAATTTAACAGAAACCTAATTAGTAGAAACTACAATTGGCAAATATTTATATTCCTCAGTAAAATAGCAATATTTAAAGAGATTTGAATCCATAGCTAAAAGACTTTTTGCTGTCTTGAGAGAAAAAATAAAAATAATTTATTAATTTCGAACGAATCATATTGTGCTTTACCTATCTGAGACATTAGTCGAAAAGGCTAACAACAAAATTAGAGAGGCTGCAAGTTTAGGAAAACCTATTTAGCAGAAAATACAATTCGTAAGTATTTATATATGTACATATTCTGTGATGATTAACAAAAAATGGGCACGACTGGGTCGCACGAACTTGCGATCGTTTGCTAAGTAAAATACCAAACTCTTAAGGTTTTAGTATTCGTTCTTCATATATTTGGTTTTACAGGGTTGCCAACTACACATTAATTGTGAAAATTGAATTAAATCACGAAAAGTATTGAAAAAAATTAAATTAAATATTCCAAAAGTTTCAAGCGAAAATCTAAAAACACAATTTTTTTGCAATTGCTTATACATATAAACCCTTAAAATTTAATCAAAATCGTTAGAGCCATTTTTTAAAAAACTGGTTTTTTATTTTTAATTTTTTTAAAAAATGAGGTTTTCAAAATTCAAGTTCACAAGTTTTAAGATCTTGCTAAAAGATGTATTGACAAAGAATTTGAAATAAATTAAATTTATCGTTTTGAAAATATTCGGAAAAACAAACTTTTTTTAAAAAAATTAATGAAAATTCGAAAAAAATAAATTTTTCAAATGTAGATATGCAATCTTTTTCAAACAACTTAGGACTTCTTAAATATGAAATTTCGTAAAAATCGTGTTAGCTATTACTGAGAAAGTCGGTTTTGAAAAAAACGGTACTATGGGGGGTACCGTCTTTAGGCTTTCTCCAAAAAAAATTTTTACATCATTAGAACAGTTATTAAAAAATAATACCTCACGTAAAATTTTATCAAAATCGTTAGAGCCGTTTTCGAGAAAAATAGGTATTGTCATATCGGGTGTATGGCAGGTACCGTTATTTCAAGACCTAGAAACCCAATTCCAAAAACCCCTCTGTAGGCTTATCCAGAGACCATAACTGCAAATTTTGAAGAAAATCGGCCAAGTGGTTAAGGCTGTAGATCCATATACGGACAGACAGACAGACAGACAGACAGACAGACAGACACACACACAGACAGACAGACAGAATTGTAGGACCCACTTTTTTCGTATTCTCTATCATCGTAATGTCATATTTAGTTGTTATCTCAAATTTTTTTTTCTGCACGATTGCAAGACTTGCCTTATAGTACCTATAATCGCAAGTAAAAATCTAAATTGTTATTTCGTTTGAACGACATTTCCATTCAATCGATTGCAAGTGATCTTCTCGAACTCAGACATTCGTGGCGTCCAATGTATGAATTCCATTAGACATTCCTTCTTTTTTTTCATTTTCAATCGATTGGAAGTGGTATTTTCACAGTCTCTATTTCATCTATCTATCTATCTATATACAAGGTGCGACAAAAGTATGGAAAGCCCTGGAAATATGGCAGGGTTCAAGGTAAAATTCAAGGTTACCATCGGATTCCTCGTCGAAAAATACGTCGGATAAGGGGTCTTTGATTTTTTTTAACGAATATTCTGCGATATTTCCAAGATTTTCAGACCAATGTTTTCATTTTTCACGTATTTTTTATTTCAAGCGCTGCACCTCTAATAATATCATAAAAAAGAAATAAAATACATGTTTTTTCGTAAAATTTTGCGCTCTTTCCAAATCTGCAATAAAAATGGGGGTTTCCATTTGAAAAATCGATTTTTGGGTCGCTGGGGCTTCAAGGTTACGTCCAAGGTCAAATTCAAGGTCACCATCGGATTCCTCGTCGAAAAATACGTCGGATATAGGATCTTTGATTTTTTTTAAACGCATATTCTGCCATATTTCCAGGGGTTTCCATACTTTTGTTGCACCCAGTATATAAAATAGGATGTAAGTATGTCCGTTGTAGACTCCTAAACCACCCAACGGATTTTTATGAGATTTTCAGAGTAGACATAATTTAGTCCAGAGATTTTCCTGTCAAGGTTTGATCCACATATTCCCACAGGAACGGGGTTGGGGACGGAAAACTAGAAACTACTCCATAGATTTCAAAAATTCTTTCAGCACTAGGGGTGCTACATTATCTCCCTTCATTAGTAACTTAGACTTTATTTCATCCTTACAATCCCGCAGGAACAGAAACGCGAACGAGAACGGAAACCTAAAGTTACTTGACCGATTTCAAAAATTTTTTCAACTCTTTGATGTTACATTATCCCTCAGTCCTCAGTGACATAGACTTACATTTCATTCACATATTTCCATGGGAACGGAAGATTCCCACAGGAACGGGGTTGGGAACGGAAACTTAGAAACTGCTGGATAGATCTCAAAAATTCTTTCAGCATTAGGATACCACTTAGTCCCACAGTAAGACAGATTATGTTTCTTCCCCAAATTCCCACGGAAGTGGAAAAACGATAACTGGAACCTTAAAACTACAGACCCGAGCAAAGCCGGGCGGCTCAGCTAGTAAACAAATAAATGAACAAATAAATAAATGAGTAAATAAATAAATGAATAAATGATTAAATAAATAAATAAACAAATTAACAAGCAATTGAATAAATAAATAAATGAACACGTGATTGAATATGCGAACGAATGAAAGAATGAAAGTGAATAATTAAATAAATAAATTAAAAATACTGTGGCCACACAAAGTTCGGATAACTCGGGAGCTAACGCAATTCAACCTACAATTTAATGCCAATACAAACTATCTAAGCGAGAAAACGTCATGTCAGGGCATACACCCGTGGAAATACAATTGAATGCTTCTACTATTTCAACATCGTACTTTGACGCAGAAATTCTAACCCTTACGCCTTTAGCTCAAAATGTGGTCATATCTTATAACAGTCTGAGGCTTCCGCTAATTGTTTGGCTGCTTGTAGTGTGTTAAGGCACTTTTTGTGCCACTCACCGTACTAGCCGTTGTATATACTCTCTTGCTGCGGTAGTTAACGTTAAAGTCGTCATTACTTTTTTGGGGTAACATCTGAGTTGTTCTTTTAGAACATCCTTTTTTTGAACTTGATAACTTTGTCGTTGTAGGGCTCCGTATCGATACTCGAATATGTAGAAAACAGGCTCTACATTATTGTTTGAAATTATTTTATTGAAAAAGGAAATTGCAAGAATTTATCTATGCACAGAACTTTTCAAAAATATTGAAAAAATGCTGCTGCCTGATGTACTTTGCATACGAAACCCCAATGATGCGAACCTGTCTAACTCACGCTTGATAGATTTTACATTTTTATATTTGACAATGCTACTGTAACGTGCGCTTAGCTCGAAATAATAAAACTTTTCCTTTCAGTTTAATTCTACTACTTTTATTCGATCTCAACTCAATCTTTTCACTATCACTTTATAATCAAAACTGACTCCCAGGTTGCATCAGCGGCCTCTTTGTATAGAAGTGTGAAACATCGAGAGCTTTCTAGCAGTTTTGCATGATGGCTAGACACATTCTCCTCCCGGTATATTTCTCCACACACACAATCACTCACAAACAACGCCTTCTATTAGATGTACATTATAGTGTTGCCGCTTGTGTTTTCGGTTGAACGTTTTCGATTAGAATATTAGTATTAAATGTTGGGTACACATTACACTACATTTGGCAATAAGGGTCAAAAATTTCAAATGTTGAAAAGCATACATAGAAATACTTTGTAAAAATCAAAACTTCGCGATCTCACTCAAATTCAAAAAGCCTGGTGAAACGAGCTTGATGCACTTGTTACTCTGATGATGACGTGCAGAAGAAAATCACTTTGCTTTTAGTTAGTCTCAATAAAGAACCAAGTTCTCTTCCAAAACAAAAGAAGCAACACATGCCTTAACCTTGGAAACAATAAAATATAATAAGAAAGAGCCGCTTTATAAATCTTGGGATATTTTAGTTGAGTGCAACATTCCGTACAATTTCGTGCTGACAGTTGTCCTGTCCTGTGGTACCCGTGGCGTGATGGTTAGCATGTCTGCTGTTAACCCAGACATTCGTGGTTTGAATCCCAACAGAGGCAAAAACGTTTTTTTTTCACGGGTATCGCCTTTCGCGAGGAATTGTAGGTCCCCTCAATTCCCTCACAAAGGCAGTGGTTGTGAGAAATGCGCTAGGCCCCGGGCTCCTAGCTCTGTAGCGCCACCCAATTTATTTATTAATTCATTTAGTTGTCCTGATCACTGGACGAAAAATAAATTTGTCAGAGTGTAGAACTTGGTTCCAGGACTTTTTGCTATCTACAAATGAAAGTTCCCTCTTGAAGTTAGTAAGATTGCAAATCAATTGCAGCGACTAAATAACACTCAATGTTTTTCATTTCACATGAAAATTTAGGAAACTTGGTTGCATTACACCAAAATATGCTCTCAAGTCTCAACCTGTAGCTAAACTATTGAGGAGTAATCGATTCCTTTCCAACCCAACAGCAATTCTCCAGAAGCTTCATTCTCTTAATTAAAATTCGTAGAATCCTGTTGCATATATCGATAAAAGTGTGTCAGTCAGTTGGTTGTCGACACAGAGCTCTCATTCATCTCATTTTCTTCCTGTTGCTTTTTTTTTGGCAAAGGATAACAAATTACTTTGAAACTAAGAGCTATCATATTTTGGTAATTGAAGTTTCTCATGTTCTAAGTGCTTTTTACTTCAGCAAAAATTCCTCGAGAGTGGCTTATACGTATCCTTATACTTTCATAAACCAACATTCTTCCTCTTCGATATGTATACGTGTATGCGTATGTAAGTATGAGGAGATTTCACTTGAGTTACTTTCTGTTCGTTGACATTGTTTGAAGAGTGACAACGTTTTCATGTCAGTTGTCACTAAACTTTCGTCACACATATTCATACCCAGACACACACACAGACACGCTCAAGATTACTTACCCTTCTGATGTTGGAATTTCAATCACATAATGAACATGTTTCCAATTATGTTCGGTTGACTCACAAAGCTGGAATTTAAAAATATGTATGTCGTTGCCTCGTTCACTAGGAATTTAAAGTAAATTTCAAACTCATGTAATATACTAAATCCGATGCTTTGGCTTTTGTTTTGAATTGAGAATATTCAAGGGTACTAAACTTGTGCTTCGTTCAATACGCTCAAAGTCCTTTTTGAAAGGGTCGAAGGCAAATTTTAGTCTTGAAAAAGAACCAAAGGAAAGTTTGTTCTCTAAAAGCATAACCCAAATTGTTATATGAATTGTTCTCTGACTTTCTCATTCCCACAAAGCCATGAGTTGTGATTACATCGCAACAATAACTTCATCAACAGGAAGTGTTTGAAAGTACTGAGTGTCCGGTGCTTTAAATGCCGGATGTTAAACGAACTTTTGAATGAAATGGTGGTTGTTGTGTTTGCAATGTAAACTGTTTACAGTTTCTTAATTTTGAAGTATCAAAAATGAAATACAAGTTAAGGAAGCACTACTCAATTGATTCAACCGCAATCTTGCCGTGCTTTTCGATTTAGGTTTGAAGAGACTTGTGATATATTTGTTGGCATGTTGAGCGTACGATCTGAACTTTTTCTTTTTTGAAGCAGTTTTTTTTAATTGAATAAGGTGAAGGCAAAACACCTTTGCTGGCAGGTCGACCTGAAAAATCTTTTGTGCTGTTCCCTTAGGTTTGAACACGTAAAGTGTGGAGTTAATCATTCGAAGTTGAGGTCACGTAAGAACCTAAGAATATTCGACGAAGGGGTGTTTCTTATATCAGAAGGACTAGTGAATCCTTTATTGAATATCTTTAGCCTGGATCTGGCTGCGGCAGGACATTCACATAAAATGTGTTCAGCAGTTCCTGTGTCTTCGAGACAAAGACGGCAGGTGTCATCCTTGCTGATGCCCATGTTTTTCTGAAGCAGTAGGGGGTGTTTCTTGCTGCAAAACTGGCAAGTTGCCTATAATGACAATCTGACGATGGTTCCACTCATTCTTTGCACCTGACCGGTAAATTATGGAAGCCGTTGGTCAGTGTCCTCTTACATTAGTAGTTGTCGTTACAAGTCAAGTTATTATTTTACCAGTTCGATCTAAATAGACGCTTCCTTTTATCATGATCTAATCCCTCCCTTATGCGAGTCACTAAATGTATATCAAAATCGAGAACATCCCTATTATTGGGTATGCATTTTCCAAATTGAAACAACCTTCAACTAAAAACCCCCATCGGAAACATAACGCAGAAAAAAGAACCTAAAAAAGAAAAAAACCATGTTTACAGAAAATCCATACCGAATGCTGTCATTTGTCGTACCCATGTTGAGCCATACATAAAGTAAACACATGTTCTATGCAGTTCGAAAATATAGTGAATGATTCATTCGAATTTATTCACATGGATGATATTTCTCATCAGATGTGACTTCCGAACCGATTCTCTTGCTCGTCGCGTCGTTAAATATAAAATTATTACTTTGGGTACCTTGCAACGGTGGAACTTTTCCCTCCCATTGGCATATATGTTAGTCGCCAGGGCAGGAAACAAACCTTCGTCGTTGAATGAATTTCTATTTCCGTCACATGCCTTTAATATTTCACTTACAAAACATAAACAAAAACTTTTCCAAACTTTTCATCAAAATCCTATTTTTCAATAAAAATAAAAAGAATAAATTGACCGAGGTAGGTGTAGCTACATAGAATCACAGTTATGAAAATTATTTACAAAGTTAAATTTTTGTATTGCGGCAGAATAAATGTGCAGGGCTTACAGAACTTTGAGGGAGGATTTCAGTGTACAACAACATTATTTCTGTAGCAAAGTATTTTTGAACACCTGACAGTGTTTTAGGGATTATGGGTTATTTGAATATTTTTATTTCTTTTCTTAATGTCAATTGAAAAGAACTTATGTGCCTCACTCCTGTACGCCGTACCTGACCACAAGTTCTCTCGTGTAATGTCACATTCAGGTTGATTTATTGCAAAATCATAGGACAATTGTAAAAGAAGGGGATGTCATTGGTAAAAAAGCAACATTATACGCTTAAGAAATATGAAGCTTTGGAAACGATCCAATTTAGAACCAAAAATTTATGAAATGACAAACACAAGCTCGTGCCAGAGACTACTTATTCTTTAATACAAAATAGTCTTGGGAGTGCATCCCATGACGTCCATGTTAAGGGGGAGAAGATTTAACAGAGCGTATAGACGTCTAGCAGCCAGAGTTCAGTTTTTTTTTATAAAATAGATTTGGAGGTTATACTAACAGGGAGAACTCAGAGTAATGGTCACTCTATTTTTGTGGTACGGTAGATGGAAATAATGTGGTTGTAATTTGATATATGTATAACCTCATAGTTGACGTCCATGTAAAACAGGGAGGCTGAAAGAAAAGTACATGTCCACTAGGGCGGATTGAAAAACGTGGATCGCTTCGTAATAGCAAAAAACCGTCTTTATTAAGTATAAAATTAAGAAATCCGAAGCCTGGGGGTGGACAAACGATGCCTTCAGTTAATGCATCGAGCTCAAAGTTTTTTTTTCATGCGAAAGATGCACGCACGTATCCGACCGACTTCGTTTTTACATTTCTCGGCTCAGGAGCGACCGATTCATTTGAAATTTTTTGAAAGGAGGTTCTGTATTTAATTTTAGCCCTTGTAAGGAACATAATATCCTTTCATTAATATGTAAAGTGACTTATCCGTCAACCTCCTAGATCCGTACACCTGTATTCTTTTATCTATTTTAAAAGAAATAACTGAATGTATTTTATGTACATATGTACATTCTCTAATCCATCGATCGCACGATGGCACAGTTCTTGTTCTTTAAATAAACTACTCAATGTTACATTATACACTAAGATATCAAAAGAGGTCAGTTGCAATAAAGCGTTTAAAAGAGTAACATCGCCCAGTCTTTCATTTAGTTCGGACCATTACAACTATCAGAAGTGGGATTACTGTACCTACAAGAAGTCTTTTTTTTATGTAAAGTCAATGCAAGTTTAAGTAATTGATCCTGAATTTTATGTTATGTGTTTTTAAGTGCTTGCATGTTGTACGCAAAGCTAAAGATAAATTAAGAAAAAAAAAAAATAAACGAAGGAAAATCAACCGCAAAGACGAACAAGATTTTTTTTTTTTTTTTTTTTTTTTTTTTTTTTTTTTTTTTTTTTTTTTTTTTTCACTATCAGAACAACTTATTTCAAGCTTGTGAAACAATGTATCTTTTCTTCAAGAGTTTTTTCACCCTTAAGTACTTAGAAATATGTATCACTGTCATCATTTAGCGAGGTGTTAGTTGTTAGTAAGCAAAAATTAAGTCTAACACACTAAAGACAACAGAACTAAGAAATATTACAAAATTATTGATAAACATATACAAAAACAAATTAGATAGCTGCATATAAACGTAAAATTAATTATTAAATATGACAATTATAAAGATATAAGAAACATAAAAAGAAACATAGTCAAGAGAGTGGAGCTCTGGTTCGAATTAAGGACTTTAACGTAGTTTTACTAATATGAAAGTCTACTAGATTTGAGTTTAGGTTCAAAATTTTTATCATACGAGTAATAGGCTCATTCAATCCATAATTAGTTCTATGATAAGGACAGTGAAGTAACTCCAAGTTGCGCAGTTGGTATGAGCCTCCCCGGTAGTTAAAACCTATGCATGCGAGCAAGTCAGGAGCATCAATTTGTCCTGTTATGAGCTGGTGAATAAAGACTAAATCATTATTTATTCGGCGATGCGAAAGCAGTTGCATCTGCAAAAGTTGAATACGATGCTCATACGGTGGAAGGTCATAAGGATCCGTCCAAGGAAGTCCCTTAAGAGCAAATCTAATAAATCTTCGCTGTATACTTTCTATTCTTGAATTGTGGACTGCATAATAAGGAGACCATACTTGAGAAGCATATTCTAGATGGGGTCGAACATGACAGTTATACAGCGAAAGAGTGACGTAGGGGTCCGTAAACTCCTTAGCCCATCTTTTAATAAAGCCAAGCATTGAATTTCCTTTACTAACAATGTAATTGATATGAGATGTAAATTCTAAATTGGAGCTAAAGTAAACGCCGAGGTCCTTAATACTGGCCACCTTGCATAATATTTGATGAGAAATCGAATAATTATGCAAAGCCGGTGTACGTTTCTTCGAAAAAGTTATACTTTGACATTTGCTTGGATTGAGAATCAATCCATTTTTATCGCACCATGTGGTAAAATTTTCAACATCAGATTGTAAAATAAAACGATCTGCTGCGCAGTCTATTTTCTTGAAAATTTTCATATCATCCGCGAAGATCAAAATTTCGCTCGATGACAAGCTAAAAGTAAAGTAAAGAGGATAGGACCAAGGTGACTACCTTGTGGTACTCCTGAGTTCGCCTTAAAGGAGTCTGAAAGAATGCTTCTAAATTTTACTACATATGATCTATCAGTAAGGTACGATCTGATCCAATCAACGAAGGTCGAAGGGAATCCATATGCATTTAGTTTAAACAATATAATATCGTGAGATAGTTTATCGAAAGCCTTTGAAAAGTCAGTATATATACAATCTAACTCTTGCCCGCTTTCAAGCGCGTTTGAACATTTATGAAGGAAATATACAAGGTTTGTTACTGTTGATCTTTTCTGTACAAAACCATGCTGCTGTTTGCAAATTATATTTTTAATATCGAAAGTTAAGCTTTCACAAACAAGCTGTTCAAATAATTTGGGGATACACGAAAGCTTAGATATGGGTCTGTAGTTAAGGATATCTGATTTAATACCTTTTTTAAATACAGGTGTAATAAAAGATCTTTTCCACAGTAAAGGTAATCGACCAGAATCTAACGATAATGAAAACAAATAATGAAGTGGAAATGCAATTTGTGACTTACACTTTTTTTAAATTATTGGAGGGATGCCATCAGGGCCAGCAGAGTAATCATCGTTCAAAGATGAAATATTGTTAAGGACTCTTTCTAGGATAATTGGAACATTATTAAAATTAACTTTAGGACATTTACGTAGAAACTCTAAGTAATTACGATCTATCTCAACAATAGAATCAGAGAAGGAATTACAAAAATTTTGAGCAAAAGCGTTGCAAATGTCGGATGTTTTTGTCAATGTGTCATTACCATATGTAAAGTTATCTGGGTATCCATCCGAATCTTTCTTTGAATTGACAAAGTTCCAGAAACTTTTTGGATCATCCCTTAATGAGTTGCCCATTCTGTGAACATAACTTGAGTATACAGAGTTTTTGATAGTGATTTAAATTCATCAAAAAAAAAGATGTAAGAAAGGTGATCAGATTCAGAACAGAACGCGTCTTAATGTAAGTCCGCCAAGCACTATTTCTTTTGTTGCGAAGCTTTTTTAGTTCCTTAGTGTACCATGGGTGATTAGAGCTCACATTCTTTGAAATTTTGATGGGTATAGCTTTGTTCATGCAGTCGTAAAGAATAAAATAAAAGTAACTAACTGCTTCGTCAATATTATTGAAAGCTGATATATTATTAATATTAGATCTACTTAGTTCATCAGAAAGCATTTGAAAGTTAGTCTTTCGATAGTCAAATATATGCGAGCAGTCATATGAATTACTATAACTATGAATGTGACCGCTTACGTCAAGGAAAATGTCTAGAGGAGGGTGATAGTCATCTACATTAGTAATGCCGAATTAGATTTAAGAACGACAGTACTAACAGCGTCAGAGGTAAAGACTAAATCGAGATTTCGATTTAAAGAGTTTTTAATACAACTCACTTGTTGTAAGTCAGTAGAAATTAAATAATCCAATAAGATAAGCTCTTGTTGAGAGGATTCCAAGGAAGCTTTCTGAAATGAACAGTCAATTGATGGAGACCAATCTATATAAGATAGATTAAAGTCACCCAGCAGTAAAATATTTATATCTAAAGAAGACAGATTGTTTAAATAATCTAACACTAAAGCCACTTCATTGTAGGCAGGGGCAGAACTTTTTGGGGGAATGTACGTGCCAGTTACATAGACTGTCTTAGACTCAAAGGTAACTTCAATGCAAATTAGATCTATTGTTAAAGTAAAAGGAAAAGTGATATTAGAAGACAAAAAGCTATTGCGACAAGCTATGAGAACACCACCTCCTACGTCTGCGTCTACATGAGAATGGCGGTCCTTTCTAAATACTTGAAACTCTGAGTTAAAAAGTTCTGTATCCATAATGCCTGAATGAAGCCAGGTTTCTGTAAGAACAAAAATATCATGGGCAAAAGCTTGAGAATTAATAAAAAAATCAGTAGTTTTACTACGAAGCCCCCTTACATTCTGGTAAAATAGGGAAAGTCTTATTAGTTTTTTGAAACATTATTGACGGTACTATTTTCAACACGTTTCTTCTTGGAAGAACCAACAAATTCTTTTAAAAGAGTGCCTGAAGGCCAGAAATTCGGGCTGCAAAGATAATCAAACTGTGACGGAGGGACAAACATTTTAAAGGACGAAACAAAACTGTTAGGTTTACTTATTTTGGTACATCTAATAATTAAGTCATTAGATATGTTGTGGTTCAAAGTTAGATGGGATATAATATCATTGGATGTTAAATCGGGTTTAAGGCGGGATACAAAAATTTGTTTAGGCTTGGGAACTGATTCTACTTGTTTGGGAATTGGAAATGGTTCAATAGGAGGATAATTCACATTAATGGTTTCGGGAACTGATTCGACTTGTTTGGGGATATGAGGTAGTTCGGTAATTTGATTATCAACATAAGAAGGCCTACTAGAAACAACAGCTAAATCGACAGTTGTCGTTTCATTGTTATTATTTGTAGGACCAACACAGCTATTGAGACATAAACGTTTTTCGGAAGAGTGAGTATCTTGCTTTTTCTTTTTAGACTTATTATGTTTAGAAATATCTGAAGTAGACTGCACTAATAAGTCGATTGTTTTTGATGAGACATTAGGCAGAGGAGTATGCGGCTCTTCCAAATCATCAGTTGAGGTTGATATGTCAACCGAAAACTTGGGGGCTGAAAAGTTATTGAGGTTTGAAACCGCATCATTAAAATTATTACAGAGTTCATCTAATCCTTTCTTGATTTTGGTTATATCAGTCTTGAATGACGACATTTTAAATGCAAGTTGGGATAGAGAGATTTTCCTGCAATCAGGACAGAACCAAACTGCAATTTTTGATGCGTCAACCTTTTCTATAAATAAGGTGGTTGACCCAACGCATTTAGCATGGTAAAACTTCCCACAAGGGCCGTAACATGCAAAAAGGCATGCATTAGGGGAAGAGTCCAGACATTTCACCGCTGAGCATTCCATTTTAATTAAAGAATTTGAAAAAAAAGTAAAAAAAGAAAAAGAAAAACGGAAAGATTGAGAATAAAAGTTTAGTTTTAATAAAAAAAAAAAAAAAAAAAAAAAAAAAAAAAAAAAAAAAAAAAAAAAAAAGCGCTTGGATAGTACGAGATTTGAACCTGAGATGCTTGACACAACTATCTTCGCTCTAACCAACTACGCCGTGGAGCAATTTAAAATTTGCACTACAAAAAAATTATTTAAAACTTAAAAATTATGATTATAAACACAAAAAAAAAAGCTTTCATGCAGTATGTAATTATGATAATTCAAGCAACATAAAGTGCTCAAGAGACTTGCACTTGAATTATCACTCAATTAAGGTTACGGATTTTTTTTTTTTTTTTTTAACAACAGAATTACACCGCTTACCAAAGCTAAACACAATTAATTGGCAAAAGTTTAGATATTTAACACAATTTCACTGTACAATGATGTCAACTAAGAATATGGACTTAAAAGCACACAAATAAACTATGAGACACATATAAATCACAGCAGAAATTGAAAAAAAAAAACAAAGAAAACTCAAGGAGTATTATGACACACAACCAACACTATGGTAACCAGAGCTGCCACTGATGACTGAACGTGCAACGAGGTTTTTGCAGATGGCTACCGTACCTCAATTGAAAGACAAAATTGGCGAGTTAAATTTGCAAACAAATGGATTGAAGCCAGCGCTCAAAATTCGATTGGAACAGGCAATCGAGCAACTCACAGATGCCCAGGTTGAAAACTATTTCCCCGCCAGCGTTCTTGACGATATTAGTACCGACGACGATGGCTCATCAGATCAGCTTGAAACAGAGAATAGACTAGTTTCACAGCAACTTGAGACTTTACGAGAAGTTGTGAAGAGGAAAGAGGAGATTTTTCAACTACAGCAAAGACTTGCCGAGCTAAACAGTCCATATGAATTAACACCTAGGACTGAAAGTGTGAGCTTTAGGGAAGTAGAAGATTCATTACCAACATTTTCCGGTGATGATAATTTTCGCATCAAGCGTTGGATTAAAGCATTTGAAGACTCCAAACACATTTATAAGTTTGAAGAATCAAAGTGCTTAATTTACGCCCAACGATTGCTTCGAGGTACAGCGAAACTTTTTCTGAGGTCAACACAATGCCAATCATGGAACGAGTTAAAATCAGCCCTATTAAAAGAATTTCATCATCATTCGACAGCTTCTGACGTACATAATGCGTTAAGGAACCGAAAAAAACAAAAAGAAGAGAACTACCAACAATATGTACTTAAGATGCAGGAGATCGCCAGCGCAGCAGATCTAGAAGAACAAGATCTCATCAACTACGTCATCAAAGGTATCCCCGATTCTATGACTAATAAACAACTTCTTCTTACAGCAAATACTTTATGTGAGTTGAAAGTCGCTCTCAGAAAATATGAGAATATGAAATCAGAGTTTCAACCAACAACAGACCATACCAAATCAACATACATGGTAAAATCATCTCAACAAGTGCGAATCAAACCCATAATCAAATGCTTCAACTGCAATGACGTTGGGCATATTGTCACCAATTGCCCCAAGCCGCGCAGAGAGAGAGGGACTTGCTTTCGCTGCGGAAAAACGGGTCATCTTATCAAAGAATGTCCACAATCACAAGCAGTACACGTGCTACAACAAAACGTGCGTATCAAAGTCACACAATCATCGTTCCTCAAAGATTTTCATGGTATCTTTGAGTTCACATTCGTAAACAAGGATTGTAAAGCAGCTAGTTTGACAATGACAGCGATGACGATAATAGACACTGGCAGTCCCATAAGCATCATACAGGAGAAATACATTCCAGCTTATTTGATGACAGCTTTAGATCATTCTCATCAAGAATTCAGTGGCATCAACAACAGCAAAGTAGTTATGTTTGGTAAAGTATTTTCAAAAATTAAATTTAATAACATGCATGTGAATTTATATCTTTACGTTGTGAAAAACGATACAATGAAAAATGTAGTAATTTTGGGTAGAGATTTTTTGCAAAAAAGCAACATAAGATTAACTATAGAAAATGATAAACCTAGTTTTACAAAAGAAAATGATAATGTGTTAGAAGATATAGAGTCGGAAATTAGTGAAATTCTAAACATTGATACGTGTGGTGACCGTGATAATATTGATTTGCAGATTAATGAGAACTTGAGCTATGAAGATAAAGTAAAAATAACAGATATAGTGACTGGAAGTTTTTCAAACAATAATATTCGAAATGAACAATATGCAAACAATGTTTTATTAAGCTGTAGTGATGATTATGCAATGAAAATAAGGCTAACAAATGCGAATACATTTTTTAATTGTGCTCCCAGACGGCTACCATACGCGCATAAGCAAGAACTACAGACGATTTTAGACGATTTGCTTCAAAATAAAGTAATTCGTGAAAGTGATTCTCCATTCGCGTCGCCTATTGTTTTAGTGAGGAAGAAATCTGGGGAACTAAGGTTATGTATCGATTATAGGGAATTGAATAAGATTACCTTGAAAGATAATTTTCCACTTCCAGTAATTGAAGACCTTTTAGACACGTTGCGTGGTAAAAAGTATTATTGCATTTCAGAGACTAAGTAGTACTGAGCTTAGAACAAGTTCATATGTACACACTTATATACGCTCTTCATCATGAATGCAAGTGTTAGTAGTTAGTTGGTATAACACCAACACCAGCACATAGAGAACGTAAGGATAGTAAAAATAAAAAAAAACATTATAGTAAAAAATTTCAAATATAAATTACATAAATTACAAAATTATCTTAACTAACGTACACTATTAAAACAAACAAGATATACAAAATGTGATACAATTTACAATTAAATAACATAAACTAAAAATAATTGAAAAATGCAAACATGCAAGCATGCAAACTAAACTTAAGAAAGTGGAGCACTGGTTTTCAACAAATTTTTTAAACTGGATTTACTTAGGTTAAAATCAATTAAACATGAGTTAAGATTAAATAGTCTACCCATACGAGTCAATGGCTCATTCATGCCATAATTCGTTCTATGGTTAGGGCAGTATATTAAAACTAAGTTGCGCAGGTGGTAAGATCCGCCTCGAAAGTTGAATTGAACACAAGAAAGTAACTCAGGTGCATCGATATGTCCAATGATAAGTTGATGAAAAAACACCAGATCGTTAATGGTACGCCTTTGAGAAAGAAGTTGCATATGCAATAATTGGATTCTGTGCTCATATGGTGGTAAATCGTAAGGGTTTTCCCACGGAAGCCCTTTAAGAGCGAATCTTATGAATTTATGTTGTACTGATTCTATTCTTGAGTTATGTATTTCATAAAAAGGGGACCACACTTGAGAAGCATACTCTAGATGAGGTCGTACTAAACAATTGTGTAGAGCAAGGGTAACATACGGGTCTTGAAACTCTTTTGACCATCTTTTCATAAAACCAAGCATACTATTGGCCTTACTAACGATGTAATTGATATGTTGAGTAAAGTCCATATTAAAACTAAAATATACGCCAAGATCCTTAAAACATTTCACTTGACTCAAAATAATATTGGAAATAGAATAACTTGGGTTGCTAGGCTCCTTCTTTTTAGAGAACGTCATGCTTTGGCATTTGTTGGGGTTAAGGTTGAGCCCATTTTTAAAGCACGAAACTGCAAAATGATTAACATCGGATTGGAGATAAGAGCGATCAAGCGAACCAGTTATCTTTTTAAAAATTTTCATATCATCAGCAAAAATTAATATTTCACTGAAGGAAATGCAAGACACAACATCATTGATAGCTAAAATAAATAGAAGAGGTCCCAGATGACTTCCCTGAGGTACACCTGAGCCAGCATTAAAAGGATTGGAAAGGATATTACGAAACTTTACTTGGTAAGATCTCATAGACAGATAAGAAAGTACCCAATCGGTGAACACAGGTGGGAAGCCAATAGCATTTAGTTTGAACAGTATAATATTGTGTGAAAGTTGATCGAAAGCTTTAGAAAAATCCGTGTAGATGCAATCGAGCTCATTACCATTTTCTAGTGCTAAAGAACATTTTTGAAGAAAGCATAGCAGGTTTGTGACAGTCGATCTATTTTTGACGAAACCGTGTTGCTGTGTGCAAATAACGTTTTTTACACTGAAAGCCAGCTATTCACATACTAGTTTTTCAAATAGTTTAGGAATGCTAGAAAGTTTGGCAATGGGTCTATAGTTTTTTATATCACATTTATCCCCTTTTTTAAAAACTGGAGTGATAAATGATCTTTTCCAAAGTAAAGGAAATTTACTGGATTTCAAAGAAAGTAAGAACATATATTGTAAGGGAAACGCTAAGCATGACCTACATTTTTTTAGTACAATAGGAGGAATGCCATCCGGCCCGGAAGAAAAATCGTCATTTAAGGTTTCAAGACTCAAAAAAAGTTTACCAATTTCAATAACAATGTTATTAAAACATACTTGATTACAGTTGCGTAGATAACTGAAGAAATCAGTATCAATGTCAACAGTAGTATCACAAAATGAGCTGCGAAACTGGTCAGCAAATGCATTACAAATATCAGAGATGCTCTCATAAGAACAGTTCTCATACACAAAACTAGCTGGATAACCATCTGATTTTTTCTTTGAGTTAACAAACTGCCAGAAGGTTTTTGGATCCTTTTTAAATGAGTATCCCATTCGGTCAATGTAATTTGAATAAAGATTTTTAGAAAGTGTCTTAAATTCTTCAAAAAGAGAAACGTAAAACTCATAGTCGGAAACGGAATGAGTTTTAATATAAGTGTTCCAAGCTTTATTTCTCTTATTTCTTAAAACTTTTAACTCTTTAGTATACTATGGATGGTATACTAAAGTTCAGAATTTTTAGAAATTTTTTTAGGAATTGGTTTTTCTATACATCTATAGAGAATCAAATAAAAGCTGCTAACAGCTTCGTCAATATTGGTAAAAACTGATATGTTTTCGATACCAGACATAATAAATTCACCACAGAGCAAATCGAAATCAGCTTTGCGGTAGTCAAACACATAGGAACAATCATGAGAGTATTTCTCGCTCCTCGATTTAAAAAGTGCATTTCACCATGTGAAGATGTCACCTGAATCAGTGAAGTATACGTCATTTGTGACTCCATTAGGTCAATTTGAGTTTTTGCGTATGCCCTTTGGCCTCAAAAATGCTTCGGTAGTTTTTCAAAGGTACATCAACTTAATCTTTAAAGACCTTATTAAATCTGGAAAATTGTTGATTTACATCGATGATCTTTTTATTGCCTCCGAAACAAAAGAGGAACATATTCAAATCATAAAAGAGGTAATGAAAGTGGCAGGGATGCATAGTTTGCAATTACGCTTAGATAAGTGCTTGTTTATGTTAGAGAAAATTACTTATTTGGGGTATGAGGTATCAGCAAAAGGAATTGGTCCGAATACAGATGGTTTGAAGGCAGTAAGAGATTTTCCAACCCCGACAAACACTAAGAGTCTTCATTCATTTTTGGGCTTATGCTCTTATTTTCGCAAATTTATTAAGAACTTTTCCATCATTTCCAAGCCTCTTTACGATCTTTTAAAGAATGAAGCGAAATTTTTACTCAATGAGGAATGCTTATCCACTTTTGAAATGCTTAAAGAAGTGCTTTTAGACGCACTCTTGCTAAGCATATACAATCCACATGCTGAAACAGAGATGCATTGCGATGCTAGCAGTTTAGGATTTGGAGCAGTATTATTACAGCTTCAACAGGACAAATTGTTACACCCAATCTTTTTCTTTTCCAAGCGAGCTTCATCCCAAGAATCAAAGTATCATTCTTACGAACTTGAGACACTTGCAATAGTGTATGCGCTCAGAAGATTTAAGATTTATTTAGCTGGTATTAAGTTTAAAATCATAACTGACTGTAAGTCATTAACACTCACGCTAAGTAAAAAGTTTTTGAACCCTAAGGTGGGCCTTGGATCTCCAAGAATTCGAGTATACCATTGAGCATAGGGATGGAAAAAGAAAGGGCCATGTAGATGCGCTCAGTAGGTGTTACAACATCTTTATAGTCGAACCTGAGTCATTTGAGTTTGCACTTTCAGCTTCGCAACAATGGGATGAGAATATTAGGCGAATTGCTAACATGCTGGAAGAGAGAGAAAGTTCTTGCTATGAGCTTATAAATGGCCTCGTTTATCGAAAGCTGAACAATAAAGTTTTGTTTTATGTTCCAAGCAAAATGGAGGTGAATGTCATACAGACTCACCATGATGCCTTGTGCCATATGGGTGTGGAGAAGTGCTATGACTTCTTAAAGAAAACCTATTGGTTCCCGTTGATGAAGGCCAAAATTAAGAATTATATTAGCAGTTGCCTACGGTGTATACATTTCTCACCACATACTGGCAAGAAGGAGGGCGTATTGCATAATATTCCCAAAGGTGACAAGCCATTTGAAACTGTTCACATCGATCACTACGGTCCTCTTCCTTCCTCAATCCGAAATTTAAAAAAATATGTGTTCTTGGTAGTTGACGGGTTTACGAAGTTTACGAAGCTGTATGCTGTTAAGACCACCAGTACCAATGAAGTTTTGAAGTGTTTAGAATCTTATTTTGCAAATTACAGCAGACCTACTAGAATAGTTTCATACAGGGGAAGCTGTTTTACGTCTGAAGATTTTTCAACTTTTTGTAGTGAACATAATATATGCCATGTAAAAATAGCCACAAACTCTCCTCAGTCTAATGGACAAGTAGAGCGAATAAATAGAACTCTTACTCCAATGTTAGCAAAAGAAAGTGAGATGGAACCAGGTGAATGGACAAAATACCTTAGTAAAGTTGAATTTGCTTTAAACAACGTAGAGCAGAAAAGTACAGGGTTTAGTCCTAGCGTATTGCTGTTTGGTGTTAGGCGAAAGGGTGTAGTTTCTGATAGAGTTAGAGAATATTTGGAGGAGCAGATTATCGTTCAGGATCCTAGAAATCTAGAAGCAGTCAGAGAGGAAGCACAAGAAAAAATTATTCGTAGTCAGAATGCCAATAAAAAACACTTTGACAACCGACATAAAGCTCCACACATTTATAATCAAGGTGATTATGTCATGATAAGAAATGTGTTGAATACTCCCGGTGTAAATAAAAAGCTTTTAGCGAAATATAAAGGTCCATATCGAATTATTAAATGTTTGGGAAACGAAAGATACCTTATCAGAGATTTAGAAAATCTTCAAGTCGCAAGGATACCTTACGAAGGGGTAGCTTCTCCCGAAAATATGAAACCGTATAAGACTTTTTAATGTAGTAAAGATACACACATATCGATGTTTTATTTTCACCTATTTCATGTTTTGTATCAAATGTATTCAATTGAATTTCATTGTTATTAATGTTAAATGTATTTTATTTCGTATTACCATTTACGATTCGTTAAATTTTGCGATCATGCTGAATCTTGAAATGTATAAACAATAGTAACCATTATCATATCAAGTGAAATGTTAAATGAATCAAATCAAATGAAATGTCAAATAAGCAAATACAAGTGTATGCGATAAATCGAGGACGATTTATTTAAAGGATGGTCGATCTGTAAGGAACATAATATCCTTTCATTAATATGTAAAGTGACTTATCCGTCAACCTCCTAGATCCGTACACCTGTATTCGTTTATCTATTTTAAAAGAAATAACTGAATGTATTTTATGTACATATGTACATTCTCTAATCCATCGATCGCACGATGGCACAGTTCTTGTTCTTTATATAAACTACTCAATGTTACATTATACACTAAGATATCAAAAGAGGTCAGTTGCAATAAAGCGTTTAAAAGAGTAACATCGCCCAGTCTTTCATTTAGTTCGGACCATTACACCCTCTAGGTGATCTAGAAGCTAAGATAAACGCAAAAGAAGTTGATGAAATAACGTAATTTTTGGCATTTTTTGTATTTTCCTCAGCTTTGAATGACTCTATGCGGCACAATTTTGCAGTTATTGAAACGCAGAAAAAAAAAATTTCGTCTTTTCAAGAGCTTTACACCCATATGTATGGGATTTTGATAATTATTAATCAAACTACAGTGCAAAACGTGCGAACTCTCTTATATCTTCTAAAAAAGTCGTAAAAAAGGGCATATAAAGAAACTCGAGATTGAATGGACCTTTATTGCATGAATCGATTAATTGGTTAATTTTAAAGAAAAAACCGAAAGTGCTATTAAATTAGAGGGTGCAAATCGGAGATATGGGTTCTAAACCATCTTTATTCGTTTTTTCAATATATCTCGAAAAAGAAGCAAAATTTGGATGCAATTGCAAGGACGTTTTTTATAGAGAGCAAATTTTCGCATCGAAATGTTTCTTTTGAAAAATTATAAAAAAAGAGTTTTTATCCAAAATAAAAAAATTTTCGACAAAAAAAAGTCAATTTTTTCAATTTATGAGATTTGTCAGTTTTTTTAATGGCATTTCTTTCTGGTTGGAGATAAGTACTGGCAATGCTCCATAAAAAAGAAAGTTAATAAAATTTTCTTTAAAATGCTATGGCAGAGAACTTTGTATGTTTGAAATTCATCGACATATTGTCACTTAAACATAGACATTTGATCTACAAAGGCGAATTAAATTTTCATTCTCATATTGACGAGGTAATATCAAGAGCTAATTCCGCCTTTGGTTTTATCAAGAGATGGTCCAAAGAGTTTCACAACCCCCTTGTAACAATATCCCTCTATATTCCCTATGTTCGCCCTCTCCTAGAGTATGTATCGCAAGTGTGGGCTCCATATCAAGCGGTTCATATCTCAAGGATCGAAAGTGTTCAACGTCGTTTTCTGCTCTTTGCCCTTCGGGATCTCTACGACGCGACGTTAGAAACTTTCTCACCCTGCCTCCTTACCGCGAACGTCTCGCAATCATTAATCTCCACTCTTTAGAAAACAGAAGGAATGTGTTTGACATCATTCACTCACCGACTTCTTACTGGTAACACTGATTGCTCCCTTATCTCCTTCAACACTAATCCCCGAAGCGTAAGATCATCCCTTTTTTTTCTTCCTGCTCATCGTACATCCTATGGTCTCAACGAACCCTTAACCCGCATGATGAGTAAGATTAATTCTGTTCTTTTTCTTTTCGACCTCAATCTTCCAAACCCCTGTCTAAAAGTCCTCCTTTTAAACAGTTTCTCATCCTTGTAAAGGGTGTTTTTTTAGAGGTATAAAACTTTGAAGTGGAATAAAACAAAGATGTTTTTTTTTATTGATATGAAATTTATTTTATTCGGAAGACAATCTTCTGGCATTATAATTCAAATATGATTCCTGGTATATGACCGCTACGGCTGGTTCGGACGTAGTCTAATCTGGAGGTCCAATTTTCGATGACTTTTTCAAACATTTATGACACTATATCGGCAATAACGCGCCGAATATTGTCCTCCAAGTGGTCAATCATTTCGGGCTTATCGGCGTAGACTAGAGACTTTACATAAATCCAGAAAATAGTCAAGCGGCCAATTTACGGGTCCGAAACGTGAAACTATGCGGTCACCAAACGTTTGACATGTTGCGCCGTCTTGTTGAAACAACAACTCCTGCACATCATGGTTGTTCAATTGATGAACGAAAAAGTCAGTAATCATCGCTCTATAGCGGTCACCATTGACTGTAACGTTCTGGCCAGCATTGCTTTTAAAGAAGTACGTACGAATTTTTCCACCAGCCCATAAAGCACACCACACAGTCAGTTTTTCTGGATGTAACGTTGTTTCAACATAAACTTGAGGATTATCATTACTCCTATACTATATTACTACTAGCGGCCCGTCCCGGCTTCGCACGGGCACTAAACATGACATTTACACACATATTCACAATTTTTCGCGTCGAATTAAAAAAAAAAAAGGAAATTTAATTCTTAGCTGAACCCTGCCCGCTTCGACAGGCAATAACGACTTAATATAAAAAAATGGTTAATTTTCGATTAATTAATTTTTATTGTAACGCTTTTTGGTTTTTCTGTTAACATTACTTGTGTATACAAATAGAGTAGATGGTTCGGTAATTTCACGATCGTGTGTTGGGCATTGTATATATACATATGTATATATATGAAGCAAAGTTGATATTTTGTTTGTCCGCAAAGATCTCGAGAATTAAGTCACCGCACCGATGCTCTCACTCCCACTCCCACTCTCTTACTATCTCCCTTTCTCTCTCACTCTCTCACTATCTCCCTTTCTCTCTCACTCTCTTGCTCTCTCACTCTCTCTCTATCTCTCACTCTTTCTCTTTCACTCTTTCTCTCTCTCACCCTCTCTATCTCTTTCTCTCTATCCATCTCTCTCCATCTCTATCTTTCTCTCTCACTCCCACTCTCACTCTCTCACTCTCTCTGTCTTTCTCTCTCACTCTCTTTCTCTCTCACTCACTCACTCTCTCTCACTCTCTCTCTCTCTCATTCTCTCTCTCTCTCTCTCTCTCTCTCTCTCTCTCTCTCTGTCTCTCTTTCTCTCTCACTCCCACTCTGACTCTCTTACTCACTCTCTCACACTCTCTATTTCTAAAAACACAATTAATTTACTTCAATTATCTCTCCGTAACACTTACAGTTCGATATCAAATTGAACACTACACAAAACAAAGATTTTGTTCCACTTGTCAGCAAAACTCGAGCAAAAAGGAGACAATCGCTTGAATGATACACAGGAAGGGCGCGAAACGCATACAAAACATTCACACAACACAGGTGTTTATTGAACGAAGTGTGTGCAGATGCAGAGAGAAAAAAATGCACTCGCTCACTCACATATAACGAAAAGGCGAAAATATGTTGACCGTACGCATGCATGCAACGCACGCGAAGCCAATACAAAAAATTCCAGTAAGCTATATAATACACAGAGCCGCTGCCAATATATACGAAGAATGTGAAAACGAACCAAAAGTGTGTGTGTGTGTGTAATTGTGTTGATTCTCCTCTCTTCACGCATTCGCCCGTTCGAAAAGGAAGAAACAACACAACTACAGACACATACGATTTTTGCGGACAAACAAAAAAAAATATTCTTACCGACTGACTGCTCAGAGAAGTGTTAGATTCAGTTTTCTTTCTTCTTAAACTTATTGGCAAAAGAATATCTTCAATTTTGCTTTCAAATGTTTAAATAGCGTCTTTTCCGTTTCCGCTGAAATTTTTCGAAATGGTAGTATTAGCGTAGATTTATAGATAAACTCAAATTATTTTTCAGTAGACTTACCTATGTCGGGCTTATGGCTCAATATATCCAATAGAATCGGAAATATTAACTTTTGTATCTTTCAATTAGAAATTATTTGACTTATAGGGCCCCTACACTACACAAACCGTTTGCGCAAACATATGTATTTTGTTTTTGTAAAAATGTTTGTGCAAACTGTTTGAGTAATGTATAGGGATGTTGAGTGTTTGCGCAAACGGTTTGAAGAAATTCAAAAAATTTTGAATTTTGCGTGTTTGCACAAACATGTTTGAGTCGTGTGTGTTGAATTTTGCTCAAACAGATGTCAATTTTCAAGAAGTACGGATGAATATTTTTCGTTGCCAAGGCAATAATTAAAGCAGCACTTTCGAAATCGCTCATTGCTCAGTAGGTCTGTGATATGAAAAACGTCAAGCAACTAATATCTCTCAAATATGTTTGTGTAGTGTGTGGCGAAACTATGTTTGCACAAACACACGTTTGTACAAACGTGTTTGCGTAGTGTAGGGGCCCTATTATTGAAATGTTCTTCAAAACAAATTTGAAAGCTAAGCAAATGAATAATAATAATAATAATTGTGAAAATCATTAATCGGCCGAAATGGGTTGTTTTTCTCATTTTTATCTATGAAAATTGTAAAATAAATTTTAAAAAAGTTGCCTATCTCCGTCACATTAACATTTCGAATAATTTAAAAAAAAACCAAGTGAATCGGTGACTTAATTCTCGAGATTTTTGCGGACAAACAAAATATCATCTTTGCTTTATATATATAGATAGATATAGCTTCATCGCTAAACAAAATTCGCTTATGAAAATCGGGATCGACGGCAACAGAGCAATGATTATAAATCATAAAAAAATAAATTAGCACAATTTGTAAGCGTTGTTCAGGCGTCAGTCTATTCATGCTGAAATGCCAAACCATACTAATCATAAATCACTTCACAGCTGACAAAATGGCCGCCAGATAAAAAAGTGTTGCCAACTTAAAGTTCTATACCTCTAAAACAAAAACACCCGTTAGTTTAATTTAGTTTTAATTAGTTTTAGTTAGTTTAAGTTGAGTGTCCAAGTTATTTTAAGCTTGTATTAAGCTAATAAACCAAAATTCAAATTCAAAAATTCACTTAAGTTTTTAGTTCAGTTCTCAGTTTTCTTTCTGATTATGATTTTTCACAAATAAAATAGAAGCTCAACTCAACATCGAACTGATGTATATTTGCACAGACTTTTTTTAACTGAACTGAAAATTGAACTGAGAACTGACCGTCCAATAATAATCTATTGTAAATTAAATACAACGTCCTTTTTAACTGAACTGATAACTTAAGCTTTCAGTCAAATTGATGTCTAAACGCTTGAAATTAACTGATAACTGAACTGAAAACTGAACTTACAACTGATAAAACTACCATCAGTTTTCTGTTCATCTCTTAGTTTTCTTTCTGACTTTGACTTTTCTCAAATAAAAAAAAAGCTTTACTGAACATCAAACTGACGTCTATTTACACACCAAACTGAAAACTGAGCTGAAAACTGAACTGATAACTAAACTGAGAACTGACCGTCTAAAAGGGAGTTGTCAGTTTAGTTATCAGTTAAACTGACTTTCGACTGCTTACAAGCAAAAAAAAACTCAACTGGGCACCAGACTGACGTTTAAATACGCTGTCCTTTTTAACTGAACTGACAAATGAACTGAGAGCTGAACTGACAACTGATCGTCTAAAAGGGCATTTAAAAAGATTGACACACCAGTTCTTTAAATCAGCGGAGCCTGTGCTATGAAGTTAACCATGATACAACTATACAATATAGTGCATTGCGTATGTTGGTTTTGTCGTTGTCAACAATTGTGGGCCCCGATGACGTCATACCCAAAAGAAAAGCGAAATGGAAAAGCGATTGTCTTTACAAACAAACCCTAGGCGATTGACGCCTTGAAAGAGAATATTCGGCGTGTAATTGCTGACAAAAAGCCTCAAGTCCTGCAAAAAATGGGCGAAAGCTGAGCCTCTCGACAGGAATTCATTCGAGGCAGCCGCGATGACCGTTTGCCTTTTCTTGACCATGCGTTTTATTTCTTCTTGAAAACCACACGACTAAACCACAGACTTAAGTTGAAAGCTGCAAAGTTTTTCCTCATATTAAAATTCCTTAAAGTACATGGCGGTCAACAACTCAATCAACTAGAGTGATCATGTTGCGAGATCGACGTTTTGCTAGATGCTTCTTGGATTTGAATCTCGAACATTCCACGTAAGAGGCAGACACCCTAACCATGACCCCACGGGCATCACAATCATAAAAGCTAGCGAGTGCTTTTCCAATCTCTTACTTGTAGCCGCAGCCTACATCAGATTAATGGATTAATGGTTTCTGAGGTTTTAGGTACCTATCCATCGGTCATCAGAACAAGGCCCATGCTTCAATGAACAGCTAAGCAATAAGCACACCAAGTGCTGGTGTGAAAGTAAGACAGGGCTGACGACAGTGACCTCAAAACGCATAAAAGAAGCAAAGAAAAACGTATTCCTACGAAATTAAAAAAATGAATCTCGATGCCGAAATTCTTCGAATTCCTTGTTACTGTATGAAGAAACATAAATTTCTTTTCGAATGCATCCCCTTGTGTGATGAAACCACCTGCTTCATCCAAACATAAAAAACATTGTTCACTTTTTTATAGCCAAGATTAAAACTCGCCTTCCACTACTTCATCCACAAACATTAGCCTCATACTACAAAACTCATTTCCCAAAAGGTTCAGGCCCACTCTTCACTCGAAAGCTCTTGAGTTTCTTTTTCTTTTCAAGAACAAATAAATAATACCTACCCAACTTGACAGACATCCATCCATACATAAAAAAAAAGTAGGTCGACTATCCTCTCCACATACTGAACTGAATTGATAAGTATTTATTGACATCTTCAGTCGGCTACTTTATCAACGCTCTTACCTCACAAAGTGGCATAAAAAAACTTATTTACGATATTTAATCTCCCTTTTACACACGAGCTGTGCAAATAATTATTATAATCCTTTGCCATCCAAAAGGACCCACTCCTCACACGGATTAAGAACAAAATTATTTGCTCTGTTTCTTTGAATGTGAATGGGTGACACATGAAACTATTCATTACGGGTTGAATGTTTTTTCTTCGTCCTTTTTTTAATTTTTTTTTTTTTTTTTGAAGGGTAAATTTGTTTGCCTACATCATCCAGCGATAAGGAAAATATCCTCTCGTTTGTCAAAAAAAGGACTTACAACT
Organism: Melanostoma scalare; assembly: GCA_949752695.1. Taxonomy (NCBI): domain Eukaryota; kingdom Metazoa; phylum Arthropoda; class Insecta; order Diptera; family Syrphidae; genus Melanostoma; species Melanostoma scalare. Next base: position 72,502,545 of record OX456984.1, read on the forward strand.
TGTTGACCTGTGTTGACTTGCATCTTGACTTGATAAAATCAGGAGAGTATGCGGATGACTTTTTCCTGCAAAACTTGTTCTCTTTTCGGCTGTTTTGACTTGAATATGTTAGCAATTAAGCATTTGCTGTACCGAAAAGAGCTCATATTTGTTCAAGACTCCTTACGAGTTCTGAAAGCTGTTGACAAGTTTTAATTTAACTCAAACTGTCATGACTGTTGTGAGGAACACAGTTAAAGGAACCCACGAAGTTCAGTGAAACTCTTCAAAGAGAAATACAGAAAAGGTTTAAATTGGCATCCGAACAAAATTCATAGCGACAAATAAGTTTTTTGTTTTTGAATAATTGGGGCGAGGTAAGGAACTACCTAGCAACTATTTCGACCTGAAAGATCTTTTCCGTTCTGCTGATCCAAGGAGTGGTATGTTGAGCTTAGTGGAGATTAAGGCCACGCAAGGAACTTAGGATATTACTTGACGCTGAAGAGCTTTTTTTATCAAAAGGGCTTACAAATAAGTCCTCTTCGAAACAAGTGACTGACTTCGTTATTGCAAGGATGAACAGTACTACAAACTATATTTCAGGATATTTTTAAATTTATTTTGGACATTCACTGTCCCCCTCCAGTGGTAGGGCGTATAATGTTTTGCAATAGGAGAAGAGATTTTAAACGTCAAAATTAATAAATGAAGTGGCTAGGGGTCACTTCTGCTCTATATAAGCATTACAGAAAAAACTGACTGACTCCTTTTTTGACTGGATGAACAAGCATGATGATGAATTTCCGCTTCAACCGCCCCCCACCAGTGGTAGGTCGATCGCACATTCTTGAAACACCTGATGAATGTTTCTAAGGCGAATTTTGAAACATAGCAGGCAATCAATAAGTTGGGAGGGGTCACATTTGCTCAATATAATTGCATGAGTTGCAAATTCAAGACAAAACTTGTGTTCAGCAAAAAATGAAACTCTAAACCTGTCTTCCAATCCCATCTACTCAAATCCTCTTTGTAATAAAATGTCTTTTTAAAAACAGACTCCTTATAAACAAAAAAGTTCATTGGAAATAAAATCAAAAAGTTTGAAAACAGCAGCTGTCTTCCACTTTCTTATTGACATTGCCAGACAGCAACTGTAGTGCTCAAGACATCTGTCACTAAGCTCTTGGCATCGCTCTTATCCTATGGCACTGCCAATCAATGTGCCACAAGCTTTTTAAACGATTCCATACAATCAATTTAGACATCCATGACTGCTACTCGTTTAAAAACGAATTCCAATGAGGAAACAAAAGCAATTCCATTTATTTACACACCCCATCCAGCTGTTTCTCATTCCATATCAAATCTAAACATTGCTCTTTGTGTTCTTATTTTGCAGGTGCATCGTACAAGATTGGTGCCATTCTACCGCAGGAGACCGGAAATTGCCTTCAATGTATTTGCATAGAGGGTGCCACCAAAGACGATACGCCTCGTGTTACATGCAGTCCGCATAATTGCCCACCCCTAGTACTTCCTGATTTATTTGACGCAACAGGATATTAAGGTAGGTAAACAAATAAATGATAGTTTTTCGCGTACTCTCGCTCCTATTATTGCACTACACACTACACTACACCAAAGCATGCACACGACAAGTTGTTGTTTAGTGTTTGGTATACCTACACATTTTAACAAAAAATGATGGGACCGTAAGTGAATGAATAAATCACACAGGATTAGAGAATGCACTTTGCATGCATGCAGCGCATGCATACATCTGGAATAATGTGTGTTAATATTTTTGAGGATGTACATCATTTGTTTAGCATTCAAATAAGAAGCCATGAGCCTTGAAGGCAAAGTTTTGTTTTTTTTTTTTTTTTTTAAAGATGGATGTTAGTTTAGTATTAGCATGTGCAAAATATTTCTCATTGAAAATCATCTTTCATCTTTCATGGGCATCCGTATATTTGGAAATCAAAGAAACCAACAACAAGTATATGTAACTTTATTCATTTTTTTTTTTTTTTTTTTTTTGATTTTGATTTGATTCTTTATTTAGCTTTAGCTATTTGGTACAATTATTATATATACTTAAATTTAAAAAAGAAAAAAAACATGTTTTATATAAAGCTAGATTTACAAAAAAAAAATAAATTCATAAGTATATTCAAGAGTAATTTGATCTAACATGTAATATTAACTTTTTTTTAAAAACAATTAGGTTATTCTCAGTCTTAAGTTCATTTGGCAAGGAATTAAACAATTTGAAACCTTTATAAAATAAAATGTTTTGAGCTCTATATGTTGAGAAAAATGGTAATCTAAAGTCGTTTCTACTTCTTAAATTATATGGCTGTATATCTGCTACATAAATAACTCGATTGAATAAATAAGAAGGTAACATGAAATTCTTTATTTTGAAAATAAAAATTAGGACATTCAATATTGTTCTTTGGTTTATAGTAAGCCACTGAAGAGCATTTAACATAGAATGAATAGGCGTTAGTATATTGCACAATAGAACACATCTCATACCTCTATTTTGCAGTTTTTGCAAACGATTTGCCATTTGGTTATTTCCTAAAAAAAGTATTGTTGAACAATATTCAAAATGAGGCTTTATCATAACATTATATATTTTTATTGCAGAAGCCATTGATAATCTACGCCTTATTCTTTGAAAAAAACCAATTTTTTTTGCAATTTTATTACAAGTGTAGTTAATGTGCTGTTCAAAACTAAGCTTTTTATCTAAAATCACTCCTAGATACTTTATTTCATCAACTTTGTTAATTACTTCATTATTAATAATAATATTATCTATTGAGTCTCCATTAATTAAAATTGCCTTCGTTTTAGACGTGTTTAGCTTTAATTTGTTCATCTTGAAGTACCATTCAACCCTTTTAAGATCAGCATTCAATAGTCGAATACACTCCTCAGCAGAATCACCAGCAATATAAAGTAACGTATCGTCTGCGAATAACCTAGCTTCGGTATGTTGTAGCACTTTCTCCAGATCGTTGATGTATGTTATGAAAAGAAGTGTTCCCAACACTGCTCCTTGAGGTACACCCAGTTTTACTCCACGAACTTCCGAAACTTCATTCCCAACTTTTGTTCTTTGCGTTCTGCTCGACAGATAACTTTTAAACCATTCCAGTTCCACTCCTTTAATACCGTATCGCTCCAGTTTTTGCACCAGTATGTCTCGATCAATGGTTTCAAAAGCTCTTTGCAGGTCCAAGAAAACTGCAACTATGACTTTTTTCTCATTGATTTCAGTTTTCCATTGTGTGACCACCAGGTTCAAAAGAGCTTCACAGCTGTGTTGTTGCCTAAATCCAGACTGATAATTAGACAAGAAGTTGTTAGCCTCCATGTAATTCTGTAGCTGAGTATGCACTATTTTCTCTAGAATCTTACTCTCAGTCATAAGCATGTTAACTGGACGAAATTCAGCAGGGTTAACCGTTCCCTTCACCTTCTCAATTGGAACTACTGTTGATCCTTTCCAGTGATTGGGAAAAACGCCACTACGCAATGATTTGTTTATTAAGTTGGTAAAACAAGGACCCAAAATATCAAACGCACACAACATCATATTAGTTGACAAACCGTTAACGTCTCTTTTATTATTCATTTTTTTCATTGTGTTTTTAACCTCGTTCATGCTAACCATATCAAACTTAAACGTTATATCACTATTTTCGTTTATCAAATTTTCATACTGTTCAAACTGTATTCTATCATTTAGTTCTTCAACACTGTTAATAAAAAACTTATTCAATTCATTGGCGATCTCTTTTTTATCCATTATACCTTTACCCTCACACTCAATCTCTCTTATATCACTTATTTCTTCGTTAAGCACTAAAGATTTTATTGTTCTCCACATTGATTTTTGATCGTTAGACTGATCAATTCTTTTGGCAATAAAGTTATTTTTTGCTAATTGAAGTTCACGCACGTACCTATTCCTTAAAAGTCTATAACATTCCCAATCACTTCTGCTGTTAGTCCACACTGCCCTTTGATGAAGTTGAATTTTCGATTGCTTCATTACATACAAATATTGATTAAACCAACCCATGTTCTTGTTATGTTCAACTATTGTTTTTGATACAATCATTTTACTCAAGGAATTCATCAGAATAGTACTAAAGGATTCTCCAAATTCATTTACTTCATCACAAAACAGATTTGATATTTCATTAGCACAAAGTTCCCGACGAAAAACGTTTTCTTTAAATATCAATGATCTTATTACTTTTTTTGTGCATTCTTTGCTAACAAAATTTTTTTCAAGTGTTATTAGCAAAGACTCATGGTCGCTTATTTTGAAATCCTTAACAACACATGCCCGAATATCATCACTGTTTGTAATTACGTAGTCTATTAAGGTAGCAGAGGTTTGCGTAATTCTTGTTGGTTCTGTCACAATTTGTTTACTTGCAATGTCTGTGATACATTCGAAAATTCTTTTTTTATAAGAACTATTCACAAACCAATCAATATTGAAATCGCCCATTACAATTAGATCGGAAAATGAAAGAGAAATGTCTTCTATTTTGTTTTTAAAAAAATCACAAAAAACGTGTTCCGGCGAGTTTTGCTTGTGAGGCGACCTGTAAACTGCTACTAGTATGATGTTTATATTATTTAAACAGACTTTTATCACCAACCACCAGATCATTTTTCCAATTGCTATCTTACTCAACAATTCAATTTTCCACTCAGGTTTAACATACAAAAGCACTCCCCCCGTATGAGAGGAGATACTATCACATCTAATTACTCTATAGTTTTTTAGCTTCACTTCACAGTCTTCAATATCAGACGTTAAATGCGTTTCAGTTAGACAAATAAATTCAAAGTCATATTTTAGTGCTATTACTTCTAATTGGGTGAAATTTTTCCGAAATCCACCAATATTTAAACAAAGGCACTTTATCGATGAGGTTAGTTGCTAATAAATCACTTTTTCGTTTTCGATTTTCAACTTGCGTTGAAGCGAAGGACAGTCACTATCCCTACAGTCGTGATTGAAATCAATTTCACGTAAATTAAGTCGTTCTTTTGCTTTCTTACAGTTTACACACTTTTTGAAATCATTCGTACACTCTTTGAACGAATGACCCTCCTCGCCACATTTTGCACAGACTTGGTTAGTTTCTCTACAACGGCTAGACGTGTGGTTGAATCCCCAACACTTGTAACATCTAAGTACGGATAAGTTTTCATAGATTGGACATCTGTCCCACTCAATATTTACTTTATTTAAGCTTCTTACCTGCTCAAAGCCTTTACTGTCAATTTCTAAAAGAGCGTTGAAAAAACGTTGGTTCTTAAATGATTTATATACCTTTATGCATTTTATTTCACTACAATTTATATTATTTTGTTTTTTTAGTGCCTCTATTATTCTTTCACCGTCCATTTCTTCACTTATTCCTGTAATCAATATTTTAGGAAAACGCATTTTAGGTAAATGGACATCATAGTTGTCACTTAATTTCTCTTTCATTTCATTTGCTAAAATCGAACGCGCCTCATTACTTTCACACCGAATTGCAACCGCACCGCCCTGTCTATTGGCAATTCCACTCACTCCTACATTAAGATCAGATGGTTTAATTTTTTTTTTAATTTCATTTTTTGTTCTCTCACTTTCTTGTTTTGATTTTGGTTTCAATATTACCGGCGCACTCATTCCCACAGCTTTCTTTACTTTATCGGCATATGATACTTTGTTTACATCACTACACTTTAATTCTTTTACAATATCTACTCTCATCTCTTTCACACTTTCAATCACTGAATTATTATCATCTTTCATTCTTCTCACATCATTGCATATTTTCTCACTCTGCTCCTTGAAAACTTTGCTGTATTCATTTACTTTTTTTATTTCCCCAACACTCTCTTCACATACTTTTTGTGCATTCTTCATCTCACTTATTCTTTTAACATAACCCTCCTCAATAGCCTTCAGTAAACTCATAATTTCCCGTTTGTTATTTTCTAGTGCCGTTTCGAATTCTTTTTTATATTCATTTAAATAATCACTGTTCTTATTAACCGCCGATGAAATGTCTTTTAATGCAAAGTCTACATTATGGATATACACAATGCAATCCGCGCACACAAATCTTATATTTGGACAGGTTTCCAATACGTTTGCACTGAAGTTATCTACTCCGCTACAACCAAACGCATTATGGAACACTTTATCACAAACACCCGCACATCTAATGCCTGATTCGCCGCGAATCGCTTTATTGCACTTCCTACAATTATTGTTCATTTTAAATGTTTGATCTAAGCCAAAGTTACAAAAGATGAAGGCTTATGCCTTAAGAGGAAAATTAGATTTGTTTTTCCTTTTTTTCTTTTCTTTTTACTAAAAACACTTAGAGCTCTTTACAAACACGTCTATCTCTCACGAGATCTCTCTCTCTTTCATGATGGGGTTTGTCGTTCAGCTTTTGCTTACATCTTTTATGTGTTCATGAATATAGAATTATGAATTTGAGACTTTTAATGGGTTTACTTGCTATACGTACGTGCGGTCTTCTTTGTTTTTTGGGGAAGGCAATGCGATGGCGTCATTTGCATCTTTTGTTTCATATTTTGCTGATAACTTTTTGTGTCGTCCATTTTGAATGAACTCTGATTGTTAGACGGGCGGATTTGTGATGAAAATGTTTGGGGTTTTTTAATCGAGGACATGAAATATTAAAAGAATGACTTCATTTTAATTAAACAGCATCGTTCTAAAATTCTGACTAAAGGGTAGGAGTCATATTGAAGCTGATTGGTCCTAGAAATTAATAAATCTTTGGGTTCAAAAAGCTTGGCCGTTGTCTAATGCATTTTTCCCAACCACGCTATTGGTACTTTTAAATCAAGCCGTACTTTTAAAGAAATTGGAATATCGAGTAAATCTTTTGAAACTATTACTGTGGCATACTAGGGTGTGTCATTTTTGGGCAACTTTTTTTTTTTACGAATAAACAGGCTAAATACTTTCAAGAAGGTATGAAACGAAGCCTCTTAAAATATGAGCTCTTAATATTAACATTTAGAGGTGCCTGTTTTTAAATTTAAATTTTCCATACAAATATCATGGGAAAAAAATTAAATTTTTTTCTTATTTTTATAGCTTGACATTTGAGCATTGTAGAAATAAACTGACAAATTATTTAAGTAGGAAATTGAATGTTCTACAAAAAAGCTCAACATAATTTTTTTCATAGAGTGAGTCGTTCTGAAGATATTCAAGGACTAACTTTGTAGTGAGTTATCCTAAAGTTAATCCAGTGACTGGGATGACCCTGCACTAAAAAATTTAATCCAAGTCAGTTTTCTTTAAGTTCTGATTAATCTTTTCCTGATGAGTGTGGACAGCGTCTCACTAATAAAACTAAGGTCTATGTAAACCTTTTGATCTAGGGACTAAGAACATCTTTGGAAATACTATCGGCAATCAAAGCCTGTAAGACAAAACTTCCGAAAACGGATTCAGGTTAATCGGTTCTGGTAGGCAGAATACGCTTCTCCTAACTAAAAAAAAATTTAATAAAACTTTAAACACGCGGTTCTTAGATAAATGAACCGTCGTTCAAACTGAATATGTTACGATAGATGCAAGACTAGAAAACTAAATAAGTGAGCAGCGCAACAAAGCTGTGGACGCCCAGAAGACTATCGCATTACAAGGGATTACAATTTCATGTCCATTCAGAACGCCTTCTTCTTTCCATTTCCGGCGTTACGAGTAGTGATCTTGAAGCGATCACAACTCTCCCACTTTTCTGCTTCACACTAGTGATCCGCCTGTGGGGTACGCCACGTTGACCTCAGAAAGCGTCGGCAAGCCTCCCGATTTTGGATTGTTCCATGTCTGAGGCCAACCAAATGCTGCTGTTTTTGCATTTGCTTGTACCAGGAGTGTTTTGGCCTGCCTTTTCTTTTTCGTCGCGAATTTGTTGAAACGTTGTATGATATTGCCTTTCGGACGGGGTCCTGCGGATCTCTCCTTTGAACATGACAATACCAAAGAAAAAGCTTTTTATCGCAGTTATGTAATTTATTATTGTGGTACCCGTGGAGTGATGGTTAGCATGTCTGTTGTTAATCATAAGTTCGTGGTGCAAGAATGTTTGTCCACGGGTATCGCCTTTCGCGAAGATTTGACAAGTAGTACGTTAGGAAATTCATTGCCATAAAAAGTGCTTTCTCGATTAGCCGAACAGAACCGGCATAAAATTTTAGGTCCCCTCCATTCCCTCACAAGGCATGGTTGTGAGAAATGTACTAGATGCCGAGGCTCCTCGCTCAGTTGGTGGCGCAACCTATTTATTTTATTTATTTATTTGTATCATTTATTTTCGGAAGACTTGCCAGTTACTTGCGAAAGGCAATATCTGTGTAAAACATTTTTTTGATATTTCTGAGATTGTAACTATGAACTTAATACGTAGCAGTCAGACATGCTTACTGTTACGCCATTGGCACCACCCCGACGCAAGACACTTTGCCACTATTATGGATATTCAAAAATTCTAAGAAACCAACTTCGTGTAGTGTCAATGATCTTCTTCTTCTTCTTTTCATTTCCGGCGTTACGAGGAGTGATCTTGAAGCGATCACAACTCTCCCACTTTTCTGCTTCACACTAGTGATCCGCCTGTGGGGTACGCCGCGTTGACCTCAGAAAGCGTCGGCAAGCCTCCCGATTTTGGATTGTTCCATGTCTGAGGCCAACCAAATGCTGCTGTTTTTGCATTTGCTTGTACCAGGAGTGTTTTGGGCTGCCTTTTCTTTTTCGTCGCGAATTTGTTGAAACGTTGTATGATATTGCCTTTTGGACGGGGTCCTGCGGATCTCTCCTTTGAACATGACAATACCAACTGAGCCGGTCGTGCTGAATTTTGTCCAAGATGGTACTTTTGACATGAAGGCTTCCACGGATCTTAGTACTTCTAATTCGATCAAGCTTTGTTACTCCTGCTGTCATCCGAAGCATCTTCATTTCGGCTGCCGTCAATTTGCTCTCATACTTTTTGTACATTGTCCAACATTGTGAACCGTATGTCAGAGCTGGACGGACAACTGCTGTGTAGAGTCTTCCCTTCAACTTAGGGGGCATTTTTCGATCACAGAACATAGCGGAGTTTTCTCGGCACTTCATCCACCCTACGCTTACTCGATGATTGATGTCGTCATCACAAGTTGCTTCACTATTGATCATAGATCCCAGATATTTAAACTTTTCACACTTGGGAAGCACACTTCCATTCAAATAAATAGGCCCTCCGTGCTTTTAGCTTGAAGTTGGGCGCACTTTTTCTTCGCTTCTTTTCTGCAGCTCTTGTATTCCATTTTGAAACGCGCTTTTTCATTTGTATTTCTTGAGGGGCACTTCGACAAATACAAATGAAAAAGCGCGTTTCAAAATGGAATGCAAGAGCTGCAGAAAAGAAGCGAAGAAAAAGTGCGCCCAACTAGGGTGTAGGGTCAATGATCAATGCCAAAATTCGAAGATCACCCTTCATTTGCCTGAATAATTTAGAGACAAGATTCAACAAAAGAAGCTACATCGTTAGATAAATATGGCACTGACTCCATGAGTAAGCTCTCACAACCTAATTGTTCCATAATAAAGTTCTATTGAGTGACCAAATGGGTACAACCAAACTTGTTGGATGGTTTTCAAATATTTTTGATATTTTAAATTTAGAATGAGGTCTAACGACAAGTTTCATAAGTCTGAACACAAAAATACGTTCGGCCATCCAACATTCATTATATTAAGTCTATCTTACTAACTGGACAGTATTGCCCCATTTTCTAAGAGTATAAAGGCTTAAGAAAAGTGGGAAATAAATTCGACTAGTATTTTCCAAGTTTTTCCAGCAGTTAGAAGAAGTCTTTTTGGTGCTCCAGAACGCCGAGTGTAAGACTTTAAATGAGTTTTTGAACTGGTGACTACAGTTACCCGAAACCACTCAGTAGATCAAACTCAAACAGGTACACCATTCGCTTGCATTCGAAAAAAAGCGAATGTTCACGAATGATGAGGGATGACAACGAATATTTTTTCATGTTCTGCGAGATCGCACAGAAAGGTTTGAATACACATTTTGTGATCTGACTTGGGCGTTGTTTATATTTTTTGGGATTTTTTTTTTTGTTAATTATAACAAAACGGATGTGTTCTTCATCACAGTATTGCACTTTGAAGTATTCGTTGCACTGTAGATGATTCGTTGCCTTAGACACTATTCGCACAAGTTCGTGCGCATACAGATATTGTCTTTGCCTGCCATTGTTTCAGTTAAGTGAATGAGAGTGAGAACCTGTCTTGTTGACTAAAAGAGAGTGCAGTATGTGTATTGCTTTGGATTAAGATGAATGGTGTCTGAATGGTAAACTGAGAAAACTCAAGAAAAGTGGTGGAAAAATAATATTTGTTTCAGACAGTCGCCATTTTGGAGACAATTTTTGTTCTTAATTACTTAATAGGGTATTCTAGTCTAGAGACATGAATTTTGAGTAACTTTTAAAGTATCGTAAAAAAAGACATCAATATTTTTACAATACATTTCTTTTTCAGTTATTAATTAAAAAATATTATTTACAAAAAAAAAATATAAAAAAAGTTTAAAATTTTGAATTCTAGCACGTGATGAAGTGGGGGATCACAAAAAATTGAGACATGGCCATACCCATGACTTCAACCCGAATTGAAAAAAAGATATTATTTATCTGCAATGATGTCGCTATCGCATGAACCAGCGACTGTTTGAAAAAACCCATTCGTTTTTACCTTTTTTAGAGTTCTTCGTATTTTTTAAAAATAGTAATAATTGAAATTTGAGGAAGATTCTATGAAAATTTCAAGTGAATCGGTCCAGCTGAACTCGAAAATTCGTGGATATTATATTGAGAAAGTATGTTCTGAGAAAAACGCATTTAAAGTTTTGCGTAAAGTGAAATTCTAATCAGTTTCCCCGTCAGTAGACGGCTGTTACTTCGGAAATAATTTGAATTTTGAAAAATTGTTGTGCAGAGATATTGTCGAATTATGATTTTTTTTTTTTTTCAAATTTCTAGTCTGGAATACCCCCTTAAATTAATGATCTTTTCAATATTTTTTTTTTCAACATTTTGCTAAGAGAGTTGGTATGGTCGCTTGCCAGCTTTTCATATCCCCCACTTCACCAGCTGCCAACGCAACGTTCTGAATTTTTCATTTTTAACTTTTTTCAATATATTTTTTAGCTAGTTGTGCCCGCGACTTCGTCCGCGAGGAATAGTGAGTAGTGACTTTCGGCAGCATTTTTAGTTTTTTAGGCTACTTATTTTGCAAATAAGACACATTAATGCGTTTTAGTAAGCTATTGTTATATTTTATTGAAGTAAATTTTTGCACACGACGTTCTTACTTTTTCCATCTTTTGTCAAATAAAAAGGTTTTGCGAGTTTGATACACTCTTTTAAACTAAAATGACAAATCAGTGGGAATTAAGGAAATACGGGGAATCAATAGTTTTCGCCTTTCGCTGTTCCAGATTCCAGTCATTATTAAAACTTTTATAATGCCGCATCCCAGATTTGTAGCTGTGTACAATTCTAGATTACTCATTATTGGCACTGGAACACCAACTTGCAGCCAGTCCTGATAGCTGATTATTCTAAGGAATTGAGAAGCTCTATAGGGTATGATGTGACTTGCTCAGTGTCCATAATATTGTCTTCTGATAGATATTCGACAACATCCCCCAATACGTCTAAAATAATTTATTAGTTGATATTGTTAACTATCTCAATAGTCGGCGCCGAAATCGACTTTTCACATAGTCATTACCGATTGTAAATATTTACTTCAAGATCAAGATAGACATTTCTTCTCAGGTCAACTGTTTGTTGTCGACAATTTGACAGAAATCACCTCACGGTGAAAGAACTTTTGAAATCGGTCCAGTAGCTTCTAAGTTCCCGTATACGTTCCCGTTCCCGTGGGAATTTAGAGATAAAATATATAGCCTATGTCCCTCCTCAGGTTCTAGACTATCTATGTACAAAATTTCATTTAAATCTGATAATTATTTTGGGCTGGAGACGGTAACATAGAAAGGCGAACAGACAGAGCTAATTTTGCATTTATAATATTAGTAAAGACCGGTTCCCGTGGGAATATTCGAATGAAATGTAACCTATGTCCTTCTTCAGGTTTTTGATCATCTCTGTATAAAATTTCATTTAAATCAGTTCTGTAGCTTGGGCGAGAGATAGTAACATAGAAAGACGAACAGACAGAGCTACTTTCGCACTTATTATATAAGTAAGGACTCCCGTTCCCGTTGAAATATGGGGATACATTAAAGTTTATGTTACTCGGGATAGTGTAGCATTCTAACGGTGGAAGAACTTTCGAAATCGGTACTGTAGCTTCTTAGTTCCCGTATACGTTCCCGTTCCCGTGGGAATTAAGGGATAAAATAAATAACCTATGTCCTTCCTCAGGTTCTAGACTATCTCTGTACGAAATTTCATAAATTTCATACGGTTACATAGAAAGTCGGACAGACAGAGTGACTTTCAAATTTATAATATTAGTTAGGATTATAAATGAATACTAAAACTTGCTTTTGATTCGTTCGTCTAAATCAGAACACCCTTAGCGGGTGTCAAAATTAGGAGAACATCATTAGAGTATTAATATAAATATATTATAAGAAATACCAAAAAATTTAATTTGGAACAACTAAATACAAGATTTCTTTTTCTTCTCTTTTAAACTTTTTATTGTTATTTTAAAATGTTTTTATTGCTCAGTGTTTTTTTTGTTATATGTATAAAAAAGTCACTGATTAACAAAATAGTCACAACATTGCTTGCCACACGAATACTCTTCGCATTTTACACTTCAGAGCTTAATCTTACACCAAATCATGTTTACTACTTTCAGATGTAAAAGGACGAGCTTTGGTTGCACCTGGAATTCACTATCATACTATTTAATGCTGATTTGAAGTTTCTAAAACAAGAAAAATGTCACGCAAAATTTGCATTTTAGAAAATAGAACGAAGAGAGAATATGTTATTAATTTTAAGTAAATCATCATAAGTATAACTAATGACAAATAAAAAAGAAATGCAAATTCAAATCATGAATTCGAACTCAAATGACTAACAAAAATTAAATATAATTTCAAATTGCATATTAAAAGTAAAATAATAAATTGACAGTAAAATTTTCAATCGTTCTGAGAAGCAGGTTGGAAACCCAACACAATTCAATTTAATGACAAATGGGTTGAATTTCAATTTAATAATCATTTATCAATCAGTGAATGGGCTTAAACACACAAACACACACACACACGGTCGATGCATTGTCACCCTAGGAGAATATTAATTAAAACAAAATGTATCACGCTCAATGCATATAGTGCAGGAATACAATACAAAAAAATAAATATCAATTTGAACTTAAAATATTATCAGAGCAAAATCACAATACGGACCACTGCACACTTGGGTTGCAAGTTTATCAAAATCAACCCGAGCGTGCAACGCAGCAAAAAGTCAATGCAGAGCTAAAAAATTAAATGAAATTTAACATGATTGAAGAAGAAGAAGAGGGGGGACAGGCGTTATATGTATAACTTTTATAAAGTAATTAAGTATGAAATAAAATGTCATGTGCAATAATGTGTTTTACATATTTTTTTGATTGAACAATAATATTAGCATATATATACACATTATATATTTATCTACAATTAAGATTGATTATTATATTCGTTAATTGAAAGCATATACATCATAGACATTGTATTGAATATTTATGTATACCTATCAAAAAAGAAACTCATCAATCTACTAGTGTACAGATTGGAATGGAAGCGTTACTTTATAATGTCCGAGTAAAAGGGAGGAGGATTGTGGAAATCAGAATTAAGTATTGTTAAATATTAGAGTTCAGTTCACTGCATTCTTGATCCAATTATTTTAATGGAATTAAAATTCTAGGACATAGCTTGCATCTACTGCATATTCATATCTGTAAACGTAAAAAAGAAAATGCTTTTACTTTGTACTACATTCAAAATGGCTATTCTATCAATGAAAGGCGGGGGACATTATTATTAACTTCTCTTTCAAATAAATTATAAAGGGGGCTATATAGATAGATAAGATGAATGAAAACTGAGACAATTGTATAGATATAAACTTATATAGAGGCTAGATTTAGTTAGTGTGTGTACGTACAACTATACGAAATAACAATTGATGTTTATCGATTTCTGTTGATTCAATAAAGAGTATGTTTAAATAAAATTTAGTCTTGTTTAACTGATGGAAATGTGGCTAGTTGGTGATAAACAAGTTTACTTTTGTGGCTTGGTCTTTAATGAAGTGAGTATATGCAGATAAGAAGAAGATACTTCATATTAAAGGAGTAGTATCAAAGCTTGATCGAATTAGAAGCGCCTTAGCGCTTCATAGAAGTTCTACGTCAAACAAATCATATTTGAAGAAATAAAGCACCATCGGGCCAGCTAATACTGACCATAATCAAAGGAGAGATCCGAAAAACTCAACCAAAAAGACCCAATCAAGTTCCGACGCAATCGCTATTAGAAAAGGAGAAAGACAGGCCAAGAAATTGCCGAGACAAACAGGAAAAAATAGGTATTTGTTATTCTATGGTGGATTGTCGAGGTGTTCGCAGGTCAAGGGGTCTTAGTCCACAGGCGAATATTTGAAGCGAAGTTGAGAAGTGGGAGAGCTGTGAGTGCAATACACACAGCAAAAAGAGACAAAAAGACCCCACCGCCGCGTCGCGTCGCCGTCGCGGCGCGCGACTTGGTGTAGACATGAATTACGGAACGCTAATAGATTTATTCCGTAATCGGTGCACTTTGCAGGTTTTGCGATTTGTGGGCAAGGAAAACGTCTTGAGTTATGGCTTTAACTATGGGCACCCGCAGGGCCAACACTACGCGTCGTTTCGACTCAGCGGGGCATTCATATAAAACTATGAGTCAGAAAAGAACAATTTGTTTACGAGTTTGGGAAAGGAACCGGTACTTTTCAGCGTAGCCGTTGCACTGGAAAAGTGAAATTTTTCGAATGAGGTTACCGTTGCGTAATGGTTAAGATCTCTGCCTGTTACAATGGAGTTCGATATTCGAGTCCCGGAAACATTCAATTGCTTTCAACAAGTTCCACCCATCACTAAGAGTTGGCAGGTCGTGCAATGAAAAGCACTCCCTCACTGATCTTTTCGTAAACGATGGACCCTTCATTCCCCACAAGTTACGGTTGAGAGAAATGTTCGTTTACGGGGCTCCAAGGGCTTTGTTGTGACATTTTTTTTTTTTTTTTTTTTTTTTTTTTTTTTTTTTTTTTTTTTTATAATTAACGCGCACATCAAGGGGTTATGACTACCCTTATAATGCCATTAAACACAGTGGATTTGAAAGGAGACATCGATGCACGTTGCTTTTGAACCTTTGTGAATCGTAATGCAGGGGAAACACAGAGCCAGGTAGAGCATTCCACATTCGGGTGGTGCAACTAAAATATGAATCTCTATACTTGACTGTACGCCCGAAGTTGGGCTCAAGGCAGAACTGATGAGCATTCCTAGCGAGGCGGGTGTTGCGGCTAAATTGTTTCAAGGGAGGAATGCAGCTGGCTATTTCACTAGAGCACTGTTTGTGGAAAAAGCGATAAAAGAGAGAGAGACAGGTGACGTTTCGACGATGTCCAAGAGAATCAATCGATTCTACGATTGAACTATCACCTATCTATTTATCATCCATCCTCTCTATTTACTTAACAGCTTACCTGACCAGCCCAGCGCTGCTTGAGTCTAACTTATCCAAAACCACACAAAATTGCAGAAAAAAACAAAAACGCGCTGGACTAAGCGCTGGTTTTCTCGTTCTCGGGAGAATATTGGGATGAAATATGTAGCGAGATAATGTAGCATCCCAATGGCGAAAATTTTTTTGTATTTGGTTTATTTTTAAGCTCCTGTACTCGTTCCAATCTCTTTAATAGTTACACTGCTATTCAGGACTGAGAAAACACAACAAACCAAAAACCATGAAAATCGGTCCAGCCGTTATGGAGTCATAATTGTTCAAACAAACCTGACTTTGTTTTATGTTTCAAGATTGTAGGGTGAACCACCCAATCATTGGCACCTTAAGCAAAATCTCAACTTTTTTGGGCCCTAATAATTCCGAATAACAGAAAACAGTCCAAATTTTTTTGATTTTTAATTTTTTGATATATTTTTTACTTTATTAAAGTAAACGGAAGCTTAATTGATACAATAAAAGATTAATTAATGAATAAAAAGTTCATCAATGTCTACATACCCAATGATTGGCACAATTTTTCAATCATTGGCACTAGCCAATCCAATGATTGGCACATTGGATTTGTAAGGAAAATTGGTAAGAGTTACCAAATTTCCAGTGATAGGCATGCGCCAATCACTGGCCTAGGCCTGAAATTTCAATCCAATAGTTAGCACCCCTGATAAATACTATATTTTACTTGAAATATTTAAAAAAAACTAGCTTACCTTTTCTTTGCAATTTAATTATTTAAAAAAAAACAAAACTTCATAACGTTATTGACCTTTTTTCCACTATTTTCCTTCGCAATAAGCGCTCCACTTTGCTTGTACATATCACAAGGTTTAACTAAAATTTGGCGCGAAATTAAGGCAACATTTTTGACAGCCGTATTTCCACGGCTATCAACCTTTAGAGGGGAAAAAAATAATGCTAAACTATGCAGAAATAAGTAAGGATAGTATTAAAAAAGAAAATATTAAAAAAAATTGAAGATCCGATATATTTAAGTCTTATATGAGGTATGTGCCAATCATTGGGGCCCCCCCCCCCAATGTGCCAACAATAGGACGGTTTACCCTATTATATGTATTTTTAAAATTTTTTAAATAAGAACGTGTCCAAGTGCAGAATATTAATTTTGGCACTCCCTGCCCAGTTGTTCAACTCAAGATGAGCTTAATTCAGAGAATGGACTGCCTATTGTGAATCGGGGTTTTCTACTCACTTAAGGCCCCAGCCCATAGAACGCGTTGCGCGCGTGCGGCACCGCTTCCAAATGACAGCTCGATTAAATACACACGTTCTTATGAGAGGTGACCCATAAGCACCGCGAGTAACGCGCCGAACGCGCCGAGTAGCTCAACTTTCTACTTTGCCGCGGCTCTCACGCGGTGACAGAAGAGAGACATGCGCAGTCACAACCAATTTGAAGTTTTCTCTTATATGGAAAAAGTGACAATGGGCGCGTTCAAGAACCTATCGGATAGCCTATCTCGGAAAGCCGTATCTTAGATACCTTTTTGAACGATCGACAACAGACAACAGTTGTGAAATATTAAAATTCGACTTTTGAAAACAGAAAAACATTCAAAATATCATTGCTAGACGATTATAACTTATTTTTTTCGATTTCCCACACGTAAACAACAACAACAAGCTATCCGGAAGAAGACTACGAGCTACGAGGCATCGAATCTTTCAAGCGATGAATCTGGTGATGAATAATTGCTTATAGTATTTCTTTTAAATGAAATTTTTGATTTTCATTCAATTTGATAAACATGCTGAAGTTAAGGTTTCTTATTTTTTGTTCTTGGTTAAATGTGATAGGAAAAAAAGTTATTGGTGCTTTGAGTTGAAAAATGCACTTGGAAAATGTTAAAATGCTTCTGGCAAGCAGAAGGCTGAAACCAAATCGTCTGGGGCACACTTTTTTGTAATCAGGGGAATTTTTCTGATTTTTTGATGTGTCATTTATGTGGTTATCACTTCGACCTCAAAGTTTGCAAAATTACCATTTTCGAACGTCCACCCGCTACCGCGGCTGAAAAAGAAACCTGCCAGACAGACGGTTCAATCTGATATAATGGTGCGTGTATCTACACGTACATGCGCATTATTATTGGTTATCACTCAACTCCAAAAATTTGCTTCCAGCCCTTAGACTAAAAGGGGACCTTCTAAAACGTTGAATACAGTGCTAGATACTATTCACACAATTTTAACACTTCATGAGCTTTTCAAGGTAAAACTAAAAAAACTCATCAACTGAACAAAAGACTGTGGACTAAATTTCAACCCACCAAAAAAAGAACTTGTTCTATTCACCAGAAAGCGTAACATTCCAGATATACTTCCATCCACCATAAATGGTGTACCAATAAAAATAAAATAACTGTGAACAATTATTGTGTATCTGTAGTTATAGTTAAATAAATAAAATAAATAGGTACTCTAATCTGGCACGGCGAAATATATCGGAATTGTCCTTGATCGTAAAATCAACTGGAAAGAACATTTGAAAGAAAGAGAAAGTAAACCTCAAATCGCCTTCTACACTTGCAGTAGAATATTTGGGGAAAAATGGGGATATTTTCCCAAAGCTACTCACTGAATTTAAGCATACATAATAAGGCCAATCCTCACATACGCCTGTTTGGTATGTTGGCCATCATTAGAGAAGGCGTCAAATCTCAAGACTATAACCAAAATCCAATGGCTTGCATACGACACCAACGGCAGCTCTGGAAACTTTCATGTTGCTTTTCCTGGCGACTGCTACTCAAACAAGGAAACAATCGAGAAACAGGCTAATCATTCCACCGAACCATTATGAACCAAACTGATATAGAAATTCAAACAGACTGCTCAGACTACCCTCATATGAGTAGTTCAATATGACTCCCCGACTTTTGCGGTATCTTCCAAGCAGAAGTACTTGCAGTTTGGGAAGCTACAAAATCATCCGGCTACGCAAAAATGTATCAACGAAACCTTTGTCATTTTCACAGACAGCCAGGCGGCCATAAAAACTCTCATACACATCTCATACAATGACACAAAATCCAAATAAGTAGAAAGCTGTCGCAGTAATCTAATACTGTTCAGCTGAACGAACATCGTGACTTAAATTTGGGTTCCAGGACATCGTGACATAACAAGAAACGAAATGGCGGATAAGCTGGCTAAAATCGGGTCAGCACTCAAATCCAGCGAAACGAACACCTCAGTTCTAAGGCCACTAGAACAAGCAAAAAAACAGAGTCCCAAAATATTTTCTAAAAACCGCCAATGACAGGCGGTCATCTTTAGAAACATGCCGTGTTTCCAGAAACCTATGGCCAGATATTTCCAAGAAAAAAAAAACAGAATTTTTGCTCCAGCTTAGCAGGTTGACTGGCGTTCTGACGGGTCACAACCCGTTATCTAGAACATGTCAACACGAAGAAGCAGAGCAGGGATCATTCCACGTCTTCTGTGAGTGCCCTCGCTTGGCCAGCACTAGGAAAAAAGCCTTCGGAAAATACTTCCTCTACGAACTGGATGACATCTTTGATCTCCCACTGAACACCATCCTAAAATTCATTCAGAGCACTAAATGGTTCAGTGGGGGTTCCCAACTAGGGTTGCAAACGATACATCGATGTTTTCAAAAAATCGATGTTTCGGTCATAGACATCGATGTTGACATCGATGTTTTGAAAAACGATACATCGCCGATACATCGAAGGCAAAACTGAAAACATCGGCAAAAGCATCGGCATCGCACATACATTCCCTACATGGGTAAAGTGTAATTCTTAAACAAAAAAGTTTTTTTATCACTGAATTGCAACAACAATCTACCTACAAACGAAAAACAGCAAAATCAAGAGCCTGTAGATCTTTTGTAAGTTAGTAGTTATGAAAACTAATTCTAAGAAAAGTGCAACCCGTTCATTGAAAAATATTTTTGTAAGAATCAGCTCAAGGATTTATTCACACAGACATAAGACGTACATAACTCGTGACAATTGTAGTTTAATTTTTAAATGAGTGCACTATTCCTTGTCTGCTTTGTCGTGGGAGACGGGACAGTGCGACATAGATAAGTAATTAAGTAAGTTTGTCTACTGTCTTTCCTTTACCCGTCATATACTCATCAATTCTAAAACTCAATTTCCAGCAGAAAAGAGGAATGCAAAGTACTTCACTCATGTTTCGTTTGAGCTGCGACTTGTAAGTTGTCAAAGTTACGTTAAGTTAAGTGTATTCAAAGAAGATCATATGAAATCTATTTTTAAAAAGCAAGCAAAAATTGTAATGCTTTATCTTCCCATCGTTGCCACATCTGTCCCAAGTCCCAAGCGAGCGTTTGTTCTCGGGAGTTTGGGCAAGAATTACTCAGGACAGAAATAGACTTCTGGGGACAAGACTATCAAAGTTTCTTTTGATCCGATCTCAAAATTCTTGGATTTGATCAAATAATTTGAATATTTGTAATATTAATTACGTTCAAATAAACGTTTTGTTTCGCAATATGCAAATGAATCCTGTCGATTTGAATTTGTCTTTTGAATTTGGAACTGGTAAGACTAGTAAGTTTGCATATTTAGCTACAGTACACGTAAATAAAGCCAATGTTTTTCATTATTGACAAGATAATTAAAAAATCGGCAAAACATCGGAAAAACATCGATGTATCGTTGTTATGACCGATGTTTTTTTGACATCGATGTTAGTCGGAGACCATCGATGTTTTCCAACATCGATGTTTTTTACAACGATGTTGCAACCCTATTCCCAACTGCAATAACCCAGTCAACAACCTAATTCTCTGTAAGACAAAACTCTGGGAACCTCAGGGTTTAAGGCATTTCAAGCTCCCTCAAATTTTTAACTAACAATTTTTGTGCACAGATGGCATAAGAAAACACAAACCTACCTCGGAAACATGGCATCGATCTACTAAACAAAGAAGCTTTTAATATTCCAGAACTTTTTAAGAGAGGTCTACCCCCGGTCATACTGTCTTTACTCACAACCTCAAGCTTATAAATGCTCATACACCTGTCCCAGCTGTAATAATGTAGTCACTGTAACTCATTAGCCATTTTTTTAAATTTTGGCTTTGCATTGAAAAAAGTTAAATATCAAAACTCATACATCGTTTCAATTAAATTTGGAGTAATATCTAATTAAATTTGACTTACCACGTCATTGAATTGCAGCGTTGAAACTGATGTTCTGCGATGAAGTGTTGAGAGAAGAAAGAACGCGTACGAACTGGATTGATAAATTAAAATATTGAATTTAATCCGAAAATTGCCGAAATTTATAGGTACACCTTGAAGAAAGGACACACATTCACATCAATATACCCAACAACCATCAATTTAGTAACTCACTTCTTTGACAACACAAGACACAAGGAATGAATTGATGGGTTTTAAATAAACTAAACTAGGCATTAGTAAAAAATAAAAGCAGTTTTTATTTTTCATTTTTTGAGTGGCAATTTTTCGCACTTGAAAATGAAATTATGAGCACCGAACCTCCTATTAATTTATACGCACAAAAGCCTTTTTATATTGGACATTGCCCAGCACACTATTTGATTCTAAAATGGAAATTTCATTTGTCGGATACGGAAGCACTGAGCTTATTAAACCCCGTACGGCAAAAACGAGATACTTCACAATTTACCTTTGCTCTAAAAGACTACGCACAGGCCATATTTTAAGCTTTCGACCGACCGCGACCTACGAGTGACGACCAATGCACTGCTACAAGAATTTGTAAGAATGCAACTTAGGTAATTAATGAGGAAATACATTCTTTTATTTTTATAACCTTGTGATCTTCTCAAAAAAGCACTAATTTTTCCCGAAACACTTTTTAGCACAATGTTAACCAACCCGACGAAACGCGACACAATTTCTTCAATTTGAAGAAAGAAATGTAATTACGTATGACAAAAACATTTTCCGCAGAAAAATAAAAACCGGTTTCAATATTTTATTTACCGACAAGTGATTGGAAAAACTATTTTTTCTTCATTATAATTCTTTTAGCAATCAAAAGTAACAACTGCGAAAGACAAGCACTAACAAGTACAAATCTGTTCAGACTTGTGTGGTTGGTAACGGAAAAAATAAAAGGTCTGCGTTCGCGTAGACAGCTTTGAACACAGAACAAAAAGTTCGCACATTTCCACAGAGTAGGTTACCAAGAGGCTTCACGAGCAATACATGGCAAGTCATGCACAATGCACAGTAATACTTCAATTTCTTTAACACTCACAACCAAACTTTCCGACATTGAACGCCAACTGGTATAGAATTTTCTAAGTAATCAGTTTAATGGTGGATTTACATGCATCTGCAAGTGTAGATGAAAATCGGAAAAAGACACAAGATGTAAAATTCATACTTGTCTGATAGAGAGGGAACGCACCATCTGCACTTCCTTAGTTATGGTTGCGGATGAAAAATTATGGGTGCAGATGAACATTGTTCATCTGCACCCATAATTTTTTATCTGCAACCATAATTCTATTCGTCTCTCTTTTTAACATTTGTACTTTATAATCTTCAACCGTCCCGCTTTACTTTTCTGCACTTCTGCAGTTGCAGATGCATGTAAACCCAGCATAAGTAGCCATGAAATTTGCAGCTTCCTCGAATCGCTCTCAAAAACATAAAGTAGAGAACCAAAAAGGAAAGAAAATTGGTTTATCAGCAAAAGAAACTAAAAAAAAAACAATCTTTGATAAATAATTTTTTCGTTAACGCCATTTTGGAAAGGGATGATAAAAAATTGCTTGAAAGCCAGTTGCCTGATGAAATTCAAATATCGAAAACACGAATAGGATCAGGAATTTCAGCAGCAAAGTAATAGAATAGTCAAAACGGTTTCAGCAAAGAACCAGAATGGTGCAAAGTTTTGAAGAGCTTCTGCACCCTGGCTCAACTTTGTTTCATTATTTTCATAATTTTTAGTGCAATACTCACTTACTTTGGGTAAATAATATTTATCACTACCGCATAAATGCATATCCCAACATTATCCACACTAAAAAATCTAAAAGGGAATGTCATATTTTCAAATTGATATCCAATTGAATGGATATAAAATTAGCGACCGCTGCGCCGGCTCCTGCTAATGATAAGTTTGTGGCCAACAATTTACTACATTACCGTAGTTGCGACTCTGTATTATCTTACCTGCTCATTACAACGGATAAAGTAACAGGCATGGAGGTCAAACCTTCTACTTCTACTACTACTTACCACTTTATTCTCATTTGTTTACTTTCTTAATTTCGGAACTCGAATTTAATCTGTTAGTAACAGAAAATTTGAACAGTATGAACCGCCTACTTACCCACTGAATTGAGTAGTCTAGGTATAAAACACACTCTTTTGAATCGATCCAGCTACAAGAGCTGTATCGGATCAGGTAATCCTATCCATATCCTATCCTATCCTATCCTATACACTGGCACTAATTCGAATTGAAGTGTGATTCAATTCTAAGTGGAAACGAGGCATGAGATGACAGTACACCCCGTTTCCACCTGGAATTGAATCATAATTAAATCCGAATTAGCACCTGTGTATACCTAGATCGAATCGGAATAGGATTACCTTATCAGATATTACCATTTCCACTTAGTATTGAATCACACTTCAATTCGAATTAGTTCCAAGCGAACCAGTGAAAATTGCACACACACACATTTACATGCATATTCGATTCCATTTGAATTTGACTACCCGATTTGGTGAAGTAAGTAGATACCTGCATTAAAATCTGAATCATAATCTGATTCGATTACCCGATCCTAAGTGGAAACGTGGTATATGGATTTGCTTTTGTAATACTTTTTAACAAACATATATCGTGCAACATGCAAAATCAAGAACAAAATAATAAAACATTTATTTTTCAATACGTCTTGGTTCTACGATGACTTTATTCAGACTGATCTCTTTTTCTTAACAAACAGTTTAATACTTAGAGCTTAGCTTACTGTTAAAACATCGAATGGATGGGGAAACGAGAGTCTCACATAAAACTGTATAACAAATCATCTGATAGTACAACTAGATGTTGAAATTAAACCGTATCATTATGTTATTTTTAAGTGAGAGATAACAGATAATATCCCAATATAAGAGTACCTATAAGGTGGTCAGTATTCTTTTAAAGAGCTTAAAATAATTAGGAGTCAGTTGGTAGGCACATTTTAAAAGTCTCTTACACTTTCAAGATCGAATGATCGATTGATCGAACGGCTTAAGCCGTATTGGATCGAGTAATCCTATTTCGATTCGATCTAGGTACACTGGCTCTAATTCGAATTGAAGCGTGATTCAATCCTAACTGGGAAATTTGGTAGATATGGTAAATATTGACACACTGCAACAAAGAACCAAAAAAAACTTTTTTTAAGCTGTCAACATTTGTTGACCGCGCTGTCAAAATGAAAAATATAAATATACAAAACAAACAGAAGAAAGTTTACGAACATATCACAGATAGCAATCGCAATCCGCTCTAGGTTTGCGCTAGCCCTTTAGCCCTGAAAAAAAAAAATCGCGGCTTGCAATTGCAACCTGTGGAACGTGTGTTTTAATTTGACAGCGATCAAATCGCAAACGCAGGCCGCGCTGATTTCTACTGATCAAGTTCACAATGGTCGCTTTGTTTGAATTTCGTGCGAATAAAGTGACCACTTTCTTGTTATCATTCTCTGTTACACAAATTTGCCGAATCGATGTGACAAATTGCTGTAACAGAGAAAGTTTACAAAAAAAAGTCGTTTTATTCGCACGATGTTTCAACAGATCGACCAATGAGAACTTGGTCATTATTGTTTTACTCTGCTTCTGCAACTTTTTCTCATTATTTTTTTGCCTTTTTTTTAGTGTAATCCTTACTAATATTATAAATGTGAAAGTCACTCTGTCTGTCCGACTTTCTATGTTACCGTCTCCCGCCCAAACTACTTAACTGATTGATATGAAATTTTGTACAGAGACGGTCTCGAGCCTGATGAAGGACATATGCTATATATTTTATCCCTAAATTCCCACAGGAACGGGAACGTATACGGGAACTTAGAAGTTACAGCACCGATTTCGAAAATTCTTCCACCATTAGAATGCTACATTATCCCCGAGTAACTTAAAAATTAATTCATCCCCATATTCCTAAGGGAACCGGAGTCCTTACTAATATAATAAGTCCGAAAGAAGCTCTGTCTGTTTTTCTTTCTATGTTACCATCTATCACCCAAGCTACAGAACCGATTTAAATGAAATTTGATACACAGATGATCTAGGACCTGAAGAAGGACATAGGCTACATTTCATTCGGATATTCCCACGGGAACCAGTCTTCACTAATATTATAAATGCAAAAGTAGCTCTGTCTGTTCGCCTTTCTATGTTACTGTCTCCCGCTCAAACTACTAAACTGATTAAAATGAAATTTTGTACAGAGTTAGTCTCGAGCCTGAGGGAGGACATAGGCTATATATTTTATCCCTAAATTTCCACGGGAGCGGGAACGTATACGGGAACTTAGAAGTTACAACACCGACTTCGAAAATTCTTCCACCATTAGAATGCTACATTATCTCCGAGTAATATAAACATTAATACATTCCCATAATCCTACGGGAACCGGAGTCCTTACTAATATAATAAGTGAGAAAGAAGCTCTGTCTGTTCGTCTGTCTATGTTACCATCTCTCGTCCAAGCTAAAGGACCGATTTAAATGAAATTTTATACAGAGATGATCTAGAACCTGAAGAATTACATTGGTTGCATTTCGAATATTCCCACGGGAACCGGTCTTCACTTATATTATAAATGCAAAAGTAGCTCTGTCTGTTCGACTTTCTATGTTACAATCTCTCGCCCAAGCTACAGAACCGATTTAGGTGAAATTTTATACAGAGATGATCTAGAACCTGAGGAAAGACATAGGCTATATATTTTATCCCTAAATTCCCACGGGAACGAGAACGCACACGGGAACTTTGACACTATTGCACCGATTTCAATAATTCTTCTACCGTAAGAATGATACACTATCTCTTAGTAACATAAACTGTCAGTTATCCCCATATCAAGTAGTCACTATATTCCCACGGGAATGGGAGTCTTTACTTATATCATAATTCCGTCTGTCTATTTTTAAACCTATTTATATGAATTTTGGTACAGAGATATAGTCTTGAGCCTGAAGATGGACATATAGGCTATATATATTATCCCTGTATTCCCACAAGAACGCAAACGTAAACGGGAACCTAGAAAATACTGAACTGTGACGAAGTCTATCGTCTGCAGGGCTATAAGCTTTTTCGAGCCGATCGTATGTCTCGGACTGGTGGTGGTTCTGCTTTGTATGTGCGCGATGGATTAAGTAGCAGGTTTGTTTGTAAATCGGACGACAGCAGTCCCATAGAATATTTATTTGTTAGTATCAAATGTGACACCGAAAACGTCTTGGTTGGATCTGTCTACCGGCCGTACAATTATATTAGCTTGACACAATTGGAGAATTCATTAGAGTCGATTTCATGTTGTTATTCTCATACAATACTGTGTGGTGATTTTAATTGTAATTTATTGGACAATCATTTATCTCAAAATTTTGTAAGTTCCTTTGAAGCCCTCAATCTTAGTCCCATAAACCGCTCCTTACCCACTCACTTTACCGATTCGTCCAATTCTTTGCTAGATTTATTTCTTTCTAGCGATGTTGAAAAGGTTTTGCTATATAGTCAGCTTCAAGCTCCAGGTTTTTCTAAGCACGATCTAATCTTTACTTGTTTAGATATGATTTGTCAAACTGATGAGCAAAGATTTCAATATCGCGATTTCAAAAACCTAAACGTG
Source organism: Melanostoma scalare (assembly GCA_949752695.1). Taxonomy (NCBI): domain Eukaryota; kingdom Metazoa; phylum Arthropoda; class Insecta; order Diptera; family Syrphidae; genus Melanostoma; species Melanostoma scalare. The sequence goes on from OX456984.1 coordinate 72,529,322, forward strand.
TCTCACTTGCTGCGAGATTTCAACAATATAGACTGGAATTCACTTTACGTTATGCCGAACATTAACGAACAGATAAGTTTCTTTGGACGAAACCTCAGTTCTTTGTTTGACATGCATGTACCCATTAAAACCTGCCTTGTAAAACATACGTCTCCCCCTTGGTTGAATGGTGACATTTGCGCTTTGATGTCACGGAGAGATGCTGTCTACAGTCAGTGGAAACGATATAGGGTCGAATACTTTCACCGAGCTTACCGCAGTTTGCGAAATCAAGTGGTTGCAATGATAAGATCAGCAAAAATGCGTTATTATGAACAAAAACTCGGTACCTCAGTTTCTAGTAAGAACGTATGGAGAAGACTGAGAGAAATTGGTATTGGAAAACAATCTAAGCCTCTTCCTAGTGACATAGACTGCGATGCTCTCAATAAGAAATTCACCTCCAAGCCTCATTCCTCAAACGAGGAAATTTCAAGCAGTTTCTTGAACGAAGTTGAAACAGGTACTGTTCAAAACAATTTCAGTTTTGTAAGGCTTCAGGAAGAGGACGTAGTTGAGGCAATATTATCAATTAGATCGAATGCCATTGGTCTCGTTCTAATAAACCCTAAATTTATTAAGCTCCTTCTCCCATACTTACTACGTTTTATAACGCACATCTTCAACACCATTTTAACAACCTCTGAATTTCCTTTGGAGTGGAAGAAAGCAAAAATTATTCCCATTCCTAAGAAAACTACAAGCTTAGAGACAGAGTTCCGACCAATAGCTATTCTTCCCTTCCTTTCAAAAGTCTTTGAGAAAGCAGTCTATAAGCAGGTACAAAATTATCTGTTTTCCAACAATCTGTTAAGTTCCTGTCAGTCTGGTTTCCGCCCGAAACGGAGCTGCACATCAGCCCTACTTCTAGTTTCAGATGAAATAAGAACTGCAATGGATGGCGACCAAATATCAATTCTAACACTATTAGATTTCTCAAAGGCTTTCGACACTGTCAACCATTCAATATTGTGCAAAAAGATGCTAAATTTATATGGTTTCTCCATCGAGTCATGTAAGTTAATGCTTTCTTATCTCAGTGAGAGACAACAATGTGTTATCGCAAATGATCGCTCGTCCAGTTTTATGAATGTTTTAACCGGTGTTCCACAGGGATCGATACTTGGCCCAATTCTTTTCTCTCTATATATAAACGAACTCCCATTTGTTATAAAAACTGCAAAATCCATCTTTATGCCGATGATGTGCAGCTGCTGATCAGTCGACCTTTGTCGGCGAAAAATGAGGCAGTTGCATTAATGAATGAAGATTTGCTACTCATCTCACGATGGTCTAAGGGAAATGCCTTAATCCTAAATCCAGTAAAGTCAGAAGCTATACCCATCTCTCGTAAAGTCCTCGATGAATCAACTTTAAGTTCATTGCAGCTTGAGGACACACCCATTGATTACGTAAGCTCTGCTACAAATCTGGGCATGGTTTTTAATCGCACCTTGACATGGAATAACCATCTGAATAGCGCGATAGGGAAGGTTTATGGATGCCTCCGTACACTACATGTTACAAAAAGTATCATTCCTAACAAAACTAAGCTTCTACTTGCGAAAACTCTGTTACTTCCCGTATTACTTTATGGGTGTGAAGTCTTCGGTGACTTAGACTACGCGACTACCCGTAAACTTAATGTTGTTTATAACAATATTGCCCGATATGTATATAACCTACGCCAAATTTGTGGCTGTAGCCTTGATAGACTATTGCAATTTCGATCACTAAGTTACTTGCATCTAATAATCCAATCCGAACAACCGGATTATCTACATAGTAGGCTGAGTTTCCTTCTTTCTACAAGGTCTCGCGCTCTTATACTACCTCGTTTTAAATATCTCACAACTCAGCGCCAATTCTTTATTCATGCTATACGCCTTTGGAACTCCCTGCCAATCGCAATGAGGGGGATTAGAAGCATCAGAAGGTTTAGATGTTTGCTTTTCACATATTTGGCAAATAGTTGAACGTAAGGTTACATTAATTGTATTGTAAATTTTTCTTTTTATTTCTTATTTCTTTTATCTCTTTAATTTTCATAAACTATCACTTTTATTATTATTATTTTTTTTTTTTCTTCTTTTTATTATCTTTTGAATACTAAATCCATTGTATTAATAATGTAAATTCAACTAAAGGCTTGCAATATTTTATTAGACGTATGCTCTACTTTGTAAGCGATTTAAAGTAAATAAATACAAATACAAATACAAATACTAAATATCATGAATTATTTCCCCGTTAGAATGCTATATGCTACACTATCTCAAAGTAACATTAACTTTAATTTATCCCCATATTCCCATGGGAACGGAAGTACGTACTAACATTATAGATCCGAAATCAACTCCGTCTGTCTGTTTTTGTATGAATTTTGGTGCAGAGATAGTCTTGAGCCTGAAAAAGGACATGGGCTGTATTTTTTATCCCAATATTCCTACGGGAATGGCAACGTACCTTGAAACTACTGGATCGATTTCAAAAGTTTTTTCACCGTGAGGTGATTTCTGTCAAATGGTCGATTACACAGTTGACCTGAAAAAAAAATTTCTATCTTGATCTTCAAATATATATTGGCAATCGGTAATGACTGTGTGAAAAGTCCATTTCGGCGCCGACTAATGATATAGTTAAACTAATAAACTAATAAATTATGTTTGACGTATTGGGGGATTTTGTCCAATGTCTATCAGTAGACAATATTATGGACACTGAGCAAGTCACATCAAACCCTATAGAGTTTCTCAATTAATTAGAACTATCAGCAGTGGCTGGAAGTTGGTGTTCCAGTCCCAATAATGAGTAATCTAGAATTGTACACAGCTACAAATTACACATCTGGGATGCGGCATTATAAAAGTTTTAATAATGACTGGAACAGCGAAATTAGAAAACTTTTGATTCCCCGTATTTCTTTAATTCCCACTGATTAGTCATTTTAGTTTAAAAAAGTGTATCAAACTCGCAAAACCTTTTTATTTGACAAAAGATGGAAAAAGTAAGAACGTCGTGTTCAAAAATGTACTAAAATGAAAAAATATAACAATAGTTTACTAAAACAAAAAAAAAAAAATGCTGCCGAAAGTCACTATTCCACACGGACGAAGTCGCGGGCAGCTAGTAACTAAATAAACAAAAAATATATGTTTTCTTCTCCAAGCAAAATGAGTTCTCCTACATTCTTCACAGTGCGGAATTTGAAAAGCATTTATACTTTACTGAAACAAAAGAAAAATTAATCGAATTTAATTTAACCTAATTATTATTGACTGTCGATATGTGGATCAAAAATGCACTACCTTACCGCAGGTAATTCATTGTTCTTTGAGGGACTCAGATCGTAAATTTCTCAATTTAAATATCGTGTTGTAGTGTAGTCTCATCTTTATCTTTTGATTTGACATTTGTGCTAAAGCCGTCTGCGCGAACGCAGCCTTTCTTTTTTAAGTTTCTAGAAATCCGTGCAAATATCAAATCGGTGATGTTTCTCTGTGCTTTTATTTTAAGAATTAAATGAAAAGTTCTTGATCCATTATCACAAATTGTGTCGCATTGTGCTGATATAATCGAATAAATGAAGTGTCGGGGGAAAAAAAAGTTGAGATTCATAATTGAAGATCAAAATATTTCTTATTCGTTAATCCTTTGTTTGCAATGTTATTTGGGTTGACGAGAATCTCGGTAATCGTTATTGTAAATTCATTGTTTCCGTGTCCGCTGAATGAAATTGGAATATCTTCATTCCAAATAAAAATAGTGTCTGTGGTATCGGAAAAGCCTCTTGCAAAAAGAACGTCGCGTTGTGAAGTTCAAAGGCCTTAGTTCGGTTAGTGTCTTTTAATTGAAATCAGTGTGGCAGACGCAGAGTCTAGTCTTAATCAATTAAATTGTGTGTCTTATTCAGTAAATGCCTATTTTGTAGTCCTCAGTTGTGCTTTGCATTGTAAAATCAGAAAAGTGAGTCAATTTCCCGGAATTTTTAGTTTTTGAGTTGATCAATTCGTTTGTGTCGTTTTTGAGCATAGTTGTTGTGTTTCGGAAAGGCTATTGTGTCTAGTGAAAGCAGGTTAGTCGTGGCGGTATTAGAAATTTGTGATCTTCTGTCCTAATTTGTCTTCTTCCTACGTCGCCGTCGTACCATTGTTAAGAATAAAAGCTACCTACGAGTTTTATGGCAATCATAGCAATCAGTTACACCGATAAAATGGATACGCGTTTCCTCAAAAGATAACCAGCTCAAAGGGACCTTCAAATGGTGAGTTAGCTTGAATTATAATCAAAACATGATACTAAATCAAGTTCTCAAATCTTATGAATAAAAAGACAAGTAATACCAATGCTAAAAAACTAATAAATTCCAAGCCACAAGTTTGTTCCATAACCAAACAAATTTCCATACTGTGCATTGAATTCTCTGGGCTTTATATTAATTTTTATCTGTTCCCTCTGTTCTGTCAGGATACAAGGGTGTGGACAGGCTGTGGGCAATGATAATTGGGAAACCAGGCTGCAATTGATTAAGCCTTACAAGCATATCCAAATTCCAAACAATACTCATCGTCACAATGGAAATATTTTTATTTGACCAGTCAGCAGTCAGCACGGCTGCAAGGACAACAAGGTCAATACACAACAAGAATAAACATTGTTACATTTAACATCGGTAAAAGCAGTCGACACTCGACATGAAACGTGTTTCAGGGTCAGTACATCAGCGTTGCTCTCGTGTGCACTTTCAGGCCTTTCTGTGTTTTGTAATAATCGAAAGAAGATTATTTTTGATGCACACGATGCTATCCCAATTCATTTCGATGTTAACATTGGCACAGAAAACTATTTGATGAAAATTCATTTTCAAAATTTAGTTTTAGTCAATTTTAGTAATCATTTGTAATTTCAATCTACTCAAATGCAGTTATCAGTTGCCGTGACACTTACGAAATAATTTCATTTCGGTTTAAGACAAAGGTGCACTGGGGTATGAGATGGAGAGAATATCTTCAGACGGTGCTTGAAGGAAGATTTCGTTCTAAAGATTGGTTGCTGTTTTTTTTCCAGCGCATTATCGTAATCGTCTTGGCGTGCAAGGCAGATGGTGGGATCAGGAGTGGTACCGTTTCTAATCTGAGGGGAGAGAGAGAGAAGATCTGAGTTTGTCTCTAATAAAATGCATGAACGGTAGGCCCTTTTTTGAAGAAGAAAATAAATGGCCCTTGAATTTCAGTCCACCAGGTCTGGGGATTGTTTATCCACGGCTTCCTAATTCGATTTAATTTTTTGACATGACCGCGATCAAGGTGGCAAAGGCCAACTTATTGTGCTACTGGTTTACTTGTAGATTATTCATTTTCTTTTTTGTTGTCTTCATCATTTTTGTTTTGTAAGTTGGCAGCCGTTACCGGCCGCGCCTTAATTTTGTTTAGTCCAATGTTGAGTCTATGTCCCTTTTCTGAAAGCATAGCCGCTTTCTCGTGATAAAGGACGGCTATGACTTCTTGGTCTGCGCTTGTAGCCTCTTCCATTTCTAATACTTTCCAGTCAGCTCTGGAAAAATGGGCTTGGGTTTTCAGAAAAAGCTCAACCATTTCCCTTTTCAAGTGTGGTGCCAGAATATTTATTAAAACTTTGAGTCTGGCGGAAAGGTCTTTTTGGAAGCCACTAACAATGTTGCCCTTCTTTATTGCAGATATCTTTGATTTGAGGTAGTTCATGGTAAACTCATCACAGTAAATGAAAATTTTGAAACGCTCTACGTCTACGTGGGCCTTAAATCTGCACAGCATCCGTGAATGTGAGTAGCTTGTCAGAAAACTTCTCTGAAAGCATCGCTTCAATTAGAGTTCAAAAAGCCTTAGCTATAAGGACCATAGCAACGATATCGGTCTCTGTAAAAAATTCGATGGTAGTTATTTCCAAAGTTACAGTGAAACAGTGAGCCTGCTTTTGGCTACTCATTTTTCTGATTGAAATGCTAAAAAAGACATCATAGTCTGCTCTTTTCTTGACATTTCTGGTGCCTTTGATAATACCACATAATTATCAATTCAAACCGCCGCAATCGCCAAAGGAATTGACACACCCACCATTAAGTGGACTGAGTTCATTTTAAGTGGCAGGTCAATTGTAATAGATCAGCTCCTGTACGAATTCAATAAATCAGGCCTTGACACACAAGGCTACGCTGATGACCTAGTCATCTCTATTCAAGGCAATCAAGAAGCACAGGTCACAAACCGAATGCAAGGTGCCCTGAACAAAGTCAATGACTGGTGCAGTAGGCGAAGGGCTACAGGTCAACCCCACCAAAACAGTCATCATTCCCTTCACCAGAAGACGTAAAATCGATCTTCAAACACTCTCCCTAAATAGTTTTCAAATGAATTTCTCCAAAGAGGTCAAATATCTAGGGATAACCCTGGATATCAAACTCAGTTGGAAACTAACAAAGCAACTAACGCTCTCTGGGCTTGTGCTAGACCCTTTGGTTAAAAATGGGGACTTAGACCAAAAATGATTTACTGGACATATCTCACTATTATCACACCCATCATGACCTATGCTTCGCTAGTCTGGTGGCGAAAACAGAACAAGTATGTGTAGGTATCACTGGTGCAATGCGCACCTGCCCAACGTTAGCTCTAAAAAGTTTATTAAATTTTCCTCCGCTACACCAAAGAGTAATGAAGACTGCCGCACTAAGCAGACTAAAGCTTCATCTCATAAACAAGTTAAGTGAAGAAAACTTACAGGGACATTTGAGCATTTTGCAAGTGCTCCCAATACTGGTATCGCCTGCAGGCTGCAGCTCACTCTTCGGACTTTATGCCTAAACGCATAATGTTACACCACCCTTTTGAAATTATCTTTCCTAAGCGCTCAGCATGGAAGAACCCTGTAATTCTCATATGCGCAACTTCCAATACATTTGGTACATCTAGACGGTTCAAAAACCAACAACGGTTTAGGTGCAGGGATTTTCGGTCCCAGCTTCACATCATCTATATCCCTTGGTAGCACAACAACTATCTTTCAAATAAAGGTAATAACTATAGAATTCTGGGTTAGGGAATGCATTAGAAGAAACTTCCGAAGAAAACGCATCCTAATTTACTCTGACAGTCAGGCTGCCCTGAAGGCTTTTTCCTCAACCAAAATTGAATCCAAACTAGTTTGGAACTGCCTGCCATGTCTATTTCAATAAGCCACCCAGAATAAAAAAAAATCTTTCCTGGGTGCCTGGACATGAAGCCGTACAGGGTAACAAAGCGGCTGACCGCCTAGCTAGACTTTCAATTCCAATTCAAAGGCCCGGAACCCTATTGCGGTCTCCCAATCAGTAGCATTAAGCGTGAGCTGGTTACTTGGGAACGGCAGAAAAAAAATCACACCTGGAACAACTCCAATGGCCACCGCCAGTCAAAACTATTCATCGACCTGTCTCAAAGACGTATGAAAGAAATTCTTGACATGAGCAAACGTGACGCAAAGTTACTTACGGACTTCCTCACTGGACACTGCTCCCTTCGATATCATCTTTAAAACATGGGCATCAGCCAATATGACACCTGCATCTCTGTCTCGAAGACACAGAAACGTCTGAACACATTTTATGTGAATGCACCGCCATAACAAGATCCAGGCTAAAGATATTCAATAAAGGATTCACGAGTCCTCCTGATACAAGAAACACCCCTTCTTCGAATATTCCTAGGTTCCTACATAACCTCAACTTCGAATAAACAACTCCACACTTTACGTGTTTAAACCTGAGAAACAGCACAAAAGATCTTCCAGGTCGACGTGCTACTAAAGGTGTTTTACCTTCGCCCTATTCAATTAAAAAATAAGCTCGTCAGTCATGCACTAGAGTATTTCATTTGAGCGCAGTCTTCCTTGCTGAGGCTTTTACTCCGACCTCATTGATAATGGCCACGTCGCGGTCGAATAGTTATGTCTGACTCTCTTTCTTTGACTGGTTTTATCTGGTTTCTTAACCCACTTGGTTTTCGAACCATCCAGTGGTGGTCTACCTGGTGTTGTTCTGGACACCTTAGTCTTTTAAAATTTATTTAGTTCTGAATTGTTGACTTTTCCTCTAGTTCCGTCAAAAATAAAGTTTTGGGTTTCATTTTTCGAATGAATTTTAGGCCTTTCCAGTCATCTTCTCAGGGTCCTTCTCAAATTTTCAACCCTCTTTTGAGCAGGGCTTGGGCTGCTTTCCGAAATTGTTCTGCTGCTTCGGATTAACACCTTTAACACTAACCGGCTCTGCTATAGGGTGGTTTTTGGGTGGAGCTTTATCCACGCAGACTTTGGTCAGTATCCTTTCCAGACCTTTGTTTGGCGTTGACTTCATTTTGATTGTTTTTTATTCTTCCGCAGTAATTTGTCTCTTTTGGCCTTGTGGCCGCTTAGGGTCAGAATATTCGGCCAGAGTAACGTCCGGAAATGAGTCGTCCTAATTGGCCAATGATTGATAATCTTCGCTTTATAGGATGTTATTATCCTCGTCTGACGTTATCTCACGTCCATCAACAGCTCCATCATCGGAAGCGGTGAATTTCGTGAGGTTCTCTGAGAGAACCATATAAATATATAGATTCCCTACTGCAGCCTGGAATGCAATCTTCTGCATTGTCTGTCTTCTTCGTCTGTTTTCTTGCCACTGGCGACTTATCTTCTTTCTAAGCCGAGACATCGCTGATAGTTGTGCCGACTGCCGACCTTGGAGCGTATGTCCCCATTTAAATTTTCCTTTATTTCTTTTCCATTTTCGTTTTAATTTTGATAGACAACTCTGTTTTGAGGATTTCTTGGTTGTTTGACACTGCAACTGATTTGCTGGAGCACCGAATCGTAGCTCCTCCAAACGCGACTAAGTGAAACTCCTTTGGGGAGCTGATCTAACGACCAAGTCAAAGTATAGCTTGCGATGCAAAATACACCTAACGCTTCTCAGTTTCCAATTCTATTCGAAGTATTGGTTCCCCCCGCGCAAATATATTTTACATTATGATGCCAATTGGCTTTAAGACATATTTTTCTAATTAAGGACCAAGGGATGAAGTGCTGGAGAAGCAAAATGCTATAATTAAAAAAGACCTGTTTTTCATATTTGCCAAGTACGTCGCTGCAACATTGTTGTACCGATTTAGATCCATTGGATTGAGTAATTTGAATTATTTTGTGACGTTTTGAAGTTACGAATGCCAATGGCGTACTTCTCTTCCCTCCGCCACCATATTTCCAAGACGAATCCTTGTTGCTGTGCAAAGGGAGGAATGACAATTAAAAACTGTTTGCGTTGCTTTGAAAGTATTGTGACTTATTAAAAAGAAAGATGAAATTGTGTAAATTAATGTTTTAATTAAAAATATTTCAGTGGCTCGTCGCCGTGCCGCCGTCATCGTCAGTCTTAAGTCATAATTCGAAATACACACAGACGAGGACGAGGACGACGACGGACGGCTTTCTGGGAATGATATATTGATGTGATAACTTTTAATTGGACAGAACGCAATCATCAACAATTAGAAGGAAAATGTGAATGGAACTGCAGCCAGTCCTTTTCCTTCAATGGTATACTTAGAAGCCATTTCGATTTCATGAGAATTTTGTGTGTGTGTTGATGAGTACTATCGATACTGCAAACCATTCGGTGCTAATGGCTTTTCAATGAAAGGGTTGCTGGCTTCTCTAGTTTCATCACCCATCGCTATGGAACCTTGCGCTTCTATGTGTTCGAAGAATTTTGCTGTGTACATTTGGGTCGTTGCCTAGTCTTGTTACGTATGACCAAGAGTCACATGGTATTAATTTAGATGAATTCATCGAGAGTACTACACGATTTGTAATAGAAGCTTTTTGGTTCGGTTTTCTATTAGGAAATCTCATAGGGAAGGGCATAATAAGTAGATATGGTTTTGGTTAAAATTTCGTTTCATTGAATGAATCGATGTGAAGTTTGAAGGTAGAATTTCAGATTAATGCCTTTGAACTTTGCAAAAGGTTGACAAAGGTTTTTTTAACAATCAATGTCAAAGAAAAACCTGTTGTTTAGGTTTTAAAAAAGAACCAACAACTACGAATTCACAGCCGTTTATGTGGCGTGATGCTTAGCATGTCCGCCTGTTAACCTGGAGGTTCGTGGTTCGAATTCCAACAATGGAAAAAATGTTTCTCCACGGTTATCGCCTCACGCAAGAAATCGGCAAGTCCTCCCTTAGTAGATTCATTGACATGAAACCGGCAGAAAAGCTTTGGGTCTCTGCACTCCCTGACATGACATGGTTTTGAGAAATGCGCTAGGTCCTAGGGCTCCTCGCTCTGTTGCGCCACCCTATTTATTTATTATTACGAATTCAAAACTCATCCTTGTCATTTTAAGAAAAATACACGCCATTTTACCTGCTTATGTTTGTTGACCTAACTTGCTCTAACAAAAACCTAGTGCTACATCAGGGTAAGATGAGGGCAAGCCCTTATTGGAGCTCTTACAAAATCTATTTGTGGCGGCTGCAAGGCAGCGCCAGGGCTTAAGTAAACGAGGCTAATGAAGGGTATTGCTCTTGTGGGTTTAACACCACAGTATTTACTAAAAGATGAAATTTGAAAGAATGTTAATGTGTTAAGAAGCTTCGCATCTTTTTACTGAAAGGGGTAAGTTTCTTGTCGCTAAAAAAAACCTGTCTGGTGGCAAGAAAGTTTTTCCAAGTTCCAATGCAGGCTTACTTACTAACTTAGGTGGGCATTACAATTCGGTGTGAACTTGGGCCTCATCCAACATTCTTCTATAACGACTTCGATTTCGGGCGAGTTCTCTCCAGTTTTGCACTCTAAGTCGGTTGAGGTCTTCTTCCACTTTATTGCGCCACCTAAGACGAGGTCTTCCCCTTCCGCGATTTCTCTGCAATGTGCAGCACCTATGACATCACGCTTTCTTCTACCCATTAGGTCAATATCGTCTGCGTAGGCAAGTAATTGTACAGACTTTTGAAAGATTGTTCCTCTGGTGTTGACGTTTGAGTTTCTTACAATCTGTTCAAGTATAATGTTGAAGAAATCGCATGACAGTTTGTCGCCTTGCCTAAAGCCTTTTTCGACATCAAAGGTCTCGGTGAGTTCTTTTAGCCCAGTTCACACTGTACAATTAGTTGGACAGACTTCGTTTGATGGAAGTTGGATGGTCTGATGTAGTTTTCGTTCACACCTATCAAGCTTGTCGTCCAACTTTATGTCACATACCCTTCCACTCCATCCAACTTCTAGATTTTCAAAAATTTTTGAAAACCATCCAACAAATTGGACAAGCGGTCGTATGAAGAGTTCACACTATCAAGCATTGGTTTGTCAAACCTAAGTTTGTCCAACTAATTGTACAGTGTGAACGGGGCTTTTCCGACCTTGACGGAGCAGCGTGAATTCTCCAAAGTCATCCTGCATAGTCGTACGAGCTTTGCAGGGATGCCGAAACTAGACATGGCTCTGTACAGCTCGTCTCTGTAAATACTGTCATACGCGGCCTTGAAATCGATAAAGAGGTGGTGAATATCGATATTATGTTCTCGGGTTTTTTCCAAGATCTGCCGTAATGTGAAAATTTGGTCTATTGTGGACTTCTCTGGTCTAAAACCACATTGATAAGGACCTGTCAAGTTGTTGACGTGGGGTTTCAGACGTTCACATATTACAGCAGACAAGATCTTATAAGCGACGTTAAGGAGGCTTATCCCTCTATAATTGGTGCAATTGTGAGGGTCTCCCTTCTTTAGGATCGGGCATACGATACGATAGGTTCCATTCATCGGGCATGCTTTCTTCCGACCATATCATGCAGATCAGCTGGTGCATGCTCCTTTCCAACTGATCTCCAGCTGCCTTGAAAAGTTCGGCATCAAGGCCATCTGCACCTGCAGTCTTATTTGATTTAAGTTTGCATATGGCAAGCTTAACTTCTTCTAGGTCGTGAGGACGGCATTCTTGATCATCGTCCAAGCTGAATGGGACAATCTGCCTGACAGCGGAAATTATGTCCTCATCTCCGTTAAGCAGTCTGCAGAAATGATCTTTCCAGATCCTCAGTAGCGACTGTGACTCTACAACTATGTTTCCCTGCTGGTCTTTACAGGCTTGAGTTCGGGGTTTGCCACCCTGGCAGGATCTTTTTACCTTTTGGTAAAACTTCCGAATCTCGTTCCTGTCATGGCACCTCTCTATTTCCTCAAACGAGCGCTTCTCATGCTGCTTCTTTTAATTTCTGAGAATTCGGTGTTCTTCCCTTCTTTTCTCCTTGTAAATCTCGTTATACTGATCGTAAGCAGCCCTTGTTCGTTTTTGCATCAGCATTTGTCGTGCTTTTTGCTTGGCTGCATTTGCCTGCCTGCATTCTTCATCGAACCATGGGTTTCGTTTTGGTGGCCGAGTGAAACCCAGAACCTCAGAGGCAGCGGTTCTGATGGCTTCTTGGCATTGCTGCCACTGGTCTTCAATGTTTAATGCTGGCGGCATGGGATTCAAGGATAATTGAATGGACACTCGATTAGAAAAGGCATTGGCAATCTCTTGCGATTGTAGCTTTCCGACGTCAAATCTCTTCACAGCATTAGTTCGTGCTGGTCGTGAACAAGATATCCTCATTCGTACCTTGGCTACAACAAGGTAGTGGTCCGAGTCAAAGTTGGCCCCTCGGAAAGTTCGGACATCTAACACACTGGAAGAGTGTCTTGCGTCGATCGCAACATGGTCAATTTGGTTGACGGTTAATTGATCTGGGGATCGCCATGTACCTTTATGAATTATGAGATGCGGGAAGCGTGTACTACTTACTCTACAAGATTTCGCCCCGCAGCAAAATCGATTAGCCTCAGTCCGTTTTCGGAGGTTTTGTCATGGAGGCTATGTTTACCGATTGTGTTTCCAAAGATGTCCTCCTTCCCTATCTTTGCGTTAAAATCGCCAAGGACGATTTTCACGTCGTGTCTAGGGCACTGCTCATACGTTTCTTCGAGGAACTCGTAGAAACAGTCTTTGGAATCGTCATCTTTCTCTTCTGTGGGGGCGTGGGCGCATATAAGGCTAATGTTGGCGAATTGCCCTGATGCGGATGGTCATTATACGCTCATTAACTGGATTTTGGCTAATCACCTTATCCCTGAGTCTTCCTCTAACGACAAATCCGCACCCAAATAAGCGCTGTTTGTGTTGTCTGTAGCAGTCGCCATAGTAGATGTCACAGTTTTTCATCTTCTTTATGCCCGGTCCATTCCATCGCACTTCTTGAATGGCGGTTATGTCTGCTTTGCAGCAGTGCAGGGCTTTCGCTAAATCTCCAGCTGCACGTATCGAAGGAAGGTGCAGATCCGGAGGTCGTTGTCCTTTTTTCGTTTGCTTGGGTCGTCAACTTTGAAATCATTATCGTTATCCGAGGCTGTTTGTTGTTTCGGAACTGGGCTTTTTTTTACGCGGTTGGGTAGTTAACCCCACGCACAACCCCCAACCTGGAGGGCCAGGTCCTTTTTGATCCCTTCGGACTTAAAGGGCTGGAATATCCAGTGTCAGTACCCTGCTGCAGGTGTGTGAGTGCTGCCGTTGGCTCACCAGGAGCTCATCCGCCACCATCTCTACTTCAATACCCTGTCCTAGTATTGAAAGACCCTGAAAGACCTTTTAACCAAATATGTTGGAGTACCTCCTTCAGGGTTTTCTGCTTTTTTGACTGCTGAAGTCTACCGTTGATTCTGTCATTCGAATTCATCGGCTGGGACATATACGCGAAAGCTCTCGTAGACCACTGAGATTCGTGCAGTCAGTCATAGTTCGCAGAGCAATTATAGTGTTGACCGATCACAATTCTTTTGTTCCGGATTCCCTTGTCAACACTCGCACTTACTAGTTTATCAGGTCAGCTCCGGACGATCCCAGGGCCCAGTGGATACCGCGTGGAGGTATAGTAAGCACAATTGACGTGTAATATAAGTTACCACATCTGGGCCCCGCCAAGTTGACACCAGTCTGAGCCTTCCGGAATAGTACAACGCCCATCCACCTTTGTTAGTATCAGCAGAAATCAGTTTTCATTCATCGCAGTCAAAAGTTATATGATTATATCTATTCTTCTTGGCTTTTTCGACATTATGTTGATTATATCTTAGCAGGAAACTTCAACATCTCCACGCACGTTCAACAACGCTTACCCTTTCAATCGATCTCGACCTGTTTTATTTCGCAGATACGTTTTCAATCTGCGCAGAGATGAAAACGAGCGTTCGTTTGAAGCTACCGAGACTGGCAAAAATGCGCAAATCGTCTAAAGCCTATGTTGAGAGCTTCAATTAACGTTTTCGGCTGTCGTTCTTTTTTTATCTTCGATCAATATCTGAAAAAAAAAGAAGCGTATATATAAGGTGTGAATGTGTTTCGAAAATTTTATAGATTTTACTTTTATATCTTTACCTTTTCCACATCTCGAAGTCAGATGTAATATCTCCTACAACGTCATTCGGCCATAGCTTTCGAAAGCTCTTATGGTTTCCTGTATTCCTTCTGAGTCAATTTCTGTACACTTCGTTGGCAGGATATTCTGAATCGTTGACAGCAATTCACGATGGTCAAGAAATCTTAATCGCAGTTTCGCAGAACTTTAGGAGACGTATTTGATTTACATTTGGACATGCGGCAGTGATGTGATCCTTCAAAATCCAGCCAGCCTTGGTAGAACTAATGTATTGATTAATTAAAATTAATTAATGTTAAACTAAATCAAAGTACAGCACATGATATGAAATGCGACACAATCTGAGAAGCGGGCTGCTTCTATCCATATTATAAAGACAGCGTCATTGAATATACGGACATAAATTAAAGAGGGAAACTTTAATTTTTAAACTTTTATGACGTCACAGAGGTTCACATTTGTTGACAACTACAAAAAAGCGCTATCTTGATAAGTTGTAAGGCTGTTGTTCTTTAATTAAAAAAAACTTTGCGAACACCCGCACAAAGAACCACCTCTCATCGTAATCGGATGAATATTTAAGAAATGCCTACGAGACAGACATTCATTCCTATGTTGTCGAAATAGATTATGATTTTATTCAAACCCAAAGGCAAAGCATCACTTCAACACCCTCTCTTTAGTTAAAAGTCATTTATATTCGTCCTTGCTCAAGTCTCACTCGTTCACCTCAACTGATTTTCCAAGATTTCTCATTTAATGCAGCAGTTTTTTTTGTGAAAGAGTACAAGGCAGTGGGATTACATTAGTATTACTATGGTTCTCTTTTATGGTTCAAAGGGTTCACTTTCACTTTCACCAACCAACATATTTTCGTAATGGCAAACATTTATTGTGAGACAAAAGACATGTCGTCTTCCTTCAAATGTGGACAACTTAATCGAATAAAAGTATTCATATGAATTTATTTGGGTTGTTTTAGCAACATGTATAACGAATATGCGGTGTAATGTGTGGAGAATGGGCCATACGACTTGAGATAAAAACATAAGAAATTATATTTGAGTGGAGAAACGTTATTATTTCAAGAAGTTATTCCAAGAACATCTGTTCAATTAGGCGATTTATTTTTGTCACTCAAAGATAAATGCTGCAACAATAGGCAGGTGGCACATGTGTATGTGTAAGCCACAAGTTAATGGTATCATCATTGACATTAAACAGATGTTCTATTGGCAATTAGAAAGCTTATTTTTGATACCTTGGAAATATAACGAGGAGTAATTACGTTTAATAGTTTTTGTGGGGTTGGTATGAGTGGTTTGTCTCCCTATGACAGGAAGACGCACATGTAAGAATCACGCCGCACCCACACATCAACATGCTTTTGAATGAAAAGGCAGAAGATTTGCTTGCGAAAATAATAGCATAGAAGGAATTTTGAATAAAAGGAAGACCTTCGGAGCTACAGGTTACAGGATCGCTCTTTTATCACCAATTTATACGTAAATTTAAGTCTCAAAAGTCATAACCTTTTGGCATCTTCTCTGCTTGTCTGAGGTGTTCGTCTGTTTGCGATTTTTAAATATGTAATTCAAGCCAAATCATTACAACTACCAACCCGTAAATTATGCTCCTTTTTAAACGACAATCACTGCTGGGGTGACAATTGAAAAACATCATCATAAATATGATTGGACAAAAGCACTAAACGGCCATTTAAATTCATCAGGGTTGCAATAAAAACTTAATGGCTAGGCGTAAACGCCATCAATAAAAATACACTCAAGCAATTCACAAAATCACATCATTTCGTTGAACATTTCCATCGACCTTCAGTTTGCCGTAAATTGGATTTAATGTCGTTGTCGGTTTTATTACAACTCTACTACTACGGGCTGGTTATTTATTCATCTCTCTCTTATGGTTCTAGCTCAGTTGCACGTCATGACAATTTTTGCTTTTCAAAAGAAACGTCCTTAGCTTTTGTGCTGTGGTGATATAAATTGATTTGAATTTAACATCGTATTGCGTACAAGTTGCCCATAATTTTCTAAAGAAAACGGTTCGATTAGGAGCACAAACGGTTCAATAGGTTGTGATGTTTTTTTTAATTCCTCATCTTAGTTTCAATAGAAACGAGCTTAGACAAAATCCTTCACCCTGAGTCATCTAAGCTCGACATGCAGAAATAACAAGCCGTGTCATTACCAGATTTTCAGTTTCAATTAATTTTTTTTTTATTTCAGCAGAGTGGTTTATTCAGCTGTGGTATGTTAACCTCGGCAGTAATTTTCAATCACTCATGCCATTTTTCGATTTGTGTTCTCGGAAACTGGATTTGATAGATGCATGACAGACGTAATACCTTAAAGCAGTCGTGCTATGGCTCTGTGGGTGAAATTCGAATTCTTTTATGATGTTTACTTCAGCAGAAGCAAAACAATAGTATTTTTTTAAGTGGTAGGAGCAAACCTGTGAAATTGCACACTTTGGCTTCTTTCCCTGCTGTTCTTTCGCTTGAAAGTTATGATAGGTTCTGGTTCTGGAAATTCTCATTTCCAAATCGTTGAAGTGACAGTGACGTTCATAGCAGAAATTGAGTATTCTGAGAATTTGAGCTTGAGTATTTCTTTTTTTTTTTTTTAAGGGGGCCTTGGGGCATTCCACTTTCTAGTCCAAATATAAGCTCTTTACAATTAACTTGCCTACTTGCAGTAAACACGAGCTTACACGAGCCATTTTGTAATTTAGAGGTTGAGAAAAATTCCTGTGACCGGTTTTGATTCGTTTAAAACGAAACAACTCAGTCGCTTTTAATGAAAACGGTTTATTATTCGCCAGTGTACAGTGAGTTCATTGCAGTTGTTTGAGTTGAAAATCTCATGGTGTTGCCAGAATGCGAACGAGTTTCAAGCCATTATTTTCATAACTGCAAGTTGTGTGCTAACAGTTAATCTGTTTTAATTTTTTCAATACTTTGATGTGCACTACCAGTTTTATGAAAAATGGATGAAAAACTTGTGGTCTTAGATCCCATTTCCAAAGAAACAAGATTCTAAATCCTCATCAATCAGGATGTAGACCTAAACATAAAAGCGCGACAGCTTCACCAAAGGAGATGGCTCATTTTTCTATGGAGCCTGGGCCCAGGGCGTACACATATGAGACTAGTACCAAATGAAAGCTAACGTTCAGCTAAATCTATCTGCCAAATATTTTTGAATTTGGCCTTGGCGATTTTGAGATAATTGGATTTGAAATTGAGCGCCGGAAAAGGGAAAAATCCGACATTTTTGCAAATAATTACGTATATCTCGAAAAGTATAGCACGTAGAATAATGATTTTGGTATCATATGAAAGATCATAAAAATATCTTTTTCATTTGTGTAAAAACATTTTTCAAAATGTCTTATAAGAGAGACCTAAAACTTGTTTGAAAATAAACATTTTCGTTAACATTTGCCAGCCAATATCTCGAAAAAATCAGTAATGACCTATATTTTTTTTTGCACCACTGTAATCCTTAATTGATTACCTTTAATTTGATATACATTTTGTATAATTGACACCTATTGTGTTAGAAACGGTCTATCTGTCAATCCTCTTAAAACCAGAAAATTGACTGGTCTGACCCAATTTACACTTAAAGGCGTCAACATCCCATTTTCAAACGAAGTCAAACATCTCGGAGTAATCCTAGACAACAAGCTTCTTTGGTCTAAACATGTCGAGTCTAAAACTATACTAACGCATTGTCAGTCTTTTGGCAATGCAAAGGAGCTTTTGGCAAGACATGGGGTCTTTCAGTATCGCTATCTATTACGGCTATGATAAGACCAATCATCTCCTATAAGTCAGCCGTTTGGTGGAATAAGCTCTCACGTAAATACTTTATTGCCTCGTTTGCCAAACTTTAAAGAACAATTTGTCTTGGTGTTTCTGGGGCCTTCCCCAGCACACCGGGAGCTGCTCTCGACGCACTGCCTTTGTATATTAAAACTATAGTAACATCACGGAGGGGAAATCGATGATAGCGCCACCTTCGGTCTACATTAAAGGTTTTAACGGTTCTGAAAATTTAACGCTGGTTGTTCACTTAGTTATGTGGATGGTATTTTTATGGATGCTTTAATGGTTGTGGATGGTATTTTCAAAAATAATTTAATGTGCTTAAATGATTTTCAAACAATTTCATGATACACTAAATCCAAAACAACGCACTTTTTATCATTTAGAATTAAAAATCACATCACGCTTTTATATTGCTAACACATTTACAAAGCAAAGCTCCCCTAGCAAAAAACAGTAAAATATTATGTGTTGGTAGGGTTCTACGATTAACTTTTTCCGTTTGAGAAGGTAGTACGTTTAAGGGAGACTGAAGGTGGCGATACCATCGATTTCCCCTCCGTGATGTTACTATAGTCTTAATATACAGAGGTCTCTGGCACAATTCGCACTGGAGTTTTGAGGAACTCACAAGCAGCATATCTTTTAACACACGTCTAATGGATATGCCGTCTGACACGACGATCCCAAGGCTCAACCTGTGTCAAAATTACTCAGTCAACTTTCCTTCGGTTCACGCCCACTCCAGAATTTGAGCCTGGAAAGAACTGTTATTAAATTTTGACAGATGGCTCCAAAACTGACGAGGGGTCTGGCGCTGGTGCTTTTGTAGAGAACGACGACATACGACTGCACGCCTCTTCAGGATCATACTCATCCGTTTTCCAAGCGGAGGCGTACGCTATTCTAATAGCTTTAAGCCACATTACGAACAATGGCTGGACGGGGAGAAGTATTTGTGTTTGCAGCGACAGCAAAGCTGTCAACCCTGTAACCACTTCGAAACTGATCCAGGAATGCAAGAGCTCTCTGAATGCGGTCGGAAGGCTAAATTCTTTGTGTCGCATTTGGGTTCCAGGCCATCACGGCATAACTGGAAATTAGATCACTATGAACTTGCTAGGCAAGGATCTCAGACAGCTTTCTCAGGACCTGAACCGTCGCGACGCTAGGTCTACCAGCGTCCTCTGTGAAGGCTTCAATCAACGATTCGATCTGTGAAGAGCACAACTGTAGATGGTATGCCTCCATTGGATGCAGACAGACCAAACGTTTGCTCCCCAACGTAAATAAGAAGACTGCAAAATTTTTGCTATCCCGTAGCAGAACAGACTGTAGAAAGTTTTTTGGCGTTGCCAGCAGGCAACTTTCTTTTTTGCGAAGCAATTAAACGAGTTAGGATTAAGTGATACCACGCTCTGTGAATCGTGTGCAGAAGAGCACTTCTGTAGAACACATCCTCTGTGTATGTCCTGCTGTTCTCGTAGCAGGTTACTGATACTCGGCATAGACATGGTGAGAGCTGGTAATTTAGCCTCCTTATCATGGCAGCGTCTTTTGGCTTTTCTCTAAACATCTCGAAAGCTATAACAAATAGAAGGTTGCTATCTGGTCGTCCAATGTACCGGTATTTAGGTCTGAGTGCTCCAGCTGGTATTTTAAAAATCTCCAACATAAAAAAAATAAAGCTGTGTTCTCGAATGGCTCATTTTCAACTTTCGTTCCGCTAACATCAGAAGTCCCTCAAGGTACTATTTTAGGACATTTAATTTTTTGTATTTAATAAACGATGTTTTTAATTGCGTTGCATACAGTGAAGTTGAACTTCTTGCTGATGATGCATTACTCCTCTTATTGAGAACATTTGATCATGTCGTAGATGGCCTAAGTTGTATAAACGATGACCTATCTGCCATCCATCATTGGTCCTGCACGAACTCATTGATTTCAACAATTTTCCGCCAATCTTCCTCAATAAATCTATCAATCCGTTTTCATGCTCCAATAGAACTATTCGTGTTCTTTTTTACAGATGAACAAAACAATAAAAAAACAACTCATTTATAACTGCACTCAAAAACCCATACATTTTATGATACTTGGAAAAAACTAAAACAGGTGAAAATCTTATTTTGGGTTTTTTACGGACTTCTATTGCAATGGGAGTAGTTTTCCAAGAATTGATTGTTTTAAGGTAATTTTTATGACTGTGCGTGCTCACTGATGAAAAGAGTAAAAGGTATATTTGACCTGTTACCAAAATCCTTATTGGCTTACCGCTTCTCAGGGAGATTTAAGTTTGGTGTATGAATTTTAAATGGGTAAATAAGTCGTATAAAAGAATAAGAAAACAAATTTGTTCATCAGTTTATCAAAATAAGTCACGATTGCAGTTTGATCAGAGAGCTTTTTGAAATGCCTTCATTTGCGAAAGAAAAATACGCAGGCATTTTATTCGTATATGGGTTTTGCAAAGGAAATTCAAGAAGAGCACAACGAAGATACCAGGAACTTTATCCTAGCAGATGACTTCCTTCTCAAAATGTTTTTTGAATTTCCTTTCGAAGGCAACGTATTTCCGAAGGATCACTTCAAGTAAGACAGGAGTTATCGAGAGCAAACACCCACAATGAATTCCAAAAACGGGCTCTGGCATGCATTCAAAACTTTGAGCACTTGTTATAATTGTATTTGTATAAAATACATAAAAAACTACTAAAAGTGCCCATAGTATTGTTTTATGCAAACAAACCTCATAATTAAAAATATTTTTTTTTAATGTTATCCATTTTGTGTTTTTTCAAGTATCATAAAATGTATGGGTTTTTGAGTGCACTTAATAAAGAGTTTTTTTATTATTGTTTTGTTCATCTGTAAAAAATAAAAAAAAACTTTATGTTTACCTGGAATTTTCTGAAAAAATGACCTCAAAGTCAAAACTTTGCTTGGGGAAGAAAATTTGAGCATCATTTAAAATAATAAAAAATAAAAAATTAAGTCTCTTCCATCAGTATTGACCGAGAAATCTATTTAAACACTGGTCAGGGTACACAAAAGTTATGTCACTTTCCATTGGACGAAAAGAACCGTCCAGAAGCATTCTCAAACCGTTCCATTGGTGCAAAAAGATCGCTTCTCACGATTCTGAGGAGTGACAGCCGCTTCTCGATTTGAAGTGAGAATCGACTGGTCCAGATGGTATCCCCGCCGTTATTCTGAAGAGGTGTTCTTCTACGCTGGCAAAACCACTGCGTAAACTTTTCCATCTTTCCTATTCTGCTGGGATTTTTCCGAGCAGATGGAAAACTGCATTTGTCCAGCCCGTCCCTAAAAAAGGCGAATCTTCCTCCCCTTCCAATTACCGTCCAATTGCACTAACGTCCCTTCTTTCCAAGGTCATGGAAACGTTGATAAATCGTCAACTTATGAAATATCTTGAAGAACGAAAGCTTCTTAATGACCGTCAGTACGGCTTTCGTAGCAAACGGTCCACTGGTGATTTGATGGCATATCTCACCGAAAAGTGGAACCAATCTTTACATTGTTTTGGAGAAAGTAAGATTATTGCGCTTGATATTTCTAGAGCATTTGATAGAGTTTGGCATCAGGCTCTTTTATCGAAAATGCGTGCTTTTGGTATCGATGAGTCTCTTCTTCGTTGGATTAGAAATTACCTTTCCGACCGTTCAATACAAGTTGTGTTGGATGGCTTCAAGTCTGATACCCACTTCATAAATGCTGGTGTGCCCCAGGGCTCCGTTTTGTCTCCGACTCTCTTCCTCATTTTCATTAATGATCTCTTGTCTGAAACTTCTAATCCACTTAACTGTTTTGCTGACGACTCGACCCTCAGCTTTTCATATTCGTTTCCAAATTCACGTCCCTGCTCTTCGGATGTGGAACTGGAACGGTTGCGTATGATTAGCTCATTGAATTCTGACCTTGACAGCATTGTTGCATGGGGTCTTATGAACCGAGTAGAATTCAATGCTTCGAAAACTCAATGCTGTCTCTTGTCGTTGAAGCTTAACATTCCCCCATTGCCATTATCCATGAATGGTACCTGCATCGAAGAAACTGAAAAGCTGTCAGTACTTGGTATGTGTGTAAACGATGATCTTCGTTGGAATGACCACATATTTGAAGTCGCCAAAAACGCTGCTAAATGCTTAGGTTTCTTAAGACGATGCAGGAAGTTCTTCACCCCTTCTGATCTGGCTACAATTTATAAGGCCTTCATCCGCCCAAAACTGGAGTACAACTCCCATATCTGGTCAGGTGCTTCTCAAACATCTTTGCGCCTACTTGATAGGGTACAAAATAGAGCGTTAAGATTGATAGGTGATAGTTTAATCGTAGAATCGATTGATTCTCTTGAACATCGACGAAACGTTACCTGTCTCACTCTCTTTTATCGCTTTTTTCACAAACAGTGCTCTAGTGAAATAGCCAGCTGCATTCCTCCCTTGAAACAATTTAGCCGCAACACCCGCCTCGCTAGGAATGCTCATCAGTTCTACCTTGAGCCCAACTTCGGGCGTACAGTCAAGTATAGAGATTCTTATTTCAGTCGCACCACCCGCATGTGGAATGCTCTACCCGACCCTGTTTTTCCCCTACATTACGATTTACAAAGATTTAAAGACAACGTACATCGGTGTCTCCTTTCAAATCCTCTCCTATTTTCCTAAATGCTCGCACTGTGTTTTTACAACATTATAAGGGTAGTCATAACCCCTTGATGTGCGCGTAAATTATAAAAAAAAAAAAAAAAAGCACTAACACATGATACTCAAATGTCAAAAAGAAAATTTTCTTCAAAGAATATTCCTTATAGCCATAGGTGTTTCACTCACACAAAGGCAATTACGTTAAACTGAACAGAAATTATTTTGGGTGTTCCATTGGTTTTTAAAATGAGTGCTTTCCCGAGTGAAACCAATGGAAAGTGCCATTAGTTAGCCTTTTTTAAAAATGTCAATGTTGAAAAGCGGACTTTACTGTACAATATTTATTTTTCTTAGAATATGACCAAAAATCACATCCCTAAGTATGTAACACGAATTACGGAACACCCTGTATCAAGTTAAGTTAGTGAACAATTTTTGACTAGTTATTTTCTTTAAACTAAAAATTTTGCATAATTTTGCCTTGGTTACTTTTTCTTTAAATAAATCAATGCTGGTAGTTGATTTGAGTCAAAAACAGGAAACCGAACCAGAAAGTCTTTGTTAGTTTTTGAGAAATTGAAAAAAAAGAAAGCTACTTTTCTGTAGAATAACAATTTTTGTTGGTTTTCCCATTATTCAAATATGTTCTTTAAGCAAAAAAAGGTTTCGGGGCAAAGTACCATTTTTTTTCTATTTAATTAGAACACAAATGCAATTTTATTCAAAAAAGTTTTAATAATATCATTTCTTTCTGGAAACGCCAATTTCTGCAGGTCATTCTTTGATTAATCTAGGCCTACTAAAATTATTCGATTTGAAAATTAGAGATTCGAGGTAAGCAAATAAAATTGAAGCTGCAACCAGAATTGAATCGATCGAATGATAAGTCTCCGAGTTATAACTACAGTAAATTTGAATATGAGTAACTGCGCTAAAAAAAACTTGTTTTCGATTCTTTTGCCTTTTCAAATTTGGTTTATACTTGTTTTGTAGTTATTGAGAACTGTTGTTGAAAATAATATTCCAAAAGGCACTACACCTCCTTCACTTTTGCATCTAAGGTAAGCAGCGATATTTATCAAATTCTGTTTTCTCTGCAAATTTTCCGGAAGGTTATGATTTTATTGATGAATCAGCAACATCATCACGTCATTAACACAATTTCTCATAAATACTGTCGCCCCAAAACCTGAACTGTATCCTTTTCTTATCTCGAACAGTAGTAGCTAATTTCAATCAAGAATATCTCA
>OX456984.1:73941104-74025169 GCA_949752695.1 Melanostoma scalare
CAAAAAAGGTCCCTGAAAGCCATCTATGTATCCACCGGCGTATTAACATTAAAATAATTTTTAGAGCGCCGGCGCGGGCCGGCGGATACATAGATGGCTTTGAGCGACCGATTTTGTTTTCGATAGTACTATAGATTCCATATACATGCTTTTTCGCATCATTGTCACCCGACTATGATTTTTTTTGCCATTTATTCTTAAAATCTTATTTTTTTGTAGGCGCGCTTATTTGAAGGGAGGTAGAATGTGTGATTTCATTCCATTATTCCATTTCACAAATACTGTATTCAATTCGTATTTGGGTAAAGAGAAAGAGACTTATTATTCCATTGAGCTCAAATAATTGGATCAATTGGAAGCGTGCTCTTAAATTGTTCTTAAAAAGAGTGTATTAATAACTCTTCGAGACATGCAGTTGGCTCCTCCCCTTTGGCCCCTTTTGGGTCTTATCGACGTCTTAACTAGGCGTGAAAACTCTTATAAAATTGGCACTTTAAGTACTAGATAAGAGGCAAATGTGTTGCTTGGGATATTTGAATAATTTTTGAATCTAAAGGACATACGAATATTCTTCCTTGTTTTATCTCTTTCAGCAAAAAAACAAGATGGATTACGGCTCCTTCTTCCTTTTCCGGCGTGGCGTTGCAATCATCGTAATCTGATAGATATTGCAGCCCTCCTACCTATCTACTTCACACTAGTGACACGTCTAAGGGCCCTGTGACCCAGACTTAGAATAGGGATGTTCTAGTCAGCTTTAAGTTGTTAAGAATTTTTAAATAAACTCCTTAAACACACCATCATGGTAAAACAGAATGGTCTTAAGCTACCATTTTATCGCTCAATGCGTTTCGAACCTCTCTTTTATTTGTGATTATTGTCAGACAGATTTTAGTTTTTATTTTCAAGTTTGAACTATTTTTTCTTTCAGAAATATAACTTTCACTCGAAGTACTTAAAAAAACACCCTTCCTTCTCGAAAAACTAAACTTTCATATACCACTTAAACTCAAAGGTGGGATTTTCTTTTTAAAAAGCAATTTTTGTGTGCGTGCCCTCGTGTGTGTGCGTTTGTGTGTGCTTGGTATTCACTCCTGAGTAGAATAAAGTCTCGGCAGGGTATCACGCTTCAAGCCTCAAGATTTCATACAATAAAAGTTAAAGTTTTGACAAGGATTATGGAGTCATTTGCATTTTGTAGAAAAGGTTTCGTATATAAAACAAAGTTTTAACCAGGAATTACGAACGAAATGCTATCAAGTATGAGATGACGACGATTCGTCTCACGTTCAACGTTTTATCTCCGGAAATAACTTAGTGGTAGCTCGTGGGAATTGCTTTTTTTCGCTCAGGTGATTTGAAAAAAGGAAAAGTTAAAGAAACTGGATATTAAGGATATTAAGAGATTAAGTTGATATAATTAGGGACTTAAGTAATTGAAACAGAGAATGGCCAAAACACCAAAAACTTTCCAGACCCTGAATAGTCTCATTCGTCTTACGACCTTATGTTGCCTCTCACTTAACATTTCGCATCGCTCTTCCCACACTTTTACTTCTCCATGCTCTCAAGAAAGCGTTAATAAAGTGTGAAAATAAATCTGCCGCCCTTGGAATGCTTTTTAAGATCCTTTTCATCTTAAAATGCAAACGTATTTCATGTTGTTATGGAAATTGTGTAAATTATTCAATAGCAAACCACATTTTCTGACATAGAAATAGTTTTCACCGCAAAACAAGGAGGTCATCATCATTATGATATAATATCCTCATCATAACATTTTAACCCGACCGAGAAAGCTCTTAAATAAATTACATTTGGAACAGGAAAAATGTGAAAGAAGTGAGGTGTTTTTGTGGAGTGTGGTTTTTTTTTTTATTCTTTTATTAGAACAGGTGAACTCTGCTCTTGAGTGATATAACTTTGAGGAGGTCAGTCTTCGGGTTTAATAATTTGGGTGTTTTTTTTGGTGCTGTTGAGAGAACAAGTTGGAAAAGAGTATAGTGTTTAAGTAAAATTTATGAAATTGAAAACAAGGCTATTGGTTATGTGAATTTATTGAGATCTCAGCTTATGTACCATTACTTTGGAGTGAGAATATTTGTGGGGGCTTAGCTGAATGTAGAAATCATAAGCAACTTGGAGACTGCATATACTTTTGCCACCCTACAGGCTAGTGATAAGATTGGATTGAAGGAATCAGCCATATGTGAGAGGCATATTATTCTTATAACCTGCGTCTTTTCGAAAGAGGAAATGACACTCGAAAACATTTGAAAAGAAAATAGAGAAACTACAGTTTGTCAGGGAAAAGATTAGCACCATACAAAAAAGGGTATTCGTTTCAACATTATCCTGTTTAATCGTCAAAAGTTAGGACAATGACAATGGATGTTTGTTTTATGAGAAACTTAAGACGAGCCGGGACTTTTGTACAGAAATCGTGGATTTTGTGATGCCAAATTGAAGAGCTTTAGTAAACAGATATGTCTGTCTATTCATCATTCAAAGCAATGCAGAGAGGCTTAAAATATTTTCTTGTCTCATTTTAGTGAAAACGTTTTTTATTGATTACACTTTTTGAACGTAAGACTTATTATAGTCGAAAGCAATGACTGAATTCACCATGGCAATCAAACAAATCCGTCCCATGCTCCAACATCTCTCTTCTTTTTGGCACCTCCTGACGCACTTCTGTTAGCAAAGCGATGTTTGCCAGTCTCTGTGGAAACACCACGTGGACAAGAAACTGTTTGTTTCAGACCTGGGGGTTTCGGGTTGCCGAGACAATCTCTGGAGAAAGCAAGTATGTCGTTAGTTATTCAATACATTCATTTGTCTAATACCAATAACAATGCCTCCATGAAAACTGGTTTTTGCCCAATCCGTGGGTATGCAACGAAACCTTAGGTTAAAGGACATGTTAAATAGGAATATTGTCTCTTCATGTAGTGTCTTAGGAAGGTGAAAATATTGTTTGGCCACGTTGACACTCTATTTGAAGGGGTTTTCAAATGAGCCTTTGGCATGAAAATTCAAACGTCTTTGTGAGATCGATTACTGGAAAGAAAGGTTTCTTGCTTCTCACGTCACTTAAAAGCTCCCATCCACACCTCAAACTTAGGGACATGAGCAGCCTCCTATTATTTCACATTGATCAGCATGTCGTTTAGATTAGGGACAAGTTCATGCCATTTGTATGTGCATAAAACATCGGAATCAAAAAGTTAGACTATACCAATGGTGCATATCATCAAGTCTTGTTGTCAATTCACGACATAAGCAATGTTTTTTTGTCGGACGTATTTTAAAAACTACCTACAACATCCAGATTCATAAAATTGCCGGTCAACCATCTTCATGTTCTTATAGTTTTCCAGATGTTCGTAGAAAAGCTAGAAAACAGTGCCACGATGATAAATTGTCTAAGTTACCAGCTCTCACCATGTCTGCACCGAGTGTCTGTAAACTGTTTCAAAAAAAAAAAAAAAAAAAAAAATTACAAGAAGCGACTGAGAATGTGCCCCGGGGTATCATCTCTCCCATTACATGATTTACAGATGGAAGTATAACTTGAGCTAAGCCAAGGAAAAGTTTCCGGTGAAACGCCAAAAAGTCATCTGCAGTCCAAAAATCTTGTAACTCTCTTAATAACTTTGGGGAGCATACGTTTAGTCGGTCTGCATCAAAGAAAGATATGACATTTACGGTTGTGCTCTTGGCAGATTCAATAGTTGGATCTTCACTAAGGACCCGGGCACACGAAGTGCTGGTTCTGATCTTCAGAAAACTGTCTGAAATCATAGTCTTGCAAGTTCATCAGCCATCTTGTTTCATATTTTGTCGTGATGGAATAAACGAGGCTCTCTTCCGATTGTATTGAGCAGTCTTTCGTTATTGGATCACTTTCAAAATACTTAGGAGCTTATAATAGCCTCAAGCACAGCTTGATTGACTATCGCTTTAGATACAAATTCCACTTTCTTTACAGCAGTTCTTTGTTAAGTATCTCAGTAGCCATATGATAGCATACGTCTCTGATTGGAAAACAAACGCGAATGTACCTAATGATGTCTGCAGTCTTATATCTCTCAAATATACCGAACTTATGAAATGTTGAATGTGTGTGTTTTCGGCTGAGTAAGTCTTTTAAGTCATCGCATCGGACAGCAAATCCATGAGGAGTGAGTTAAAATATATTTTGGTTGTAAGATTGTCAGAGCTTCAGCGATAACAGGGCTGGAGAACATTTCTTTTTAAAAAGAAGTTAGTCTTGATTCCTTAATATTGGTTTCCAGCGGGGAAAAATAGGGTATAATTCGATAGCTGCACAAGGTGTCCTGGGAAGGGCGCCATCTCAGTCAAGATGTTTGCAGTTAGACGTAAGAAGCTTTGATATATTTTAGTGAAAACTTAAACTTTCAAAAGAAGGTGTTTTTTCGAACTATTTCGTTGATAGCCCTAATGCCAGAAGCTGTATGTTACAGTGAAAGAAGACTGAGTGTCAGTCTTCATACTTTAGCAGTTTCAACTCAACATGGTTGGGCCAAAGAAGCTTGTTATTTAGTATTACTCGAAGACGTTCGATTTGGATTGACAAAGGAATTTTGAAGCCTTTGAGTGTGATTTTGATCAACTTATATAGTAAATTTACTCGTGCAGAGAACAATCATTTGTGGCAGCTGCCAATCATATACAGCGTAGCTTGTGCTCTTGACCAGACAACTGGAAGACTGATTCAAACAGAAAGCACAGCGACGTAAAGTCGTTGGTATATGCTTAGGTGAGAGCAGGAAGTAGTTAGAGTTCTAATATTTCCTGCAACACATCTGGACAAGTCCGTGCCAGGTAGTTTAAGCACATTGAGAAGTGCAACAGCATATTTAAAGGCCTTAATTAGCCAGCAACCACGAATGCTGATTGGTACCGGCTAACGAGTGGATTTTTCAAGTTCAAGCAGTCTATGAGCAATAGATTGTTGCAACACAATTTATATCTGGTTTCCAGCATTGAACTGAGTGTCCTTGATTTTGGCTCGGTATAAGAATCGTTGGTTTTGCTGAGTATTTTTTTTGTGCTTGTCTTGCTTCTTTTACGCATCAAAGTCAAACTTGATGGTTTCTTTAAGTGTTTTGATGCTTTCACAGAATTCGTTGTGAGACACATTCTTTGATTTTTAAATAAACCATTTAAAATCTTTGTATTCTGATTTTACGGTCCTATTCAAAGGACTCATGGGTTTCCCTGTGAGCATTTTGTACTTAAGTCCATGGAACCGAATACCTACGGATCCTTTTTTAACTAGAAATACCAGTTTTCTTTCTGTAGGGGCATAACTAGACGTCAAGAATTTGTTACTAATTTTCTGCTTTGTTTAGTGCTAAGTGAGAGACTTCACGTTTGTGCAAGGTTCGTTTTTGTATTGTTCCCGTGGTTTTTTTTTTAAGGGGAAATTTAGAGGTCTCATTTGAAACATTAAATTGTATGTACCGAGAGTGATACGTCCGGCAGAGCTCTCCAGACGATAATACCTTCGGCATATCTTTTAAATGATTGCAAGCCAATCACTTCTTGTCTTCTTGCCGTAACAAAGGCTGGGCCCTTTGGCAATATTGTTTTATCTAATCCAACAGAAAAATGAAGCTAAGAAGATGTTTGTTTGGCACATGTTGTTTTTGATCGCATCGCTGCACATGATGAGCATTAAGTAACTTGTGGCTTTCATAGAACTCCACTAGCTGCAGATCCTCTATAGAAGGTGGCGGAAAATTGAGTTCCAAGGGACATTAGCTGACGTAATGATGACAGTTCAGTGTTCGTTTTGCAGCTCACAATCAGCCCAACAAAATTCTGACCACAAAATTAAATTTTTTTTTTGCTGAAATGCAGCTCCATAGGATTGATTACCCAAGTGCAACGTATATCGGCCCAATCATCATAGAAAAGGTTGTCTACGCCAATGGCTGCTACGGTTCTGTGTTCAACACCTAACTCCTATTACATAAAGGAGTGTTTTTTGGACTCTTAGAGAGCTGAAAGGCCTTGAAATTTTGTATGAAATATAGCACTATGCTTATTTATCATAGTTTCTTCCCTAAAGTGAGCCTTAGCGTTAATCAAATAAAGTTTGATTTTCTAGAAGTTTGGTTTTCGATCTGGCAATACTTTTTAGGAATTTGTCTTTTTGACAGCTGTCACTTTATTTTTGCACAGATTATTTTGAGAATTTCATCGTCGAGCAATTTGAGCCAAAATCGCTGTTGGGGTCGACTTTTTCATAATTTCGAACTCTAAAGCTGTGAGTTACCTCCAATATCAGGCGATTTACTATTTACGTTGGACTGTTTTTGTGGGGCTATATGAAGTCGCTTGTCTACGCAGATAAGCCCAAAACGGTTGAAGCTTTGTAAGAGAATATCCGGCACGCAAGTGCTTTCACATGGCCCCAAAAGCTGCATAAATGGTCTAAAACTAAGCTTTTCCACTGGAGTTTATTCAAGCCAGCCGCTGTAGCCACTTGTCCGAAAGCATTTTTAAAACAAAATGACAAACCCTCGTCTTTATGACAAAGCTGAGTTCTTGGCCATAATATTAAAGATTACTAAGATTACTTGCAACCCAAGGAATTTATGCAGTTGGCTTTGCAGATGATCTATCAATTGTCAAAGGCTCATCGTCATCAGAAATACTATTATCAAAAAGACTTCAGTCAGCGCTGAACACAGTACAAATCAGGTGCTCAGATGAAGGTCTCTCCGTCAACCGCCATAAGACAGTTATTGTCCTATTTACAAAAAGAAGAAACCAATTTTTTCTCCCCTCTCTATGGGCAAACAATACCATACTCAATAGAATACAAATACCTTGGGATCATCCTAGACAGCAAAATGTCATGGAACCGTCAACTAGAACGCATTTCCAGCAGATCAA
Source organism: Melanostoma scalare (assembly GCA_949752695.1). Taxonomy (NCBI): domain Eukaryota; kingdom Metazoa; phylum Arthropoda; class Insecta; order Diptera; family Syrphidae; genus Melanostoma; species Melanostoma scalare. The sequence goes on from OX456984.1 coordinate 73,948,035, forward strand.
CCAATTCCCTATGGACTTGTGGAAGCATATGCGGAAAAAGTGGGGTCTAAAACTTAAAATGATGAACGACCTATATACGCTGGCGGTAGTCAGACCACCAATAACGTACGCAGCCGTTGTGTGGTGGACAAAAAAAAAAAAAAAACGGCAATCCAAAACCTAGAAAAGGTTCAAAGATTGGCAACAACAACTAGGCTTTGCCATTAACGAATGTACGAGAGTAATATGTTCATTGAATACAAAAAACAAAACAATATTCATTTTCTCAGACAGCCAAGCTGCACTAAAGGCGTTAAGCTCACCTGTCATAAGATCCAAACTAGTCTAAGAGACAATCATATCACTCTCTGAACTAGCAAGGAAAAACGCTGTGATCCTCCACTGGATTTCAGCACACAAAGGCTGAGATGGTAACAAGAAGGCAGACATCTTAGCTAAAGACGACGCCGGCGCATCTAAACCATTCGACGGACCTAAACCGCCTTCTGCGGTGTAAATAAAAGCACCTTCAAAAACGCTGCCGAGAACATCTTAATGGAAGAATCAAATAAAGCTTGGTGTAACTTATCTGGCCAATCCTGTTCAAAACTCTTTTTGCCAGAATATACTGAAAAAACATCAAAATTCCTAATGGCCCTCAATAGGAAAACCTAAAAAATTTGTAAAGGACTACTTACCTGCCGCTGTTCCCTAAAGAAACATCTTCACCAAATGAAGCTGTTAGGGGACGCCATTTGTAGACTATGCCTCTATGAAAATGAAGAAAAATCTCTGCACATTATTACGGAATGTCCAGCACTTTTCCGCCTTAGAAAGCGAATACTTGACTATTAGATCATCCCCCTAAATAAACTCAAACATACCCACAGAAGATTACTAACTTCTGGTTCAACTCAGGAGCAGGAGAACTGCCCTGAAACCTCACATGGATTGGCACAATAGGTTTCATTCAGACAGCGTAGTGCCCACAGCTTTGTAAGCTCAACCCGTCCCCTTAATCTATCTATTTTTTTTTTATTTCTTCTTGAAAACCACACGTCTAAAAATCACCCTTTATAAGTTAAAAAGCAGTAACTAAGCACTAATGGTTTAGTTTTTATTTCACATGACTTCAGACGCTAGGCAAGCTAAGCAAGCTAGATAGCCTCCATAAAAGGCATAAAAATTTATCATTTCCAAAGAAAGCTAAGACAAAACAAAAATTAATGGCTTCTCCTAAGTCATTAAAAAACTTGAAATAAACAAATTCGTAATGTAGTTCATCCAATTCAATTCCCAGTTCCTTGAACAAAAATCGTATCAAACACCATCTTGAAAGGCAATGAATAAATAAAAAGATTTAATTAAACAGAGTTTCTTCACAAAAACAAAAACACAACGTCAGGAGTAAAACGGCACAAAACGGTAAAAATAGAAATCGATCTAATTAATTCATCCAAGTTAGTTTCATTCTTTTCCCATGTCCTTGCTTACTGTCTTCCAAAAACTCTACCACTTCATATCTTAATATTTAATCCAATTCGATTGATTAAAGTGAGTTCGCTAAAAATGTTTCAATATTCTTTCTTTCCTTAGCTATGCATCATCTTTACCTTTTCATAGGAACACACACAAACCTACCTACATATATAAATACAAACATATACTCAAAACTTATTCATATTGAAGAGATGATGAGTGCACTTTATGCGCACTTTAAGGAGATTAAAATAGAATAATAATAAAATGAAAAAACACGATAAATCGATAAATCACGGGGTAGTCTATACTCTAACGTTATAACATAAAAACTTCACACGATATGGACGATAAAACTTTTCAAGTTGCAGTACGTAGGGTGGAATGAAAATATAAAGTTTGTTAACTTACCTATCTGGCTGTGCTGCGGAACCAGAAGCCGGCTTTAGGCTTCTAAAAGCTTTCAGCCACTTTGTTTTCATCGAAGACGCACTTGCAGCAGAAAGTTTACGCTCCCCTCGTGGTGAACCCGGATCTAGTTTGCTCACGAATAAATCTTTCTGCAATTAAAAATTGAACATAAATGCACTTTAGTTTTACATGTCATTCATATGGCTTATGTAGGTTAGGGGTGACACTAATTATAGAAAACGATTAACGCTTGGAAAACTTTGAACCACACCATCAAATCGAGTTCAACCGACATTTTGAGCAAAAGTTCTTACAAGCAAGAGAGGATTAAGTTTCAAGTCAATTGGTGGTGCTAATGGCATTGCGATAGGATAAGTTGTGGTGCATGATGCACAATGGAAGGCTGATGTAATGGGGAAAGTTTGGGGGAGGGGATTGTGACAGTTTTATTGGTTTTGGTGGAAATGAAATTCGTCTTCAGAGGTTAACTACTCCAAGGGAATTGTGAATTGGAAAAAAGCTGGTATTTCAATTACGGAGTTTTTTTTTGTGATTAATTTAAGTTTGATCGATGGCATGCCATTTAAGTTTCATGTCATTGCCATAGAATCGATATAATGTGGTCATAGATAAGTTTGTGAAAAAAAAGTTTTGCAAATGTTCGTAACTCCAATTTGGTATGATTTTAATGAGACTTTCGGTTTTGGGTTCACTGAGGCGTATACGTGTTTTTTTTTTTAAATAAACCGGAACGTGTGCTTGTCCTTTTCATTGAATTGAAATAAATACTTACAATGATATCGAATAGGGAAAGAAAACAAAATTTTAAATAGAAGAGAAGAGATGAATTCGAAAACTATTTTAAAGTTGAGAGGTTATCAAAAGACTAACAGAAAGTTCAACAGATACTTCTTTACATCTTTTGTGAGAGTTTCGTTTATCAAGAAGCAGCTTATGTTGTAAGGGACTTAAAATAATCAGCAAACGGGCAAAGGGCTGCTGCTTTACTTCGGTGACTTATTTTTATTCATAGCTCATTCTTATTTTGATCAAAAGCAATAAGAACTGTCATTTCCTTGAATGTAGCTACTGCATTAGCAAACTGTTCGATATTCCTTGCAGCTTATTTTCTGAATGGCAGTCTCATCTGAATTTGCGTTCTCGAATATTTGATGTAGTAGTTCATATCCTATCTCCACAAAAAACACAAAATTCTCCTGAATATATAATACATAAAATATATATGTAGAGCAAATTTCCTTAAAGACGTGCTTTAAGTAAGACCGTAAGGGAGCTAATGGGGTCCAGTTCTTAGTGCAGTCTTCTGGATCTAAAATAGAACATGTCAACCATATGAACGTGTAAGTCTAATAAAACCGCACATAAGCTTTCAATGACAACTGGAGATGGAAGGTGGCACAATCAAGTGGAAGAAGACCTCAACCGATTCAAGTGTGAAAAACAGGGGACAAACGTACGAAATCAAAACTTCTTTATTTCATCGGTAAAGCCTTTTGCGAGAAATTGTCAGATCCACCGACTTTACAGCAATGAAGAGCGATTTCTCACTTGACTAATAGGAACTGACCAAAAGTCCTCTCCAATTAATACAAGTTGTGGTTGAGAGAACAATTCACAAGACCCCAGTCCTCATCAAGTCTGTTGTTTTCACCTTTTTGTGTGAACTATATCGAAACTGAAGGTGAAGAAAATATCATTGGGCGTTTCGGATATGGACAAAGAAATAGACGTGGAAACAGATTACTTAGCTGGCTACAAGAACTTAATCTGACATTTGCAAACTCACTTTTTAAGAAAAAGGACAAATTTAAATGGACTTGGATATCTCCAGATAATAAAACAAAAAACGATATTGATCTAGTACTGACAAATAAAATAAAAACAATCATGGACGTTTCAACGATACCCACGCTAAAGTTTGATAGTGACCATAGGATGATACGCGCAAAAATCAAAATCAACCACAGAACTATGAACAGGAATCATCAGAAATATTTTACACCTCGAGAAATTACTACAGGGCAACAAAAAACGTATAACATACAACTTGGAAGAAAAATAAATGAAATAATAAACACCACTTACACTTCAGAAAATATTTAAAACATTTATGATATCTTCGAAACTATCATAAAAACTTCAGCAAAGGACACTATAATGAAACCAAAGAACACCAAAGTCGAAAAAATCTCACAGAACACAAAAATTATGATAAACAAAAGAGAAGAATTGAGAGCAAAAACCAATCTGACAGCACATGAAACACAAGAACTGAAAGAATTAAGAAAAACAATTAAATTACAGTCAAAAACAGATATCCAAAACTACAACGAATCGAAGGTGAAAGACATATTAGAAAATACAAAATCAATAAAAAAGACAAAACAATTTTTGTGTGATGATGGAAAAGAATGGATCATTTCTATAAAAAATGATACAAAAAGACTCAGCAAAAGGATAGATATAAATAAAACAGCTACAGATTTCTTTGAATCCCTGTTTTCATCAACAAACAATGAAGCAGACAACAACAACATTTTCCTTGACAACAACATTGATGACGATTTGATACTTTTCAACGAAATGCAAATCACACACTGCATCGACGAATTGGGACAAGAGAAAAGTTCAGGCAGTGATGGTATCGAGGCAGAAATTTTAAAATTCGGAAAACAAACTGTCACACCATTTCTGACAAAACTTTGCAACGCCATTCTTAAAACTGAACAGATACCAAAACAATGAAAACAAAGCATCATAACATTATTACATAAAAAAGGAGACAAAGAAGATATAAATAATTACAGACCAATCAGCTTAATATCGACAGTGTATAAACTTTTCTCAAAAGCATTATACAAAAAATTAAAAATATCACTAAATGACAAACAGCCAAGAGAGCAAGCCGGATTTAGAGAAGGATTTTCAACTACTGACCACTTACAGACCATTAACCAACTAATAGAAAAATTTAATGAGTACAAGAAACCTCTCTATCTTTTATTCATTGACTTTAGTAAAGCTTTTGATACGATAGAACATAAAAGCATTTGGGCAGCACTGACGAATCAAAATATCAATCCAATATTTGTTCAGACAATCAAAAACATTTATAACAACAATACTGCAAAAATTAAAACTGACAAAATGGGACGAGAATTTAACATTAAAAGGGGAGTACGACAAGGAGACCCAATTTCTCCACCACTTTTCTCAGCGGTACTAGAAGAAATATTTTGTCGACTTGACTGGAAAAATAAATTTGGATTAAATAGCTATATGGGGAGAGAAATTGAACAATCTTAGATTTGCAGATGACATTGTTCTTCTATCAGACAAACCAGAGGACTTAGAAAAAATGGTGAACAAACTTGCAGATGAATGTAAAATCCACGGACTCTTATTAAATCTTAGCAAAACTAAAACCATGACAAATCATATAAGAAAGGAAATCTTACTTCAAAATAATAAAATAGAGTATACTGATGACTACATTTATTTAGGACAACTGAAATCATTTGATAACCAGGAAGAAAAGGAAATAAATCGAAGAATATCTAATAGCTGGAAACAATTTTGGAACGTTAAACAGATTCTAGATGCAAAAATTGGAAAAGACACACAAAAATACATCACGGTTTACAAACAATGGGACTAACATCGAATTCTATTGAAAAATTAAGAATCTGTCAATGTAAAATGGAAAGAAAACTACTTAATATAAGGACTATTCAAAAAATTAAGAACGAAGAAATAAGAAGAAGAACTAACATAACAGACGGAACTCAAAGAATAAAACAACTTAAATGGAGCTGGGCCAGTCACATTTCGAGAATCAATTCAATTCAATTCAATTCAATTTTTATTGAGACTTCAATACAATTTTTTTTTTTTTCTTATGACTACATTCATGAATTAAAGATTACCGACTTCATATAAATATGTCTGGCTACTCTAAATTTACAATAGAAAGGCTGGTTTTGAACCTTTAACATTAATAAAATTGAAAATTTACATATTCGCTTTACATTTTTCGTATGTTTGCTCCCGACATACGTACTCTTATGGCTCAAAGCGGCCGGCCTAAATTTATGACTACAGAACTTACAAACTAAGAAAGTAATACAAAAGTATCTCCATAGAGAATAGTAATATATAATATTAAATAATCTTATGATTTATAAATTCAAAAAACAATAAACAATACAACTAGATTGACTGTATAATATTCTATACATTCAAAAGTTGAATGTGGTATTACATTTATTGAACTTACATTTTGTCAAGAGGGAGACGAAGAGTTTATGTAGGTAAGTGACGCTTAATTAACGACAAATTAACTACCCTCTCAGAGCAGACAAGGTTGCTTTCTCATAAAAGGGTAGTTTTGAAGGGAGAATCCAACACAACAGATGGACAAAAATTTTAACAAGATGGACCCCACCAGACGAAATTAGACCTAGAGGTAGACCAAAGAAAAGATGGGAAGACGATCTTAAACAATTCAACAACAACTGGTATAATGACGGAAAGAACAGAAATCTATGGGCAGCAATGGGGGAGGCTTACGCCAGATCGACATAAATCTATCTAACTATTATTAACTTGAAAAACATTACTTAGCTTAACTTTGAATATATGTAAAAAATTTTAAAAATTATATTAATTTAAATAATGTAAACAAAACCATTAACTATACTATACATATATGTACAAACAATTTTTGTTTTTTAATTGGCAAATGAAGCTTTTAATAATAATAATAATAATAATAATAATAATATCGAAACCTTACTCTTTTTTTAATTTTAAGTTTTAAATATTAAAAAAAAAATCTAACAAAATATTTCTTTTTTTTTTTAGTAAGTACTTCATAATACGAGTATCACTGAAATAATAATGATGGGTGAGTTCTTTTTCATGTTTTGTCTTTTGTAAATAATTCAGAATGCCAATTTTGTCCTTTTATTGCAAACTATTGAGTGTTTGAGAATAAGTTAAATTGAATAAGTCCTTGTTGCCAGCGATTATAGGTACTATAAGGAAATATTTGCAATAGTGAGGTAACGAAATTTTGAAACAATAATTAAATATAACATTAAGATGATAGAGACTGCGAAAAATGTGGGCCCCCAATTTCTGTCTGTCTGTCTATATAACTGTCTGTATTTCTGTCTGTCCGTATATGGATCTACAGCCTGAACCGCTTGACCGATTTTTATTACAACTTGCAGTAAGGGTCTGTGAGGCCTGAGGTATGTCTTTAGGTATTGAAATAATGGTACCTGCCATACAACCTATATGATGAAACTTATTTATCTCAACAACGGATCTTACGATTTCGATTAAGTTTTGTTGAATGATTAAGTTTGTGTTGTCTTTTTTAACATTAAAAAAATTAAAAAAAAGAGTCTAATAACGGTTCCTTCCTCAAACGATGTCATTCATTTTAGTCAAATTTTTTGCCAAAAAATTTTCTGGCAAGATCTCACACTTGGCATTTTGAGCTTTATTAAAAAAATCCGTTTTCTAAAAAAAAAACTGCTACAACAATTTCGCTAAAGTTTTTATGTATTGTTCATATGTATTAAATAAATAAAATAAATAGGGTGGCGCAACAGAGCGTGGAGCCCCTGGGCCTAACATTTTATTCAGTTTTTATGTTTAATATTTAAACCCTGTACCGCAAAATGTATACTAAGAAGAAATTGTATAACCTGTTACTAATTTGGTGTTAGTAATTTAGATGTAGTTACAATTAAAACCTCAAGGCGCGTCCAGGTAAAAGTCGGAGGCGGATAGAAAGGTAGTTGCCAGCTCGAATACGCTGCCAGCCTATCGACAAAGAACTTTACCATTGCATCACTGCCGTGACCCGTGACCTTAAAAGATTCTCACCATTTAATTTATTCAAAAAAAAATATTTGTTTCCTTCTTCACCTTTTCCGCAACTTGATTTCTAAGAGATCACTGCTTTCCCTTTAAATTTCTTCACATTATAGTGATCCGCTCATGAAATAGGCTTGTTGGGAAACGGCTAACACAAATCCTCTGTCTTTTTTATGCAAATACGGTACCCACCGTACCTTCTAAAATGTTTACACAAACATTATTAGTGCTTGACAACGGCCTTGTAACTCGAAAGCATCGGTTCCCTTTGGAACACCGCAATTTAGTCAAATTGAGAGCTGTTAGTGGTTAGGTGGGGGACCATTTGTACTCACAAACGCGTGATGTTGCTATTTATTAATAGTTCTGAGGTACTTCTTGCCCCCCCCCCCCCCCCCCCTTAGATATCTTCAGCAAACAAGTCGCAGCTAGCTCAGTTACTCGACTCAGAGCTACATCACAGTGGCCCAATAATCAAATCGGCAACACTATCATTCTAGATTACTTTAGACTCCTACCGAATCGATCCAACTACACCACCCCCAAGTTGGTGTTTGACAACAATTTCCAAGTAACCATACCTTCAAGAGAAGCTTGGGAAAATGACACTCTTTTGGAAAATGAAGCAATGCACTTCTACACCGATGGTTCAAAAACCAGCGAAGGTGTGGGAAGTAAAATCTACTCAGAATAACTGTATCTCAGTCTTCACTTCCGCCTACCCGATCATTGTAGTGTGTTCCAAGCGGAAATTCTGGCGATTAAGGAGGTGCTGTCTTGGCTCAAAGAAAACGTCATATCATCCACGGATATTCGAATCTTCTCGGACAGCCAAGCTGCCCTTAAATCTCTTGTCTCTGTCTCTACAAAATTATCACGGTCCAAAATTGTCAGATGTCTCTGAGGGAGATGTCAAATCAGTTCAACATTCACCTTTCATGGGTGCTGGGACACAGGGACATACCAGGCAACTGTATGGTAGACGAACTAGCCCAAAAGGGCACGAACACTTTTCTGCGCTCAGAATGGAACAACATAAGTATACCTATCGCTACATGTAAACTCCTACTTAGACAAGACGCTTCAGAGACAACAAACACTAGATGAACTGAGAGTAACAACTGCCTTGTAACCAAAAAAGTTTGGCCGTGTGTAGACTCAAAACGCTCAAGGAGTTGGTTAGCCCTGAACCGCCTGTATCTAGGTTCTACCATAAGTGTTCTTACGGGACACTGTCTAATAGGAAGACACGCATAAAGAATTGGTGTGTTTTCCAATGATTTCTGCAGGAGCTGCATGGACGAAGAGGAGGAAGAAACCATTCAACACCTTCTTTGCTCATGCCCTGCACTACTTCATAGGTGGAAAACTTATCTCGGTGAATTCTTCTTCGACAATACTAGCGACTTAGCTTACATAGTCCCTAAAAGTCTTTCAAATACAAAATACAAAAGTTCCGCGTGGTTCGACTAGCAGTTGATTAACCGGCTAGTCCCGTAATAGAATAATAACATAATAACAGATCAACTCGTTAATATTACATCGGGTTTCTGAGATCAGTAGGTGATTAACTTGCTGATCTCTGTGGTATCACAATGGGCCCTTGCGGCCTAAGTGTGTCAGGCAATGTACTCTTTGGCTGACAGCCACTTCCACCTAACCTAACCTACTTCTTGTGGATGTATCAGCCGACGGTCTTTGTAACCAGTGCTACATTATTTAATGTTTCGTTTCATGTCTCGATGCGTTTCATGCCTCTTGACAGGATGAAGGTTCGGTAAGGTTGAATTGGGGTGTAACCGCAAGCGACAACATGTCACTCGGATCTCAAGGATGTATGGCGCTCGCCGGGATGACAGAGGATGAAGAGATGATAGGAATGATAAATAGGGGAGGATTGAGTTGGTGACTAAGTTATTCGGACTGCGAACGCTCTCTGAACCATTTGGAGCAATGAATGAATCTTAGAATGCTGTTCAATGGAAAGTTATAAATGTCGCCCAATTCTTCGAAGACGTATTCTTCGATGGCTTTTTTCCTAGTGTGAGCCAAGCATACTCATAGAGGAAGTCAAATGATCAGGGATGAGGATCCTATGCTATAATGGCTCCATCGACAGTAAAGAAAAATGTGTTGATGTTCTACTTTATCCTCCTGGTAGTGAAGGACTGTTGTAAAGAGTAGAAGACTCAAGACGTTTCATTGGTGTGCACCTACTGTGACTTGGAATGCTTCACTGAATCCAGCTGGATATTTAATCTTCGTTACTGATCCATATCTTTGATCACCCGCACATAAGCCTCTGGAACTTCTCATTGTCGAGGGTCACCGGTATCAGGTATCGAGGTTGTCGATCGAATGCTTTTTTGAAGTCGAAAAAGAAAAACATGCAAGTCTCCTAAGGAATCACGATGTTTTTCCATTACAATCCTCATTCTTTGAATTGCATGTGCTTTTGAGTTTGCCCGTGACCAACCCGCATTTGTTATCAGATGACCTCATTATTTTCCCACTTTGGGATCCAATACCCGCTTAAAGATCTTCAAAGTGTGGGATATCAGCTTGATGATTGAACGGTAGTTATCACAGTTTTGTGTGTCTACCTTCGCTTTGTAGATTGGTGGAAGGTAACTTTCTTTCCAATGCTAAAACCGACTATCCACCCAATCACGGATGTCTCCCATTTTTTTCCAAAACTCATCTTCTGCTCCAGCAGCTTTGCCTTTTTAGTCCAGTCATTTAAGTCAAAATAAAGCAAGAATCTCGGAATTTGAGATACCCAGCTGTAAATTTGTATGAACTTCTATTTTGACTCCCTTAAAATTGTCTCAAAACCTACATACTGTAGGGTGTCAGCGTCCATTAAAAACCAAAGGTCAAAGGTCACCAAAACCCTTTATTCGCATATATCTCGTTTACTATGGGCTTTTTGCTATTTGTGTCTTTTACAATATTGTAGAAGATTAAATTCTCTACAACTTTTGCCTCAACAGTTTTTTCATACGTTGAACCGTTTTTGAGATAGAGACCAGAATGTGCAAGGTTATAGCATAATTCTACGAAAAACGAAAATGAATTTTTTTTTTTCAGCGCCTGCCACGACGCACGATAGCCAAAAACTGAACTTTCGGCTTCGGCCAAAGCTTGGGCTTATTTCGGCCGAAGCCGAAGGCTTAGCCGATTGTAGTTTTCTTAGCCAAATGTGGCCGAAGCCGAAGCCTAGGCTTCGGTCGGACACTAATTGCATAGCTACTTGGTTACGACCGTGCTTTTCTTAAGGGACTACTTTCTACTAGCCCCCGTTATTCATTAGTTTTGAATCGAATCGTATCTTCGTTAGCAATAGACGTACAATTTCAAGAGCTATGGCTAATTTGTGGTTCATATGTAAAAAGCCAGAAACAGAAAGTAATTCATTAGTTGATGTAGTGCGCGGTATAAAAACTTTAAGAAGTGCAAGTATCAAACGAAACAACGGTTTCATTGAACATTTAAGATCCGTAACCTCTGCAAAAGTGCATGAAAAATGCCGAAGTGGTTACATTAGCAAAAATTGTATCCAAGCAGGAAAACGGCGACAAGAACGAGGAGAAATTACAGCTTCTTCATCTGTACCCCATAAAAGACGAAGTGAAGCGTTTGATTTTAGGAAGCAATGTTTATTTTGTGGTGAAGTTGCTGATGAGGCCACAGAGATAAAGAAAAGTGAGAAGTATAGACGCAAAATAAAAAAAAGTGAGTAACCTTGAATTCAAAGACACTATCATCATAGTAAAGCAGAAAAACGTGGTGATGATTTGGGTGAATGGGTGAAAAGTCGTATAGTTATTCCGTATGATTTGATTGCCGCTGAAGCAAAATATCATGCTGTTTGCTTTACAAACTTCTCAAATAAATCATCATCATCATCGCCGCTTCAGCAACCTCGTCGAGACAATAAAGTTACAGATTTTCAATTACATCGAAAATAATAACGACTCACAGTTTACATTAAAAGAACTTAAAGATGTCTGTCTACCAGATGATAAAACTATCATAACAAAACTGCAACAGAAGTACTTAACCGGTATTATAATTACGAAGAAAGTTGGAGCTTTTACAATTATTTTTTTCCGTGATGGACTTACCAATATTCTATCGAAAGCTTGGTACGATAATAAAAAATTAGACCCTGAAGCAGAAAGACAAAGAATTGTAGAAGCTGCAGCAGCTATCATTGGAGAAGATATCCGTTCATCAATAGTTATATAACCAAATCTTATCCACCTCCCAGTAAAATGTTGGATAATATCAATCAGGAAGTTCCTAAAACATTAATTCATTTTTTACAAGAAGTTATCGTGAAAAGCAGGAAAAGAAAAATAGATTATTTAAAAGTGAAATGTACATCAATAAGCCATGCAATAATGGCGGCCATCCGGGAACGAACTTTTTCATCTCCACTACTATTAAGCCTTTCTGTATTTCTTCACAGAAGATATGGATCGAAAAGGCTGCTGGATATTTTATCTAGTTTGGGATTTGCAGCTTCTTATAGTAATGCTGTACAGTATGAAATTTCAGCAGTTCTTCACCCGCAGCCACATTCGGCTAAGAAAACTACAATCGGCTAAGCCTTCGGCTTCGGCCGAAATAAGCCGAAGCTTTGGCCGAAGCCGAAAGTTCAGTTTTTTGCTATCGTGCGTCGTGGCAGGCGCTGAAAAAAAAATTCATTTTCGTTTTTCGTAGAATTATGCTATAACCTTGCACATTCTGGTCTCTATCTCGAAAACGGTTCAACGTATGAAAAAACTGTTGAGGCAAAAGTTGTAGAGAATTTAATCTTCTACAATATTGTAATAGACACAAATAGCAAAAAACCCATAGTAAACGAGATATATGCGAATAAAGGGTTTTGGTGACCTTTGACCTTTGGTTTTTAATGGACGCTGACACCCTACAGTATGTAGGTTTTGAGACAACTTTTAGGGAGTCGAAATAGAATTTCATACAAATTTACAGCTGGGTATCTCAAATTCCGAGGTGAACTTACTATAATGACTGGGCTATTTCTGGAGTTTATAGCTGTTTCACAAACTTCTTCAAATGTAATGTTTTGAATTTCTCTTCAGTTAGGTTCAGCATCTATGTGACTTCTCGAGAAAACTAGCCACCACGATACTTTCGCCATCTATGAGCATAATTTTGTCGTCATTTGCAAGAAGCTGTTTTTGAACATCGTCGATGAACTTTCCGCAAACGAATCTCTTGAGCATTTTCCTTCTTTGATCGGATGTTTTGAAGATGGTTGTCTTTCTTATTCAAATTGTTTTTTTTTTTTCGTATTGCTTGAATAGCTTGGTTTGCATCAAAATCCGGAGTAGAAAAGTCTTCCAGCTTCCGATACATACCCTCCGCTCGCTTCGGCTCCAAAACGAAATTTCTACTAAAGGCTTCATCCTTTTTGATGCAAAAGTAAAAAAAAAGATCAGAAGACAACAAAATATGTGCACTTCTTTTCGAAAATAATTGGGTTCGTTAAACCAAGTGTGTTAAAGGCCATACTATAGTTCTATTGATTTGCCTGCCCTTTTGAATATGCATTAACCTCTTGTGTGGACACAGGATGATGGTGTTTGACAGCAGAAATAAACACTCACTGTTTTGTGATATAATGACCCGCATATGACCTGCTATTTGTATCTGCTGTTTGGTTACATAAATAAAAATCATTTTAAAATGTGGTCTCTGATTGCACCCATGCACTAAAAAATATTGAAACCATCTGCTGCGGCATTTTATACTCAAATAATTGAAATCTATTTACTAACTGCCACCACAGGCAGCACATCTACACATGCAAGTATTCATCATTTCCTTTCAAATGCACCTCATCTGATAGATTCATAATTTCCCTTTATTTCATATTCAGCCGCAATGTGATGGATACTATAACAATTGCCGTCGAAATTGGCACGTTACAATTCATGCCATTAACACCGCATCCCTACAAAGCGTATATTGTGCATTCTTCGGGGGTGTTCTCCCTCCATCTCTACTCCTCACAGTATCGTGTATTTAATCAAACAAGCGTTATACCCGCACGCTTTGTGCCTGCCAGACCCAACTAACCAGATAACGTTATAATTGTATAAATGGCAAAATACTTGAAATGCATATAGCATTTCGGTTAATATCCTGTTGGTATGGATGGCGCCGCATCGGCGTCCCAACGGTCCGGCCACTCGAATGCTCAATGCTACAGCTTGGCCTGTCAGAGATGTTAGTTGAGGTTTATTCAGGGAGCGATACACCATACATAATGAAATGGCCATTAAATGATTGCGCTGTGTGGTATTTTTATTTTAATAAAATTAATATTTTCCCCAACTGCGAGGATTGTGGTTTTGCCAACAGTTGTGTGCCGTTTTCTAATTATTTATTTAAGTCCCAATGGTGCCTGTTTAACGAGTCGGACGAGAAATACACAAATTACCTCGTTTACTTTAGTTTTTGTGTGGCTTGCGCCATATACAACAATGAATATTTCTCTATTAATTGAACCCAGCCATTGACGTCAGGTGTCAATAGAGAGGATTTAATTGTTGAAAATATTTTACTCACCAGGGGGTAATAACAAATGGTAAGTAAGTAACAGATTTCAATTGTGATACACACTGTGTTTGAAAGGATGGGAGACGTTTTTCATATCTGATCTATTGGTTCATTGTTGGAAGCTCAGGCAGGTGGTAAAAATGTTCATGAAAACCTTCGAAATCGATCCGACTCGTAAACTTTTCATCAACTTGTCGATAGTCAAGGTATTCACCAATCAGCTTTTAATCACATTCTGCTGCAGTGCTAATCCGAATTGCCCGCTGCTATACAACATGGCCTAAAACTGATGCCAGTAATCAGCAGCACACATCTTGCAATCGAAGTACTTGCTTTTTTGTTTGTCAGTTGTGCGACGCTCATGTGCTTCACTTAATTGGCAAGTTTATCGATAAATTATGAAAATTTAGTACGACAAACTCCGTGGCAATGCCCACGGTACAGGCATTGCCACACAAAGTTTGTCGTTCTGGGTCGACAGTCTTGTATCCACTGAAAACCTCAATGTCAACCGCTGAGTCAGTATTAAGTTGAAAAATAGTTTAAAGCACGTAGGAAGTAAGTCATTCCTCACAGTATTATGACTCTCGTAGGAAAACGTCCGTTAAAATGTATTTCGAATGCCGAAGGCTGTTCCTTATCTCTTGCTTCATCTTGAATATATTCAACAAACTTTAACCGCGTCTTTGTTGTAGGCCTCTTTTCTAAATTTATTTATTCATTTCTGTGTCGAATGAAAGTCGGCTGACTCGTGACAAAATACTTAGATAAGCAAAGGACAATTTGTTTCTGAAGGACACTCCTCCATAGCTATACCAACTGTCGAATTCAAACTTGACACGATAAAATACAATCAACTTTTTCCTATTGTGCTGTAGACAAACTCATTTTTCAAAATATTCTCCCTCGTTTGTCTTGTGTGTGACTGAACGGTTTCATACCAAGTCCAACGTCCCCTCCTCACCGAAAATCGAACTCATACACCAGTGAAATTGAATGCGCGCGTGTTTTTTCTTTTTTTTTTCAGAAAAAGACAAAATGGGAAAATAATTAAACACCCAGCAGCAAATTTGAACCGCAGAAATTATACAGTGCGCTGCCTCAGGACAAACGAATAAAAATAATACCTCCTCATTATCCTTTTTTCCTCACATTCAATGATTAATTAAAGCGCTTAATGCTGTGCATGATGATTGAAGAGGTGAGGTTGGCTTCGATTTCATTGATTTTATGTTAGGTTAGGTGAACATTGGCCATTGTGTGCCCAATCAACAATGAAATGAAAACAGCTAATGCTGCATTAGATGAGCAAATGTTCAATAAAACACCCAAAGAGGGAAGAGCAACAAAAAAAAAATGAAAGGAATTTCATTTGCATTACGTTTGGACGAAACCAGATATTTTTCTTTGGACTTTGCACACACAAGTTTGGATTAAATATTGAAATTAAACATACTTGGGTCAAAGTTTTGCAAGAATTCATCGTGTGGCTTCATCAGAGAAGGAGAAACTTTTTCTACCAATGCGTTTTTGCTTTTCTAGAGGTTTTTGTGATCCCATCAGATAAAGAGTGTAGGTGTGAAGGTGAGCAGAGAAATGTGTTTCATTTGCTCTTTCAGAAGGGATGGATGGCTCTGGCAGTAATGATAGCAGCTGACAGTGTAAATCCTCTAATTTGTTCCCAAATTACATACTCAACCGGGGTGTAATTGTTCATATGAATAAATGGGTGGACATGCCATATAATGCTGGTAGTGGTTGTCATTAAATTAATTTTAATTGCCTGAGTGGACACAAAACGTAGTTGTTTAGCTGTACGACTTAATAAGTGTGAACGAAAGCTGAATGAAGTCGTAAAAGTGTACGAGGTGGCGCTTTATGGTCTAATCGTGCATTTTTCAAAAAGGATTAGTACGTTTAAAGTGGCTGGTTTTAATTAACAAAACCTGCGTTAAATAATTTCTTGGGATTTAAGTTTTTGTATTTTGAATGAAAAATGCTGCCTTGAGGATGTTTAGGAAAGATTTTCTTGTGAATTATTGCAAGTCAACCTCGTTTTACAACAACACTGGAAGAGAGAAGGCTTAAAAAATAGCTCAAAACCAAACTAAAAGTCTATCTATTTTGCTGTTAATCATAAATTTTAGACACTAATAGTATAACTATACATATTGCTTTATAACGGGAACTTCTCTCAGTTTTGTATCAATGCAATTTTACCGTAGTTAAGTTTTCTACTTGTATGGTACCCTTGGCGCGATGGTTAGCATGTCTTCGAGGTTGGTGGTTCGAATTCCAACTTAAACAAAAATGTTTTTATCACGGATATCGCCTTTCGCGAGAAATTGGCAAGTACTCCGTTTGTGTTCATTGCCATGAAAAGCGCAGTTCGGAACTGGCAGAAAATTGTAGGTCCCCTTTTTACCCTCACAAGGCATGGTTGTGGGAAACGCGCTAGGTCCTGGGCTCCTCGCACTGTTAACTATTTATTTTTATTAATTTAAGGTTTCTATTTTCTTTTCTAAATTTATCTCATTCACTAGCAATCGCTTTTGTACTTATGTACTTCTTATAGTGCTGTTCTTGTTAATAATTCCTTATAGACTTGATATAACCTACCATTAAATAATGGCTACAGGAGAACCTGAAGGTTTGGCGTTTGGTCCTTAACTGATTGATACGTTTTAATCCTGTCTTTGATCTAAAGAATTGAATTTTAACTATTTTATTTCGCAAAAAGGTTGTTAAAAGTCCAAGTAGATATACAATATACATACTTCATACTTAGGGTGGTGCAACTGAGCGGGGAGCCCTGTAGTCAGCACATTTCTCACAACCATGCCTTCGTAGGGAATGTAGCGGACCTATAATTTTCTGCCAATTCCAAACGGTTATTTGAGAAAGCGCTTTGCATGGCAACGACGACGATACCAGTGGAAAATCGTTTTTGTTTTCTGTTGAGATTCGCAAAAGATGCACCACTATCTGATGATCTGATCTGCTCAAAAGCGTAAAAACAATTTAACATGCTTACCTAATGAAATCAGTTGATAGCCAAAGTATACAGAATTCAAAATAATGTACTGTGCATCACCACCTCCCTGGCTAAGCTCTTCGCAACAATCGTTCTTAAACAACCGTGTAAGCACTGCCTCGACGAGAAAAAGTTTGACGTTGAATCTGAGTTTTTGTAACTCAGGCGTTATCCTTTGGAATATCCAACGCCAACCACAGCTTATGAGGGTTTCTTCGTGTGTGTCTTCTGTCGTCAACAAATTCAGTTTTTCAGAGGCATGCAAATAGAAATTGCATCCATCGGGAACATCTAAATTAAATTTTCCTTGGGCCAAAAAGATAACTTGAGGCCATTTTCTATTCCATTGTATTTTTATCTCGCAAAACCTTGGCTCGAAGTAAACAGAATGGTTTTTTTCCCAACACTTCAAATGATCAATTCTGTGATCTGAGATTCTTCTGGCCTCAACGCCTACCCTATTCCTGACTTTGGCGACAAATCTGTTGGAATTTGATACATTGCCGAGACTAGCTAAGTAGTTGGCGATTAAAAGTTTATTCTATGATTTCCCGTATTTTAAATTAATGTTATGCAGTTTCAGACGAGTATATGGCCGTCTAATTTTTTGGCCTATAGATCGACTGCTACTCGCTCGTCTTTAAAGGTGCGAATTTGAGACCTTTCTTCCGATGTTAGGAAACTTTCAAGTACAAGATTCTTGAATTTTACTTGTTATATAATTCATCGCTAATTGACATTTTTTCAACGTGTTAACAAGTTAAACCATAAAATGAACGACATGTATTTTGACCTGCTGAATGCGAATTTGAAGTCCGTTTGGCCTGGTCATTTTCCATTGAGTAAAATGCAAAAAGTCCTAAAAAAAGCGAAGCTTGCAAAGCCTTGCAATCACACTTGCATTATACACAAAGGAGGTGGTGCATATTTGGGCCCAGGGTGTACATGTACAGGTGTACACGTATGAGAGTAGTACCAAATGAAAGCTTACGTTCAGCCCAATCTATATGCCAAAAAATTTTGAATTTGGCCTTGATGATTTTGAAAAAATTGGTTTTGAAATTAAGCGCCGTAAATGAGAAAAATCCGACATTTTTGTAAATAATTACGTATATCTCGAAAAGTGCTATACGTGCTATATGTAGGACAATGATTTAGGTATCATATAAAAGATCATAAAAATATCTTTCATTTCATGTAAAAAACATTTTTCAAAATGCCTTATATTTCGAAAAGAGAAACCTAAAACTTGTTTGAAAAGAATCATTTTCGTTGACGTTTGCAAGCCAATATTTCGAAAAAATAAGTGATGACCTATTTTCGATTTTTGCACCACTGTAATTGTTTATTTAGAAAATAGCACACTTGTGTGTTCTATTGAACTCAATTTTGAATTAATTTTTTTGTGCCAATTTCGTGGCTTAAATACAATTTAGCATTTACAATAATGCATTTCTTAATTCTTAACCTACATTAATATAATTTACGTCAACAGTAATCCTTAATTGATAAACTTTAATTTGATATATAATTGCGCTATCATTCACAAAGCATATCGTGTACATTATACACAATTCCTAAAATTACCTTCAGTTGATTGAGTTGTGCAGCAAAGCTCAGAGAACCTCGAGTCTAACGCATTTCAAGAACCAACAATTTAACGCCAATTTCGAAAGAAAGGCCATTAAAAAAAACTGGTATACAACCAAAAACAAACTGGAAAAAATTGACTTTTTTTTGGTCGGGAATTTTTTTATTTTGCATAAAATTTTTTTACTATAATTTTTAAAAAGATGCATTTCAATGGGAAAATTTGTTTTCTATAAGAAACGTCTTTGGAATTGCATCAAAATTTTGCTTCGTTTTCGAGATATATCGAAAAAACGAATGAAGATATCTCCGATTTGCACCCTCTAATTTAATAGCACTTTCGGTTTTTTCTTTTAAATTAACCCATTAATCGATTCATGAAATAAAAGTCCATTCAATTTCGAGTTCCTTAAGAAATGACATAATCAATAGACAAAAAGTTTAAAAGCGATAATGTCTGTGATTTAACCGTTTGCATCAGCTGATCAAAAAATATTTGCAGATATGACTGTCTATGCATTTTTATAACGCAACGGATATTGACAGTCAAGCACCAAAGTCGCAATTTATTTAACGAATATGGGTATTTCTCCACTAAATTTAAAATCGCTGTCCCAAGCAAATTTTATGTAATAAATTTAAATTTTTCTCAGCTTTATGTATCAATAATGACATAGTATAATGCATTCTTGGCACGCCACAACTTATTTAGTAATTTAATAATGTTATATTTGAATAAATAAACCCCAAACACCCCAAAACACAGTCCCCTGGTACGTCCCTTTTCCAGAATTACAAGTCTTGTTACCAATATTAATTTTTTTGTCGTTGATTACTGAATAAAAAAAATTCCAAATACATAAAAGTAACATTAAGTATCTTAATACTTCAGAATTATATTTTTTACAATGTAATTTATTCAAAATATCTATATGCGAATGCTGTCCTCAAATTTTTGAAACAGTCCCTTGTTGAAATTTTAAAACCGCGCTGCAGTCAGATTTTCTTTTGGCGCGAAACATTTAGATCGTGAAACGAAACGCAATCGGTGTGAAGTTCGTTCATCCGATGAACGAACACCGGTCTCAGCCGTTAGGGGAAACAGTCCTCTGGTAAGCCTTTTTTTTACTTTTTTAACAGTTTTAATAACGACAACTTATTTAAAATCATTAATTATCTAGTATGGAGCCACATCTGTTTCGTTAATCTGATATGTTTAAATGATTTTGTTTTATTAAATATTTATGAAAAAACTAGGCGTTGCTCGGGTCTGTAGTTTTAAGGTTCCCGTTCTCGTTCCTGTTTCTGTTCCTATGGGATTATAGGGATGAAATCTTTGCTTAGTTACTGAGGAATTATGTCGCATCCCAGTGCTGAAAGAATATTTGAAATCAGTCTAGTAGTCTCTAAGTTTCCGTTCCCAACCCCGTACCTGTGTGAATTTTCCGTTCCCATAGAAATATGTGAATTAATTATAAGTCTATGTCAATGAGAGATAATGTTACATCCTAGAGTTGAAAGAATTTTTTAAATCGGTCAAGTAACTTTAAAATTCCAGTTCTCGTTCCTGTTTCTGTTCCCGTGGGACTATAGCGATGAAGTCTACGCTAAGCTACTGAGGGATTATGTGGCATCCCAGATCTGAAAGAATTTTAGAAATCTGTCTAGTAGCTTCTAAGTTTCCGTTCCCAACCCTGTTCCTATGGGATCTTCCGTTCAAATGGAAATATGTGATATCCGCATATTCCCACGGGAACAGAAGGATGGGAACCTTAAAAATACAGACCTCAACAACGCCGTGAATGTCGAGGGATAAGGGGTATATGAGTATGTCTAGCAGCCCAGGGTGTTGAGCGAAGATCTCCGCTGACTCATTAACTTGCTGATATTTGGACTATGCACGCTTAGTCTGACACGATAAGTCAGCTTTTCTTTTGTTTTTGTTTATAACGAAAGCTAACGCATTGCATTGATGTCGTCTCTGTTGCACGCTGCTTTATTTTTATTTGAGTCAATGAAACGATAGTCAATGCCCAATGTCGGTTTTTTCTTTTACTGCTTACTTTTCCTGTTCTGATTTTAAGCATTCCGTTTACATTTTATGTCTGTGGCGTGATAAAAATGTTTTAGACGGGGTCGTCTCCTTGTCCTTCGAAATTGGTCAAATAGTTTTAATAATGTTGTGTTCCCAATCACGTTCGAGCATGATCGGAAAAAATTTCTGAAATCGGTCGATTAGTTTTGAGGTTCATGTTTTCGTTCCCGTAGGAATATAGGGATGAATTTATAATCTTAGTTACTGAGGGATAATGTATCATTCCAATTCTGAAAGATTTTGTGAAATCTTTCCAGTAGTATCTAGGTTTCCGATCCCAATCCTGGATAAAAAAAATATATTGCTGAGCCTTCTGGTGTCGCCCGGGTCCCGTGGGAATATGAGGATGAAATAATTTATGTAAATGTGGGATATTGATAATGTACCATCTTAAAGTTGAAAACATTTTTGAAATCGGTCATCCGGTTTTAAGGTTTCCGTTCTAGTTCCCGTTTCTGTTCCCGCGGGAATATATGGATGAAATATAGTCTATGTTATTGAGGGATAATGTAGCATCCTAGAGCAGAAAGAATTTTTAAAATCTGTCCAGTAGTTTCGAAGTTTGCGTTCCCAATCCCGTTCCCGTGGGAATATGGGGATGAATTAATAATTATGTTACTCGGTGATAGTGTAGCATTCTAACGGTGAAAGAATTTTTGAAATCGGTTCAGTAGCTTCTATGTTCCCGTTTACGTTCCCGTCCCCTGGTCCTAAGCTACCTCCCCACCAATTTTCAGAAAAATCCGTTCAGCCGATCTTGAGTTATGAGTAGTGTAACTAACACGACTTTCTCTTATATATATAACTAGCTGTGCCCGCGACTTCGTCCGCTTGGAATAGTAACTTTCGGCAGCATTTTTAATTTTTTAGGATACTTATTTTGCAAATAAGACACATTCATGCGTTTTAGTAAACTATTTTTGTATTATTTTATTTCAGTACATTTTTGCACACGACGTTCTTACTTTTTCCTTCTTTTGTCAAATAAAAAGGTTTTGCGAGTTTGATACACTCTTTTAAAATAAAATGACAAATCAGTGGGAATTAAAAAATACGGGGAATCAATAGTTTTCTAATTACGCTGTTCCAGTCATTATTAAAACTTTTATAATGCCACATCCCAGATGTGTAATTTGTAGCTGTGTGCAATTCTAGAATACTCATTATTGGCACTGGAACACCAACTTGCAGCTGCTGATAATTGAGGAAATTGGAAGGATGAATTGAGAAATTCTAAAGGGTATGATGTGACTTTCTCAGTGTCCATAATATTGTCTATTGATAGACATTCGACAATATCCCCCAATACGTCAAAACATAATTTATAAGTTTATATGGTTAACTATCTCATTAGTCGGATTAGCCGAAATCGACTTTTCACAGTCATTACCTATTGCCAATATTTTTTATTTGAAGATCAAGATAGAAATTTCTTCTCAGGCCAACTGGGTAATCGACAATTTGACAGAAATCACCTCACGGTGAAAGGACTTTTGAAATCGGTCCAGTATCTTCAAGGTTCCCGTTTACGTTGCCGTTCCCATAGGAATGTTGGGAAAACAAATACAGCCTATGTCAAGACTATCTCTGCACCAAAATTCATACAAATAGGTTCAATAGTATGGGCGGTTGATGGTAACAAAGTAAAACAGACAGAAGGAGTTGATTTCGGATCTATAATGTTAGTAAGTACTTCCGTTCCCATGGGAATATGGGGATAAATCGAAGTTAATGTTACTTTGAGATAGTGTAGCATTCTAACGGGGAAATAATTCTTGAAATCAGTTCTGTAGGTTCCCGTTTACGTTTGCATTCTTGTGCGAATACAGGGATAACATATACTTATAGCATATGTCCATCTTCAGGCTCAAGACTATGACTCTGTACCAAAATTCATTTAATAGTTTGGGCGGTTTTTGATAACAAATAAAATTAGACCGACAGATTTCATTTCAGACTTATGATATTAGTAAAGACTCCCATTCCAGTGGGAATATGGTGACCGTTCCCGTAGGAATATGGGAATGACTTACAGTTGATGTTACTCAGGGATAGTGTAGCATTCTAACGGTGGAAGAATTTTTGAAATCAGTGCTGTAGCTTCAAAGTTCCCGTATACGTTCCCATTCCCGTGGGAATATAGGGATAAAATATATAGCCTATGTCCTTCCTCAGGTTCTAGACTACCTTTGTACAAAATTTCATTTAAATCTGTTCATTAGTTTGGGCGGGAGATGGTAACATAGAAAGGCGATCAGACAGAGCTACTTTCGCACTTATTATATTAGTAAGGACTCCCGTTCCCGTAAGAATATGTGGATGAATTTATGTTAATGTTACTCGAGGATAGTGTAGCATTCTAACGGTGGAAGAATTTTTGAAATCAGTGCTGTAGCTTCAAAGTTCCCGTATACGTTCCCATTCCCGTGGGAATATAGGGATAAAATATATAGCCTATGTCCTTCCTCAGGTTCTAGACTACCTTTGTACAAAATTTCATTTAAATCTGTTCATTAGTTTGGGCGGGAGATGGTAACATAGAAAGGCGAACAGACAGAGCTTCTTTCGCACTTATTATGTAAGTAAGGACTCCCGTTCCCGTAGGAATATGGGGATGATTTAATGTTTATGTTACTCGGGAATAGCGTAGCATTCTAACGGTGGAAGAATTTTTGAAATCGGTGCTGTAGCTTTTAAGTTCCCGTATACGTTCCCGTTCCCGTGGGAGTTTAGGGATAAAATATATAGCCTATGTCCTTCCTCAAGTTCTAGACTATCTTTGTACAAAATTTCATTTAAATCTGTTCATTAGTTTGGGCGGGAGATGGTAACATAGAAAGGCGATCAGACAGAGCTACTTTCGCACTTATTATATTAGTAAGGACTCCCGTTCCCGTAAGAATATGGGGATGAATTAATGTTTATGTTACTCGGGGATAGCATAGCATTCTAACGGTGGAAGAATTTTTGAAATCGGTGCTGTTGCTTTTAAGTTCCCGTATACGTTCCCGTTCCCGTGGGAATTTAGGAATAAAATATATAGCCAATGTCCTTCCTCATGTTCTAGACTATCACTGTACAAAATTTCATATCAACCAGTTTAGTAGTTTGGGCGGGAGACGGTAACATAGAATGTCGGACAGACAGAGTGACTTTCACATTTATAATATTAGTAAGAATAGTAAGAATTTAAATATAGATATATGTAGATAGATAAGTATTCATTACACATATCGAGTTTTCATTGTTTTTTAGATGTATTATGCTATTTGACAGTCCCTGGCCAACAGTCCCCTGTCATTTCATAGCATGGTTGTGATTAATGATTGTTTATATTTTAGTTTTTTATTATTATAAAGACTGACTTTAGTGTCATACAATTAGTTTTAAAAAACCGGTGAACTAAGAAGTTGATTTTGTTAAGTTTAACACAAATGTTATGAGCTCTAAGAAAATTCACTATAATAATTAAAACTTGTTTTAATACTGTTGATTTATTCCAAAAAATTACATTTTTTAAAAACGATAAAGAAAAATAAAGACCTCGATTACTTTAATAAACCAAAATACTCGTTTTTTTCCTTAAAACATTCCCCTGAATAGTTACAACAGTCCCCTGTCAAGATTTTGCATAAAATTGTCCATAACTAAAAAACAAAGAGGAAAATGTGTGGGCTTTTTAAAGATATATATTTAGTATGCTATTGCCCTTCATGCGGCGTACCCCACAGGCGGATCACTAGTTTGAAGCAGAAAAGTGGGAGAGTTGTGATCGCTTCAAGATCACTACTCGTAACGCCGGAAATGGAAAGAAGAAGAAGAAGAAGATGCTATTGCCCTTCATTTAATTGACAAATATTCTCAATATTTAATAAAATTAGCTTAGGACACCTCTGTATGGACGAATTTCCAAATAGCAGAGAAACACCCGTATATTAACACATACATTCATATGTGGCGTTTTGTAATTCGATTTTCAAAAATACGTCGGTATTTACTCAACAAAAATTTTTGAGTAATAATTTTGATTTCGAGAGAATTTATTTAGTTTTGCACTTTTAGTCGGTTGATGTCCTCTTCCTTCCGCGACTTGTTTTAGTGGGCTTTCAAAAACCCTTCGAGTCGGAGCGTTGCTTCTATCAATGCTTAAGTGGCCATTTTTAAAACACTTTAGAAATAAAATCTGAAAATTTCAAGAATTTTTCGTGCAACTATGGTTCAAATGTGGTGCACGTAGTATAATACTTGACATGTCTGTCTGTGGAAGGTTCGAAATTCAAACCAATGGGAAATGAAAAATCCTCCATCCTCCAAGTCCTCCGAGAGCAATAACACACTGTCATGAAAAGAGCTTTCTAACTTAACCCTTCGGAATCGGCACGAAATTGTAGGTCATTGAAATGTTTTAAATGTGTTTGGTCCCAAGGTTTCCATAGCTCATTCTATTTATTTATTTTTTTCATGGTTTGAATGATCAACGAACAAAACAAAAGAAGACCGTGAAAGTTTCCACCACCTACGAGAATTGTGTGTTACCACACAGACAAAATTCAATTCTTTTTTTGTATATTTGGTATCCACATCGAAGATGATGAATGACTATTTTCGTTACATTTTCTAAAAAATTATCCAACGAAATGACACGTCTAAGCAAAAATGTCACAGTAAAAATATCGATGGATCCATTCTGCAATCCCTTAGAGTAATTTATCATAGCCTTCAGAGAACCACTCACTTTCTTATTAGAATCATTTGCAGATCTTTAATCAACTTTATAAAATAAATTCCTTCAACGGCACATCCTCTTTTTTACACACCCCATTAAAAACAAATACACTTTCCGAAATGTGCCATAAAAAAAAGCACAACCTAAAGAGCAAATGACACTTCCAAGAGCAATATTTCAAAAAGACCATTCCGCACTATATTTCCCATAAAATCCCGAGCTGTCGAATAAAACATAAATTGTCTTCGCCTATTTAGTTTTTCATCCATTCCACCAGACAAATGGCAATATAAACCGCAACTGTTCCCTTCGAAGTCTCTGCTCAGCTTGTGGAAAAGCTTGCTTAGCAAAATGGAAACAATGCAAAGGAAAAAGAAAAAATACACATTTATCTGCAGGTAGTTGGGAATTGTAGAACATTTATAAGCTTTTGTGTTGTGCCTTAAGTCAAATTGCGCAGTTTGTCTTTGACAGGATAATAGAGGATTATCAAGAAATTTCATTTTCTTCTGATTGGATGACCTCGATGATGTTGCAATTTTGGAAACTTCAGTTCACTTCCAGGGTTGAGGCAATCCATTTTGATGTACGAAAAAGAAAAACACTTTAAAATGCCACTTCTTGTTTTAGCCGTGTTATTGAATCGGAAACAATTTTATTTAATTTCATAATAGCTTTCAAGAAGACTCAACGAAATGACTTTTCTGTGACAAAATACTCCCCTTCAAGTTGTCAAACAGTCTGATCTTCATTGAATTAGTCTCCCTCATTCTGCTTCCCCAATAAATTACTTTCACTTCACGTCAAATCAAAGAAAACTCATTGTGTGCATGGGAGCTAAATGGATAAATCTCGACTTGTGCCATTTTTTTTGGTCGTTGCCGTTAACTTACAAATTTTCGCCTAGAGAAGTATATAATCCTTTCTGTACATCAATATAGATCAGGAGCTATTGCACGTAGAACACAAAGCTCTCCTTTTCAATTAGGAAATGAAATTGCGTTCTCCATGGAGCATCAGAAACGTTCGAAAATCTGCTCACACAGAGCTCGAGTTAAATCATCTTAATTCAATTAAAATAAATGCCATCAACAAACCCTAACCTGATTTTGTTTTAATGCAACAGAAATGTAAAGCAGCTTCTATCTTTTAACAGATGATGATTTAAATCAACCCTAGCAGATAACAACAATCGTTTGTCAGATACTTCCTTTTTCTCTTTCTCTTCTGTGTTTGTTGGCCCTCGAAGCACAATATGTGGGTGAGTGAGTATGTGTGGGTGTTACACTCAAAAATGCAAATTTATTTATCCGCAAATTTATGGGAGTAAATTCGAACAACTAAATACAATACACGAATGCACCTGTAGTCCATAGAGTATTCCGATAACAGAGAGTATGTTGCAACAGATATCTCGATTTTCGGATTGTATCTGTTATTGTAGAGGTGTATGCAATAAGTGCACAAACACTGTTGTTCAAATAGTTGTCTGATGAAATGGTTCGGAACTGTAAATCTTACTCTTTGGAAACTAAGCCTTCTTCTGTCTTTGCAAGGAAGGAGCAGGGAGATTAGTTTAATCTATGGCATTTATATATCAACAGATTTGAGGACAATATACTGTTGGTATTTCATTGTGGTCATGCCCGTAGTTCAGACTTGGAGCAAGATCGGCCTGGATTCTCTCAAAAAACAACACCTTTGGTTGGTGAAGATTGCTAAATGTATGACGATTTTGAAAATTGAGTTGTGAGTTTACCAGAGCTGCAGAAAATGAATTGATTTATACTTTTGTGGGTTTCGATGGCTTAGATTGAGGTCCTTGCAGTAGGACTAAGGAATATTCTAGTGAGTATCAGGAAATCTTAGTAATAGTCATTTCATTCGCTGTATGCAGCCCGCGCAAAGAGCATTTGATGTGGTGTGCTACAGGGTTCCAAGCTAGACACTCATTTGTTTAATTTTTGTTAAATAGTTTTTATGTATCGTAATGAACTTAAAAAAATATGACTTTTCGGGGACAAATCACAAACAGTGTGTCTGTTCTTGTAAGAAAAGGATCCTCCCAATACACAAAAAATACAAGACTCCTCAGAGGCATCTAGACTTAGGAAAATCCTATCAACGAGTCCAAACATGCCAAGTTCTATAAAAGATGAATACGGCAACTGGACCAACTCATATGAAGAAACACTAAACTTGCCACTGGATACTCATTTCCCTGGTAGCTCGTTGACAATAACAGACGAGGAGCACCTGCCTCGACTTGCAAACTAAACATGTAAAGGTCTTATCTCTACAGAAATACTGTTATGGGCAATAAACAGCTTTGACCCTTATAAATCACCTGGGCCTGACGGAATCATCCCTGCGAAGCTGCAGCAGGTTTCACATATCATTATCTATAACTTGATGAATGATCATGAAAGGATGCATCAGCTACGCCTATATCCCCAAGGCCTGGAGAGAAGCTAAGGTCGTCTTCATACCCAAAGCCGGCAAAAGCTCTTATGTAAATCCAAAAGATTTAGAACCCATAAGTATATCATCATGCCTTCTTAAAGCGCTGGAAAGAATGATTGACGTACAATGAAGACAAAAAAATTAAACCTAGTGTGATCTCAACGGCACAACATGCCTATAAAAAATGTAAATCAGTGGAAACTGTACTCCACACTCTGGTTTGCTACATTGAAAAATCCCTGCACTACAAAGAATACTCTCTCGTCACATTCCTAGACATAGAGGGTGCATTTAACAATGTATACGGCAATCACTAATGCTCTTGATGAGCTGCACATAGAAGAATACATCAAGAACATGATGACAACAATGCTCAGCAGCGGAATCATTAGTTCCGAAATGGGGAATTACAAAACAAGCAGAATGGCCAATAGAGCAACCCCGCAGGGAGGAGTTCTATCTCCTCTACTGTGGAACATGGTCGTTAACAAATTGCTAATTGACCTAGAGGACGAAGGTTTCAAAACCATAGCCTATGCCGATGATGTAGCAGTTTCCGTTTCAGGCAAGCACCCACAAACCCTAGCTGAGCTGCTACAAACAGCACTTAACAAGCTTAGGGCTCGGACTACTACCTTGTTGTAGCCAAGGTACGAATGAGAATATTCTGATCATGACTCGTGCGAATCAGCACTACGACACGTCGGAAAGCTACAATCGCAGAAGATTGCCAGTGCCTTCTCTAATCGAGTATCCCTCCAACTATCCATAAATCGTATGCCACCAGCATCAAGCATTAAAGACCAGTGGCAGCAATGCCAAGAAGGCATCAGAACCGCATGGTTCGATGAAGAGGTAAATGCAGCCAAACAAAAAGCACGACAAATTTTGACGCAAAAGAGAACAAGGGCTGCCTTTGACCAGTGTGACGAAATTTACAAGGAGAAAAAAAGAGAGGAACACCGAATTCTCAAAAAGAAAAAGAAGCAACATGAGAAGCGCTCGTTTGAGGAAATTGAGAGATTCCATGACAGGAATGAGGTTCGGAAGTCTTACCAAAAGGTAAAAATTTCTTGCCAGGGTGGCAAAGCCCGAACTCAAGCCTGTAAAGACCAGCAGGGAAAAATAGTTTAGTAATAGAGACACAGTCGCTACTGAGAATCTGAAAATCACTTTTGCAGACTGCAGACTGCTTGAAAGGCGATGAAGACACAACTCCGCTGTCAGGCAGTCAGATGCACAATCTGTGGTTGAGATAAATGCGCTAATCCCTAGGACTCCTTGCCCTGTTGTGCCACCCTACTTATTATTTATTTTTCCATGGCCATAGCTTTGGCAAATTTTGGATAATATTTCTATTCTTTAAGCAACTTCACTTTAAATACCTTGGTAGGCCTACAAAATGTAGCGGCCTTCATGTTCTACTAAATTTATTGCAAAACAGGTTGCTTGTTATGTGAGGAGCACCTTCATCGAGATTCCTTCAAAAAGATATCTCCACACAGCCTTAATAGCAAAAATACAAATCTGCTTGATGTAATGAAAGGTTCAAACAACATATTTGCATCTTATTCCTAAAATCGCCACTTTAAAAGAAGAAAAGTAAAAGCTAAATACAGAGACTACAACATAACTCCCATATTCATGCCTTAAGTAAGGATGACAATCTTGAAGCTCTTCAATAATGAACTTTTGCATTAAACACAAGCCTCGATTCCCATAAGAAGGGCTCCAGTTTCTCCTCATTTTCCTCTTCCCGTGCACCGTATACGAGTATAGCCAAAGTAATTCTGTAATAATTTATTAAGAAAAATTTGTCTCGGTGTCAGGATTCATTAACACGCTGTACTTAAGACGATGGTATACCTTTCCATATAACAAACAGTAGTAAAATAATAAGAAAAAAAGTAAAAGACTTTTAGTGCACTTAACTTCCAGCGTTGCCATTGCCATTAAAATCATTTTTTATGTTGTCCTTTAGAGAAACAATATCAACACACATAGTACATTAAGCACTAAGAGGGTTCTTCAACATGCAGTTGCAGTGGTATTGTGCAATGCAGAGTTACAAATATGTGTTTGGTTATACCGCACCTACACATGCTCGCGCAAACTACACAATGCAGGTTGACGACAACGACAACGACGGCGTTAGCTTTAGTCCTGCTTTGCAAAGCCTGTGATGGATTCACTAATGCAATATCCCGGACTGCGATAGTTTCGCATGTAAGTGGGTAAAAAAGCATCTTTTTCTAGTAATTTATGAACAAAATGGGTTAAGCACTCAATACCAAAAGTGAAGATGTATCCTGTGTTCTGTATATACTGTGAGTCTGCCCTCTAGATGTATCCAGTTCTCTTTTTCTCCTTCCCCATCCATGACAACCGCTTTTATTTTGTATTATTACACACAGGGAATAGGTATGGAAAGGAAGTCATAGTTGGTTGGTGTATGGATATCATGAACTGCCAGCAACAAGAATCATTATGGCCTCATTTCAATGGGGGTTTCCTTTTTGAATGGAATGAAGGTAGCGCGAAAAAAGGTCAGAGTTGTATTGAGACAAGCGATATTCTTTCGACTTTTGTGTTTAGGTGTACTACAGCTAGAGGGTGGTGGATTCTAGCCTATAGTTTCCTCCACATAAACCAACCAACATTTTTAATTGTCTTATGAGTGTGATGGGCTATGATGTGAAAAGTGATAGGTTATAAGGAGAGGGGCTAGGTGGACATGCTGATGAGTTCAATTTCGAACAATCGTTCATTTGTTTTTCTATTATTATCAAAGTGATAACACAAAATTAAGTACCTTTTTCGATAGAATAAGGAATCATTTCCACGTAGATTTTTATCGAATCAAGTTTTGACTGTCAAAAAGGGAAATCGGATTCGAATTTTTAAGAAGCTAGGAAAGCTGCTTATGCTTTAAAATCAAACAATTCTTTTTGTGTATTTAGGTTTGGTTATGTGGAAGTGGTTGTCAGCCAATGAGTAGGGCGAATACGCAATGAAACGGACGGGTATTGAAACGGACACTGCAAATATCTCAAAAACCTCTGAACGAAAAAAAATTACGTTTCGGTTGTTGGCAGCAATGATGAACGTGGATAAACCCACAATGATGACAGTCTGCTGTCGCCACCATTTCGATTACATTTTCGCACCTGTTAAAAACGCATTAATTTTGTAAAAAAAAGCGTGTACTTGCAAAGTGATTAAAAACTCAGTCTTATCTTAAACTAAAGCTGTGGTGGTTTTATTTGTTGTGCAAACTTGTCAAAAAGATAGTGAGCGGTGAGTTATAGCCTTATCAAAACCGAATTGTTTGGAATTTGGTCAAACAGTTTTAAGGTTAGATGTGCAATGAATCGGACAGGTACCGTCGCAGTGAAACGGCCGTCCGATTCAATGCACCAGTGGCTGTCCGATTCATTACTCCAGCATTTTCTTATTATGTTCTTCTCATATTATATCTTAAATTATTTATTCCTAGCCATCGATGTCGCCAAATAAAAGGATTCATTCAGAAAAAGCTACTATAGAGTCTGATGCTGTGGAAGAAGTACTAAAAAAAGGACAATCAATTCGGTCAGTTGCATCAGCATACAAAATATCGAAATCATATTTGGCGGATATTGTTAAGAAAGCTATAAAGAATCTTTAACTACGTTTACTCATAATCCAAATATTGGAAATAAACAAATTTTCACCCATGAGCAAGGAATTACTAGCAGATTATTTGAAAAGATCTTCGAAGATGTGCTATGGACTAACTGAAATAATTTTTAATATCGGTGCAGTAGTTTCTAAGTTCCCGTTTACGTTCCCGTACCCGTGGGGATATCGGGACTAAATATAATAATCCATGTCCTTCCTCAGGTTCTAGATTATTTCTGTACAATATTTCATTTAAATCGGTTCAGTAGTTTGGGCGGGAGACGGTAACATAGAAAGCTAGACAGATAGAGTTACTTTCACGTTTATAATATTATTTAGGACTGTTTTGTTTTGATTTTATGATCTCAATGTTGTACTAAAATGTTTGACATAATTTAAATAAAAGTTTTTTGTCAAATAGCAAAGAAATTGTGAAATATTTGGTATTCATATCGCTCAAAGTACGCCATTGGTTCCTAGTCCGTTTCAAGACACCCATTGTCCTATTCAATGCTATGAAAAGGACATAAGTGAGATATAAGAAAACATAATATTTTTTATTTTAATTTTTGTTTTCATAAAATATGGTGTATAAGTAATTATACAGTATTATATCCGAATTCATTAAGAACAGTTCACGAGTTCCTAGGTTTTTAACTAGGGTATGTAATTTTGCTTCAAAGAAAAACGTCCGTTTCATAGCGCATCTCCCCTAATGCCGACGTACATTGCCTGACACACTTAGACCGCAAGGGTCCATTGTAATACCACAGAGATCAGCAAGTCAATCACCTTCTAATCTCAGAAACCCGATGCAAGATTAACGAGTTGATCACCCATTAATCTGTCATTTCGGGACTTGCCGAAACACGCCTAGTCGAACCACGTGGAACTTTTAATGAATTTTGAAAGACTTTTAGGGTCTATGTAAGCTAAGTTGCTGGTATCGTCGAAGAAGAATTCACCGAGATGAGTTTTCCGCCTGTATGAAGTAGTGCAGGGCATCAGCAGAGAAGGTGTTGAACGGTTTCCTCCTTTTCTTCGTCCATGCAGCTTCTGCAGAAATCATTGGAAAACACACCAAGTCTTTTGGTGTGTCTTCCTATTAGACAGTGTCCCGTAAGAACATCTTTGGTAGATCCTAGATTAAGGCGTTTCAAGGCTAACAAACTCTTCGAGTCTACACACGTCCAGACTTTTTTGGTTGCAAGGTAGTTGTTACTCTCTGTCCATCTAGTGTTTGTTATCCTTGAAGCGTCTTGTCTAAGTAGGAGCTAACATGTAGCGATAGGTATACCTATGTTGTTCTATTCTGAGCGTAGGGAAGTGGTCGTGCCCTTTTTGGCTAGTTCCTTCTTCCGCCATACAGTTGCCTGGTATGTCCCTGTGCCCCGGCACACATGAAAAGGGAATGTTGAACTGATTTGACATCTCCCTCAGAGACATTTTACAATTCTGGACCGTGATGAATTTTGTAAAGACAGAGGCAAGAGATTTAAGAAAGAACAGCTAGGCTGTCCGAGAAGGTTCGAATATCCGTGGAGGATAGTATGACGTTTTCTTTGAGCCAAGACAGCACCTCCTCAATCGCCAGAATTTCCACTTGGAACACACTACAATGATCGGGTAGGCGGAAGAAAAGACTGAGATTCAGTTTTTCTGAGTAGATTCCACTTCCCACACCTTCGGTGGTTTTTGAACCATCGACGTAAAAGTGTAATGCTTCATTTTCCAAGAGAGTGGCATTTTCCCAAGCTTCTCTTGAAGGTATGGTTACTTGGAAACTATTATTATCAAACACCAACTTGGATGTGGTGTAGTCGGATCGATTCGGTAAGAATCTAAAGTAATCTAGAATGGTAGTGTGGCCGATTTGATTATTGGTCCACTGTGATGTAGCTCTGAGTCGAGTAGCTGAGCTAGCTGCGACTTGTTTGTTGAAGATATCTAGGGGTGTGAGATCTAGTAGTACATTGAGGGCGTCCGATGGAGTTGTCCCCAGTGTGCCACTAATACACAGACTATCTGATATGATAAACTGTCCACCAGACTATTACCCCGTGTGTGAGTATCGGTCTAATTACTGAGGTAAACAGCCAATGGGTGATTTGGGGGGAGAAACCCCATTTCCCATCAATGGCTTTTTTACAAGAGAAGAGTGCCACGTTGGCTTTATTTACTCTTTCCTCTATATTGGTTTTCCAGGTCAGTTTTTCGTCAAAAATGAGACCTAGTTATTTAGCCTCATTTGACAGTGTGAGAGTTGTCCCCTTAATAGTTGGGGGTCTGAAGTCCGGAATTTTGTATTTGTTAATTGTTAAGCTGTCAGCCAAAGTTGGCCCCTCGGAAAGTTCGAACATCTACCACACTGAGAGAGTGTCCTCCTTCCCTAATTTTGCGTTGAAATCGTCACGAACTATTTTCACGTCATATCTAGGGCGAGAGAGTTGTGATCGCTTAAAGATCACTACTCGTAACGCCGGAAAAGGAAAGAAGAATCTAGGAAATTGCTCATTTTTTTTTCATTTTTTCGAGGAACTCGTAGAAACAATCTTTGGAGTTCTGGTTTTTTTTCTTCTGAGGGAACGACTCATTTTTGCGAATTTACTCCTGATATGGATCATACGATGATGACATGACTTCGCTGTCTGGCTGAATGGCTAACTAAATAAAGGGCCCGCCAAATAACTTTTTTTTTTTGAAAATGCTATAAAAAAAACTAATGAATATTTTCTCAAATTTCTTTTTTGTTTGAAAGTACAATCCTTCCGGTTAATAATGAAAAATAATTTCATTCAAATGGCTGCCTCGGCTGGCCATGCAGTAGCCTACACGATCGGTCCAATTTTTAAGGACACTATCTGTATTTCACCAATGGCTTCACGAATATTGTCCTTTAAAGCGTCAATTGTCTCTGGCCTGTCGGCGTAACACTTATCTTTTACGGCACCCCACAAATAATAATCCAATGGTGTCAATTCGCAGCTCCGAGGTGGCCAAACGACATCAGCTCTGCGGCTGATAATGCGATCTTCAAAAACAGGGCAAAAAAAAAATATCGAGTGTAGCTTCGGCTGTGTGGTACGCAGTGCCGTCCTGTTGTAACCAAATGTTGTCAATACCCTCCTCTTCAATTTTTGTGACCAAAAATTCGTTAAACATGGCCCGATAACGATCGCCACTGTAACGGCCACTCCATGCTCATTTTCGAGGAATGCCTCTGGACCAAAATTCACACCAGACAGTGACTCGTTTTGGGTGTATCGGCTTTTCAATGTATGCGTGCGGGTTTTCTGTGCCCCAAATGCGACAATTTTGCTTGTTTACATACCCGCCAAGATCAAAATGAGCTTCATCTGAAAAGAGCATTCCCACTTAGCGAAGCGGAAACGCATTGGATGGTCAGTTGGCTTCAACTACTGAACCAATTGGACTTTGTATGGCGTCATACCAAGGCCCTTATGCAAAATTCGTCTCAATGATGTCTCCGAAATGTTCAATTGTTGAGAACGACGCACGGTGAATTGATGTTGATGGCGCTTCAAGCACACTTTCTGCCACAGCAGCAATATTCTCGGGTGTACGCAAGTTACGAAGGTACCACTTAATGTAACAGACACTCCACAGTTGGTTTCTATTCAGATACCAAAACTTGCAACCTCAACGGTTTAAAGAAAGAATAAACAAATGATCTCTACAGAGATACATGAATTTGCAACCTCAACGGTTTTATGGTCTCACTGTAAACATCCGATGACCATCACCCTCATAAAATATATTCTGTATGAAAACACATACTATCAAGGCACAATAGAAGCATAGGCTTCATTGAAAATTGTATTTAGTTCCTAAGAGAGTTCTTTTCTGAAATTGAAATAAAGCGGTCGTTCGAGACCCGAAAGATATACAATACATATTTGTGTTTTTTTTTTTCTGAAGTTCGTTTTTCGCTAAAAGTTGAGATCACCTCCACGTTGGGAGGTTGGATCTTATTTTACACTGGAAATTCCTCCGAAACTCGCACTGTTTTTGGCTTTTCACGCTTTGGTTTATCGATGAAAATGCCAGTTTCTTTCACTTTTTTCACAAGATAACGAACATACGGAGCTGGCGGTGCTTCTCTTCTTCCAAAATCCGTACGCAATTTTCGCACACATTCTGCATCATTACCATGGTTTTCAAAGTAATGTCGCAATATTTCCCAGCGTTGTTCAAGCGTATACACAACCATATCCGTTCAGCGGATAAAACTAGTTATCTGTCTAATCAGAAATGAGTTTAGTGTTACTATTCACGAAATAAGCACTTGTTTAAAAAAAAATCATTAGATGTCGGACCCTTTAGAACTGGAGGATGATCGAAAATGCAGTTCTCCCTACCCAAAGTAAAGCTTGTCATTATTAGTAAGCTTGAATTCAATCAATCGATTGATGCTTTCACGTAGAGATTTTCAAGGCAGATGGGAGATAAACTGGGAAACAGGCATTAGCAAATCTACATGTTAATTGGAAACAGCATCCCCAGTGGCCGGTGAATCGCACTTGAGCAACGTTGGTTCGATCTTCAAAACAGTGACGCATGTAGAGAAACAAGCCTCCCCAATGTCGCATTTAAGATCTTGTCTACTTTAATATGTGGACGTCTAAAAACCCGCATCACCAATTGTATAGATCTTCGACCAGAATTGATACCAAAAACCCGGAAATAGAATGGCCCCACTCATGCCATCTTTTCAAAGGTATCAAGGCACCGTAAGACAATTCAGCATTAACAAGTTCGTTGTTATTTTATTACCTTCTAGTTCTTAATTTCCATTAGAATGCAACAAAGCCCACCACCGACAACAGGAATACGACCTGAGCGATAAAATATATTTTGTTATTGTCTTTAGGTAATAATTTCGATTGATTAAGCCTTAGCTACTTCCACTCGAACTGTCGTCTCCTAATAAATCATTCAGCGAACGAATGCCTCTTGTCATGCGATCCACTCATAGAAGCGTTTGATAATAACTGAGAATTACTCTCTATAAAAAAAAGAAGCAAATTTATTTCTTAGACATTGCTGTTTCCATGGTAAAGCCGATACTTAAACAAGCCTTTCAATACTTTTCCTTGCAAAGCTCCTCTCTACACCAACCTCTTACGATAACAGCAATCAATAAAAGAAGCTCCATACGCTGGGTTGCTATTCACTCAAATGGAACTCATGAATTTTTGTTACTCCTCGAAAAATAGTGAATGGTTTGTATGTAGACCATGAAAGTTAAATTAAATTCATTCGACCATAAAAAAAACTTTTCAAACAACAAAAAGCAATATTTCACAACGAGAGTTGCTCTGAAAGTCATAAGAGATGTCACGATACTCTACTTTGATGTCCGACACACAATGGCTGTTTCCGAAATGTAATATTTATTAATTCAAAGGAAA
This sequence comes from Melanostoma scalare, assembly GCA_949752695.1. NCBI lineage: Eukaryota > Metazoa > Arthropoda > Insecta > Diptera > Syrphidae > Melanostoma > Melanostoma scalare. The sequence goes on from OX456984.1 coordinate 73,985,408, forward strand.
TGTCAATTTCAACTATCTCCCTGATAAACTATCCAACAAGTTCAAAGCATGAAAAGCAATGGCACTGTGGAAGTTTCTCCTCTCCTCTCCTTTTTTTTTTTTTTTTGAATTGATGATCATCGCGGTGCAGTTTTGTGTGTTTGTATTGAAAATTCATTTTGAGCTCCAGCTCGAGACTGTATACGATGAAGAAACTTGAAGTAAGAGTTGTCCTTGTCCATTTTAAATATCGACAATACACCTCCTCAAGGATATACAACGTTCCCAACTTCTAAATTTGTTTCCCATCACATTGTCAAGTGCAGGAAGTCGGCTTTCCTTTCCCTTAACTATGGCTTATTATACTGATCCAGGCAAACGACTTCTTTTAACAATCGCCTCAACATGTCAATGGCTTAGGTGGGTTGCACACTTCAAAGGGGAGGACCTGCTGTTCTCAGTCATGACTTACGAATATGGCCACAATATCGGATAAAGTTGTCATTTATGGCCCAAAACACGTACACGTACACGTACATCGTACACCATAAGCATGGTGGACATCAGCATCCTGTTAGCAGTGTTGCTGTGGAAAATCAATTGAAAGCAATTAATTATTGACACCCACCACGATTCATAATCTGAAGTGTTTTTCTACAAAAGTTCTTCAAAGTACCTCAAGGCACTCCAGAAGGACAAGTTAAAGCATTCTTCGTATCTAGGGCAACACAAAAGGGAAGAACTCACATACGAGAACGAGCAAACATGAGTATGAGCTACTAAAGTGCCTCAGAAACATTTTGGCTAGATATTCCACTTCTTAAATAAATTCCACTTAACTGCTCAAAAGCAAACGTACCCTGCGGACACATTTAATGCGAACGTCACGCGGATATTTTTGGATTTCTACAGCACAGAAGGGAATTTGTGTGTTTTTCATTTTTTTCGTCTCTAGTAGGTTTAACATGCTTTGGATGCAGAGATAGATAAATATTTTTGCAGACTTATGTCCCATCTCCCATCATGTCGAGTTAACCTGGGGTGAAACTATTTTCTTTCCTTTCTCTACATAGCGATGCAGGCATTTTTGTTTTTTTTTTTCTATTCGGCTGAAGATTGTCCTAGAAGAATGTCGTCTTGGGATGCTTTGCTTTGTTTTGACCCATTTTTCTTGTTATCCAATGCAAAACTAGAATTTGTATCGCTTCATGGCAAAATAAACGCCATCCACCGATTCAATAAAACTTGTGCGAGAACAATTCGCACGAGATTCTTGTGCTTTGTTGTGCTCTGCACTATTGTCTCGAATTAATACCTCCGGCTTAAGGCCATGTTGTTGGCGTCCTTTTTTTTCCTGCCTCAAGAAATCAGTTTATAAAGTTTTCATAAGACATAGACGTAATAATAATAAAAGTACAGAAAAAAATGGAGGAGAATAATGTTGATGGTGACACGTTTTATCCTTTGCACCACGGTGTTCTGTATTTGTGGCAATCTGAAAGCGCAATACGACAGCTGAATGAAAATTATGCCTCCATTTTCTCGTCTTGACTTAAGAGGACGTCTTAATGAGTTTATATTCACCTCATTATTCGTTGTGTTTTTTTAAAGCAATAAAGAAGATGACAGCCAAGTGAATGAAGTGATTTTTTAATTTCCTTGAGCAGCGGGATGAACTAGGTTGTAGGGGGTGTCAAACTAGATCAACTAAGTTTTTCTATGGGAAGTAAATAAAGACTAAGCATTGAGTTCTTGAGCTGAGATTTATCGTCACTTCAGTCAGTTTCAGAAGATAGTTTCTTGGTTTTCATGAGAGTAATGCACTCAATCTTACTTGGCTACTGGTGTATTGGTATTGGTGGCTGCAATTAGTGTTGGCAGCAATTACCTCTAAAGGGCCTTATTTTTTCAGCACTCTGTATTCTTTTCTGCACTTAAGACGTGTTCTTCGGTTGTGTTTTATTGATTCTTGGAAAAGCAAGCACCTACAAGATTCAGGTATTTAGTCCATTTACAAGGTTTTCCAAAAGAACTTTATAGAACACTTTGCTGCTGGATAGCCGAAAAGTCAACTAACGTTATTTTGGTTTTCAATTTTGGCTTGTGGGGTCGCACTGGCTCATTAATGGATGCGTTCCTTAACCCCACAAGCCTTCAACCAAGAATTCCATCCCAGTCTCTGGTACCAATCAGGTGCCGTTTGCCGTTGACCTTATATGAATAATGTACAATCTACATATGTACCTACACTGTAGAACAACAGAGCGGGGAACCCCAGGACCTACCGCTTTTCTCACAACCATACCATGTGAAGGAAGGAGGGACTTTCAATTTTCTGGTTTGTTGAGAAAAAGCTTTTCATGACAAAGCTTTTCTTGACAAAGTATTTACTTTGGGAGGAACCGGCCAATTATATTCACGAAAGGTGATACCTGGGGAAAAACATTTTTGTTTTCTGTTGCAATTCGAACCTCCCGCATTACAGGCAGACATGCTAACCTTTAGGCAACTGGCACCACTTAAGATATGGATATCAGTTAGGGCAAATATGCTCTGCTATCGATTCAAAAATTGGTGTCGTTCAATCGACAAAAAAGAGGTTTTTTGCTAAGAAAACGAAAACGAAACGAAACCTGGCTCTGATTCATTGTTTCGTATCCGTGTTCTAACGAACAAGAATGATTCAATTCAATCCCTAAAGCAGCTCGACTTTGAGTTGACCTAAAAATTCATGCCGAAAGTCTATAAAATTTGTTGATAGAAGAACATATTCCTTAGCCTTCATGATTTCGGGAATAAATAGCTGCTGCACTTTAAATAAAAATGACCGATAGGACAGCAATTCATTGCCTTAAAGGATGTATCGACCAGCACCAGCAGTTTCAAGCACTTCAAGTTTTGGGAAAAGTGTGCTTGATCTTGTTGCTGATGGTGTTTGTTTTCACATTTTAGGATTTCTTACTCAAAGCCCAACTATGATAGGTATGAGTATACAGTTTTATGTCATTTCCGAACAAAATACTTCCTCAACCGTCTAAAAATATCCCTAATAGCCATGATGAACTTGTGTGAGCACAAACATTTTCACTATGGCTATACAAAAAGTTCCCTGTTGTAACAATTTCAACAGTTTTTTGCAGGATTCACTTACTTTTTATGATATAAGTTTTCATCATTCGACTGGAAGCGAATGTTTTTCGATGTTTCGTTTATAGCTGTGCTAAGGATTTTAGAAATAAAAACTTTGTAAAAACTGATAACTTTGATGTTTAGACAATTTATCATAATAAAGGTCTATGCTTGTCATCGTCCAACAAAATTGTCTGCACGAAAAGAATTGAAAAATCGCTAATTGCGAATTTCAAGTTTGTAATTTGCAAGACCCTCTCTTTTGTAAACTACACCGCTTTAATTATAAATTGATCGAAAAAATAGTAGTTTACTTCAAGTGTCGTCTCAAATTACAAAACTTTTTAATAAGTGATTTGCAATCAAGTATTGTAATTTAAGAATTTTGTCTTTTTAGTAGATTACTAGCTTTTAATCGCAATCTACTTCTTTCGGAGCACATCTTTTTTTACAATTTATTCATCGTGGTTTACAAAATAAGTACGGCAATTTGCTTTCTCGAAAAGCTCAAATCAGGAAATTTAAAGGAAGATATATAGGTATTGACCCCAGGCAAACGTAATCTAAACACTACCTCCTAGTCTGTTTATGTTCACATTTTAAGCGATCATGATTTAGGTACCGTCGCGGCTCAGCGTTATCATCGCCGACTCACAACAAAAACCACATTGTTTTCTTTCTCATATGCACTCCGACACTGAATCACAACAAAACAATTCACCAGTCCTATTCCCATATCGCCCTATAACTACCTACAGGGGCGAACGCAGGGGGGGGTTTTGGGGGTTGAAACCCCCCCCGAAATTTTTGAAATAAAAAATAACCACTAGTTTTTTAAAACAAAAATCAAAATTTAAAACATGGAAGCATAAAATTCATCTGAAAATTTCATTCTGTCAAAAATTTTTGAAAAAATCCTTCCAAATGCGGAATCCATTTCTATCGATAAGTTAATTTGCAGGTAGTTCATATGTTTTGGAATGACTTTTTGGTTTTGGTATGTTTTTAGCATGATCACCCTTTTCTAGGGTAAGTAAATTTCATATGTTGATGTGGAGGTAGTATTGGGTCGTATAAAATGGGACCTGCGATAGAAATATATGAAAATTCACTTTCCTACTTATATTTGCAAACACATCGCATTAGTCGCTTCAAAACTAACGAAAATTAAAATTTTATCACACATACTAAAAAGCAGTCGTTCTGGCTCTGTATAAGAATGGGATCGACAATGGCAACTAGGAAAGGGTATACTTGTGTATGAATAAAGCAGAATATGCATACCAATGAACATTGCTTGAGTATGCCAAAATGAAAATACCCCAGCAACTTTATAGACACCTTAAATGTGTGCGATTCGTCCCTATATAAAACAGTTCATTATTTTATGCAGATCGGTGCCACACTTCCGGTATCCGTAGCTTCAAGCGAGCGATCTTTTTCATTTATCTGCGAGGAAGAACCAGCGAGGAGCAACTGAACGTTTTGCTGTTGCTGAACATCTATAAAAGTATTGAGGCTCACTATGAGGACTTTATAAATATAAAAATGGCAAAAGTTCCAAGGCGCATTGATTTAATTTTATAAAATACTTGCTGACTTTCGGCAGCAATTTGAATTTTTCAGTAACCTATCTTCTTACTTTTTTCTTATTTTGCCAAATAGTATTGTTTACTTACAAGTAGTAAGTACAAGTAAGTCCCATGAGAATAATGAAACAAAGAAAAAAAACAGACAGATTTAATTTTGGAATATTTGGAATATTAGTAACGACTCCCGTTCCCGAGGGAATATTGTGATTGTTCTCATAGGAATATCAGAATGAGTTAAAGCTTATGTTACTCGCTCGGGGATAGTAGAGCATTCTAAAGGTGGAAGAATTTTTGAAATCGGTGCAGTAGTTTCTAAGTTCTCGTTTACGTTCCCGTAGAAATTGGGATAAGACATAATGTCTATGTCTTTCCTGAGGTCTTAGACTACCTCTGTACAAAATTTCATTTGAATTGGTTCAGTTGTTTGGGCGGGATGACCAGACAGAGCTACTTTTGCATTTATAATATTAGTAAGAACCGGTTCCCGTGGGAATATTCGGATGAATTGAAGTCTATGTCCTTCTAGATCATCTCTGTATAAAATTTTACTTAAATCGACTTAGTGGTTTGGGCGGCAGATTCTTTCGTATTTGTTATAGTAGTAAGGACTCTTGTTCCTGTAGGAATATGAGTTGAAGTTTATGTTACTTGAGGATAAGTAAGGCGGTGGAAGAATTATTAAAATCGGTGCTGTAGTTTCTAGGTTCCTGTATACGTTCCCGTTCTCATTAGAATAAAGGGATAAAATGCATAACCTATGTCCTTTCTCAGGTTCTAGGCTATCTATGTACCAAATTTCATTCAAATCGGTTGAGTAGTTTAACGGGAGACGGTAACATAGAAAGCTGGACAGACAGAATTACACATTACACATTTATAACATTTGTTAGGATTCCTTCTAGCAATGTATTTTACGAATCAATACAGAGTAAAAAAAAGCATAAAAATGTTAAAAACAAATTGTTCGTTAATATTTAATATATTTTTTCAAAACCCCCCCCGAAAAATTTTTCTGCGTTCGCCCCTGACTACCTACCTACACTTTGAAAAAGGGGTTGTTATTAGATTTTTGCTTTTACTGCAAATTGGTTTCGAATTGCGACTCGCGAGTTACTATATTTTTTTGCTTCAAAATATTAACTGATACTCAAAAGCTCTGAAATGCGATTTTTGAGTGTCAATTTAATCATTCCGCTCTTTTTTTTCAAATATCTAATATCTGATTCAAGGTCTAAATCTGGATTCATTGGTCGTGATTTATAGCTGCTTTTCCTTGACCTGATCTCAGAATTCTTTCTGTGTAAGGTCTAAGCTCCAACGAATAGATTGAATCGCATATGCTTCGAGCATATGATAGGAGATAGATCTTGCCAACCCTTAGAAATGTAAACGGAGTTTTATTGATTTTTGTTGGAACTGTCCTTCCATATTGCTATGTTATGGGGATTGTGTGCATTCGCTTTGTCTATTATGGATGGATAGACGAACTCATAGCTTTTTTTGTTGAGCTTTTTGCGGCTTGGAATCGGTAATCCATTCCTCGTCCCCTTATACTAACTTACTTAAAAAAGCAGATTGGGGTGAACCTGAGATTCATCCAACATCTTTCGATAACGACTTGAATTTCTCGATTGAGGTCTTCTTCTATTTGAATGTACCACCAATATTTAATATGAGGTCTTCCCATTACATTTTCATTTTCTTGCAATGTGGTTTCGAAAGCCCGTCGAGCCAGAGCGTTGATGTCCATCCGCTCTGTTGTGACCGTATTATGATCGTCATAATCGACCTGGTGAATCAACAATTCGTACTGTTATGACAAAATTTCACACCAAATTAACTTTGTTGGACAATAAGCCATCTACTCGCATTCGTATAGTGCGTTCCGAAGAGAAAATTCCAGTCGTAGCGTCTAGTGGTAATGAGGATCGTGAAATGTCAATTCGTTGCCATTCTCAGCAATTTAACATGTGATACTAAACCACATTGAAAATTCTACGTGTCGATTTGGGTGTTAAAGCTCCAAGGATTGATTCCGGATGACCTACCACAACGTCTAATTTTTGGTGAATGGACCTTAACCCTAGTTTACGGCACGAAAAACGATGCAGTAACCAAACTTGGGGTTCGCGCGAACCCCAAAATTTGTATGCACATCTAATTTGGGATACCATCAAGGGACATCAATTCTTCGAGCCGTGATGAATTTAACACGTTTTGAGGATCTCAATATTTGCCTACGTTTCGAAGATTCAATTGGTAGCTGAGCTCAATCATCAGCCAGAACAAACATTCTCCAGCTTGTTGAAGTACTTTTGAACGATTTGAATCAGACTTTGTAAGCAAATTATATTCCGTCTGAAAATCTTTCCATTGATGAGATTGAAAGGCTTCTGTAGTCCCTGTAAGTTTCGACAATATATGCCAAGCAAGCCTGCAAAGTATGAGCTGAAGTTCTGGTGGCTCAATGAGAGTACAACGGGATATTCATTGAAATTTTCAATATACACTGACTGGTAGCTGTGATGAAAGTCTTGGACTTGGCAGTGGTTACGACGCGACGTGGTGATGTCTTTGATGCCAAGATTTTTCCACACTGAACGTAACATTCAGTTCTGTTGATTTGCCTTTGAAATTGTTGGATACAAAAATAACAATTCTTGGCACAATCCGAAAGAATAAGAGAGATGTACCAAAACCTTTTGTTGTCAAAGAGCTTCCATCAGGTAATAATAAACAACGAACCCATCAAAATAAATAAAAATAAAAAAACAGTACCGTCCACTTCATTCATCGATTTTTGGATTTTCGCAGAGAATGGCATTGGTATCTTATGTTCTAGAACCAAACATGTATACAGGTCGTTTTATTACCAACACAACACAATCTTGCGAAGGCTATTTCAGGCTGTCATAACAAATTGGAACCATAGTCGGGTTCGCACGAACCCGAAATGCTCGAAAAATTACGTAAAATTAGACCTTTCGATTTGGAACGGAGCTACGAACATCACTTGCTGGAAGTTATGTTTAAAACGTAAATAGAAAAAGCCAATTTTTCATTTTCAACAAAAATTTTGAATATATGATGCAAATTTGGCGTATTATTCGATTAAAAAAAAAACTACGTTTAACAAATAACCTTTTATGTAAAACTAGCTGATGTCCTGTTCTTAGTAGCTCGGGTCCTACGACGGCGACGATCAAGTATATAGCATCGACACACGGTGCCATTATAAGATATTCTTATGTAGAATTAATTTTGGAAATCTGTTCACTCTTTCGGTAAAATAACTTACGAAACCATTCTTGTATTTTCCAGGTTATGTTCTCAATCTGTTCCCTTGGGAATCGGAAACGAAATATAGTCTATGTTAAGGCCCCAGCCCATAGAGCGCGTTGCGTGCGGTAGAAGCAGCGTGGCAACTGATGCGGTGGGTTTTGCCGCGCGCAACTGATGGGGGTGACCCATAGAATCCGTTGCGGTGTTGTTGTTGTTTACGTGTGGGAAATCGAAAAAAATAAGTTATAATCGTCTAGCAATGATATTTTGAATGTTTTTCTGTTTTCAAAAGTCGAATTTTAATATTTCACAGCTGTTGTCTGTTGTCGATCGTTCAAAAAGGTATCTAAGATACGGCTATCCGAGATAGGCTATCCGATAGGTTCTTGAACGCGCCCATTGTCACTTTTTCCATATAAGAGAAAACTTCAAATTGGTTGTGACTGCGCATGTCTCTCTTCTGTCACCGCGTGAGAGTCGCGGCAAAGTAGAAAGTTGGGCTACTCGGCGCGTTCGGCGCGTTACTCGCGGTGCTTATGGGTCACCTCTCATAAGAACGTTTGTATTTAATCGAGCTGTCAGTTGGAAGCGGTGCCGCACGCGCGTAACGCGTTCTATGGGCTGGGGCCTTTACTCGGAAATAGTGTTTGAAATTGGTTAAGTAGTTTCCAAATTCTCGTTAACGCTCCTGTTTCCGAGAGAATAAGGAGATGAAATAGAGCCCAAATCATATCTACGGCTCTAGAATCTAGACCATCTTTCTTCCGAATTTCATTGAAATCGGCTCTGTAGTTTTGGAGCCTACTCAATAAAAATAATAGTATCTATACTATAGAAATACAGAGTATAGATAGCTGCAGTTTTTCGGTCGATTCCTAAGCAAATACCCGTTGATTATGAGAGTTGTGATGTAATTTTATAAAGTTTTATTCCAGTCTAAGCTCGGCCTTATTTTTATAATGATCAAATGATAGTAAACGTTGATACTTGTTTTATTGTTGTAGTTTCCAGTGGAACTAGTATTAAATACTATTTTGCTTGTGAAATGCGTGTACTCGGGTAAGTAAAATGATGGCCTAGCCATTGTTTTCGAGGATAAACAAAGAGGAAACAAGAATACATCTATAAATGCTTCAAAAAGCTCTTCTTGATGAATGCCCACCAGATGTAACTGCCAGTGAAAGTATCAATGAACTAACCGATTACTCTTCCCCTCGTCTCTGGACTTCTCAAGTTCCGATAATCTCGAGCAGTTACAAATGATTGTCAATAATTTTGCTTCCAGAGACAGTCTTTATTGCAGTTGCATTACATCCCCCTGTGCTCGTGACATGTAATGGTGTGCATGTCAGATCGTCAGTCGGTTACGCGCCAACTTCGAAGTTCGAATCGCAAATGGTTTTCCAGAGGTATCGCCTTTCGAGAGGAATTGGCAAGCCCTCTCCTAGTCAATTCACTTAAGATGAAAAGCGCTTTCTCAATTAGTCGTTCGGAATAGGTAGAAAATCGCCCCATTCCCTCATAAGACATGTTTTCGAGAAATGCCCCAGGCCCCTGGGCTCCCTGCTCTTTGGCGCCATTCTATTTACTAATTTTTTTTTTAAATTACATCAAACTTTAAATGTTGACGGTGTGGGAGCAATCAACGCATTAAATTTCAAAGGTAAATGTTACTTCTTATGGACTTTGATCGCAAGCCAGAAGTTCAGTTTTTCGTTTGATACTTGACTTCTGGCCAACACGAGGCTGGAAAAGTAGTAATTGAAATTTGACCCCAGCCTGTTGGCGGTGTGATCTGTAATTTGGTACGAACATTTAATTTTATTGACAATAAAACTCAATATACTAGCTATCATTGTAAGTTGAAGATGGCCGACGCGATTGCAAAATAGCGGATTTCATGTTTTTTACAACTTCTTCTTGTGGAGATTGTTTAGTACAATAGTTTTTTCCATGAGGATAAAATGGAAACCCAGTATGGCCTCCAATAAAATGGGAGGTTCAATTTTCTTTTCACTATTCCCTTAATATGGATACCAAATATAAGGTCTTGAGATTAAGTGTTGAGCTCGACTTGTAACATTTCTATCAAGTCAACAGAAATATCAAAGTAAATGCTTTATTACATGTTTATTCAGGTTGTGGTTGTGCACACCCAACGATTTTAGTTTTTTTTTTTTTGACTGATCAATTCTCTTGACGATTGATGAGGAGAGTTGTGTGATGACTCGAACCCAGTGCCAACCACGTTATTTTTTTTTTTGTTCAACCAAACGGTTTAACTTATTTCCTTTCCTGATCCTTTTTGTGTAAAAGCATCATTTGGATGACAAAAACTTCGAAAAGTCTTCCTCAAAAGTACCTTGGGTATGAGCTACCGCTACGGAATTTTCAAGTGCGGCTGTCGAAATATATTCATTTAAGATTCACACATACTTCGCCTACGAGAGAAAAAAATATGAGCCTGATCCAAGCATTTTTATTAGATTTTCCGCTCAAGGTAAAATGTTAACTTGTAGATATTGGCGTGTCTACTTAGTTTGCAACCACGTTCTTCGGCTATCAGGTTGGATTATCCATTAAATTGTAATTCCTATTAATTAATCCAACTCTTAATCGATGACATAGTAACTCACTCGCAAGTTAATATTAAATAAGACGTTTGTTATTGATAGCGCTGTTGGTATTTACTTATTTATTTATGATTGTCATCTTAAACGTGCGATATACACACCCGTCACCTTGCATGTCATCCCAAGGATAAAGGATAATAACTCAATAGATAATGAGTCCTTGCGGAACTTTAAAATACTAAAACGTTTTCTTCCATATCTTCAAACAAACATCGGTTTCCTACATTAAACCATTCATTCAATTCTTCCGCATTCCTGTAAGTAGCTGTTTAGGAGAAGAATCCATATTTTGTCTTTTGTTCTCTCCCTCATCCAAAAGAAAATCTTCTTAAAATTCGTCTCCCCACAATAACCCCAAAGTTGTTCTTATCTCACATGCCATTGCTCAATTCGGTAACACTTCACCTTTCGCAAATGCCTTTTGCAATACATTAACATTTTTTTATGTGCGTGCAAAGACGCAAAACAACAAATCATTCCAGCCAATTTCATCTTAAGCTGCCAACACATATGTAAGTACTCGCAAAGCAACTACCAACATCAGAGGTGATGGTGTGGAATAAAATTATCTAGGCAATTACATCAATTTCTTCAAAGTCGACCTCCATAAACCCGAGAGTAGTATAGGTATAGGAATAGGTGGAGATGTAGGAAGGTATATGTACCTCATTCATCCCCACTCTTCACCTCATCTATAAGGAATGGAGAAATAATCCATCAGCACTTAACGATAGCACCGCGCGACGACCTTCTTTCACTACGGGAAGCATTCATATTCCATGGAACATAGAATGAATCCCAAGGAAGATTCACATCCTGAATTTTGTAAAACACACATTTATACACATAGGTAAACAACAAATACATAGTATAGGTACCTATATGTTGGTACATAGCTAAGCTTACATTACAAAAGATCAAGGATTTCTCTTTTCGCTCCAAAAAATTCATTAATCACTGTCAAGTGATATTTACAGATACCATCTGCTGGCTGCCATTGCTTTGCTACACTATTTGCAAAGAGCGTGTGTTTTGTGGAGTATTTTGCTAGAGCACTCGCTTACTCACAAGACCGTAATGGAGTTTGCATAATTTCAAAGCGATATTCATTTTTTTTTTTTCATACTTTCCTTTAATAGTCGTGTACGCTTACGTACGCAATTATGAGGGGACGTGGAAAAATCCCTTTTCACGATATTTTTTGATGAAAAAAAAAAATCATTTCATTTTGAAAGGATTGCATAAATGCCAATCCTTTCACATGTGTAGTACGAATACTACCAACGAACCAACGACGTATGGGATTTTGCTGAGAGAGGGAGTGTGGTGTGGCTGCAAATTATATTATTATAGGTAAAAAGTATGAACGGAAGGAGTTCTCTCAAGGACTACCAACAAAACGAAACAAAAAAGAAAGAAAAAAATGTATAGGAAGAAAAAAGCCATAAAGGACCCAATTAGCTAACATGAATTCATTGCGTTCTGTTTGCTGCATAGTTGCTGCTTTTATATAAAACTTGTGGCATGTGGTTCAAGTGGTAAAGACATGAGAGTCCTAATTTCACCTACATTTGCACTCAAAAGGTACATCTGCGTAGAAGTATAAAATAATTCATAGTCAAACATTTGAATCCAGCCGTTGCTAGGTATCCTCCCACTGCTGGCTCTTGCACCTTCATTTAATATGAACACATAAGGCCCCGATACAATATACAATAAAAACCTTTGGAAATGTAGCCGCAACACGTGTTGTACTTAGAACTTTGTGGTTGTAATGTCAATGTTCTGAGAATCTGCATTCAGTAGCTTCCCTTCTGTGAAATTGACAATTATTCAATAAAACCTTTATTAAATTCTCCAAACATAAGTCAAAGTGCATATTTTATCATATTTTTGGATAGTTTGCCTCTGAAGAGAATGCAGTTCCTTTTCCTTCTTGGAATATTAATAACCGTTGCTGAGTGTGTATCAACTTTATTAGATTCTAGGAATTAATAAGGGTTGCATATCTGCATCCAAAAATATTCATTTTATTAAGAGGATTTTCTTTTTCAAACAAAACTTATTTTCTCTCATGAGCTCCGAGGCTGATTCAGCTGAATGAGCTGAATCAGCTGACGCTGAAGCAGGAAACAAATTCAAAGAATCAAAAACACCAACTGACTACACTCACTGTTGACGTTGCTAGTGTAATTGAAATACATTGGTTTTAACACAGTGGCAGTCGCTATTGGTTGAATCAGTTTCACGTAAGAATCCAGTGCCCCTGTTCTGTAACTATCGCCTCGGCGATAAACGGTGGAAAATGGAACGAAATTCCATGAATTTAGTAGGATTTCGTTCCATTTTCCACCGCTTATCGCCTGCTTTTATCGAGGCGATAGTTACCGAACAGGGGCACGGTTGGCTATTGGCTTCAGAACATAGAGGAATGAAGAACAAGAGGGCAAGCCTCATGCCTCACACACACAACTGCATCCGTCCACAAACTGACTATACAAGCACCACTTTACTTTCGGATTTCAAAACCAGTTTTAAATCCGAAAATAAAGTGGTGTAAGTAAATTCACTGACACAACTTTATATTTAGTTGAATACATGTATCGCAAATAGATCTCGTGTTACAAAAGCAACAATGTAAACAAATGGAAGTTGCGGGGCAAGAGAGGTAATGGTTCGCACTCTTGTTCCTTATTCCTCTAAGCTTCAGAAAGACCAATTCACTACATTAACACACCACTACTTTATCGATGAACGCATATCTTTGCTTCTGTCCAACAGAGAGTCAAATGTGGCAAGGTAGTGCCATTTTGTTCATAAACTAGGTTCCACCGGAAGCCCACAACCGGGAACCATCATAATCGGTTGGTTAGTCTAAAATCGATTTAAAAAATTAACTTTTTTCGCTATTTTTGGGTTTGTTACACTTGAGAATGTTGAAATCTTAATTCAAAAATGCAACAGCAAACATTATATGCCATCAAAGTGAAAATTACAACAAAAAACAAAATGGGAACTATCAAAATCTATTGCATCCGGTTAGAACCGTTACTTAAAATAGGATGGATGCTATCTTTGACTTCATCACAAAAATATTTTGATTTTCATTAAAATTTTTGCCACATTTAAAATCAAAAATAAAGTAAAAGATTATGGTGGCGTAAGAAAGCTCGGTGAACCTTTAACGTACTTTAAGGACCTACACTTTGTACCGATTCCGAACAGCTAATTGAAAAAGCGCTTCTCATGGCAATGAATTTACCATCGGAGGACTTGCCAATTCCTCGCCAAAGGCTATACCAGTGAAAAACGTTTTTGCTTCTCTTGGGATTCGAACCACCAACCTCCCGATTAAGAGACAGTCATGCTGACCGTCACGGGTCACGCCACGGGTGCCACAGAAACTCCTGTCAACTGAAGGCAATTAAAATAAAGAAAAGAAAATAAACAGTGAAAAATGAACTCAAGCGGAAATGAAAACCCTTGCATGGCTTTGCTTAAATAAACAAATAAATACATAGGGTGGCGCAACAGAGCGAGAAGCCCCTGGGCCTAGCGCATTTCTCACAACCATGCTTTGTGAGGGAATGGAGGGAACCTACAATTTTCTGCCGGTTCCGAACGGCTAATTGAGAAAGCTGTTTTTTTTTTACCAGAGCAGCAGCCTTCCCTTTTTTGGGTTGCAGTAGTTGGAAATAAGTTGTTAGTAATTTCACATATATAACACTCGACCACTGCACCACGGCCGCCTTCACATTGAGAATTGAGAAAGCGCTTTTCATGTCAATAAATTCACTAACGGAGGACTTGCCAGTCCCTCGCGATAGGCGATACTGCTGGGATTCGAACCTAGAACCTCTGGGTTAGTAGGTGGACATGCTAACCATCAAGCCATGGGTACCACTTTGGTTATCCCATGGTAAAAGCTGTTTTTTGTCCAATGAGACAAACAAAACGAGAAGTGCAGGCCCAATATAACTGGTGGATTTTTTTGGAGCTTCCGTTTACGGTTTGGACGGTTTTGGGTCAGATTCACCAAATTTTTTTACTGCCAAAGACTTTTTTCCGATTGCTTTGACTTGTGGCAGATAAAAGTCCACAGCCAGACCCTTATTCATTCCAAGATTGCATAAATGAGCAATGGAAAAACCTTTTGAATGATAATGATGGCGTCGAAATACGCAACACAAAATCTGTGAACCCTGCCTAAGAATGGCTGTCACAAGTTGGGTTGCCTGTCACCGAAACCGAACCAAATAACATGACCTTACCACTACCAGCGTATCTACTCCGATTCTTGGGCAGATGCAGTTTTTGCGTCTTCTTAAAAGTGTCCAATAAAACGAAAGGCCTCGTTAGACGAAAAACTGACCCTTAGCAAAATAGAAGAATATCTAACCAAAAAGGATCGATGAGAGAACGAAAAACATGCTGGCGAGATGCACTTCAATCTTCAAATATACTGTGTTCGAAGCAATGTTAGCAGAAATGCGCCAAATTGCCTTCAGTCATGCGGAACTGCATGCGTTAGAGATACGCCACAGAGAAGTATTTTTTTAATCACCAAGTTGATGATCGTAACACGCAATGCATTAACTTGCTCCTGCCCGTCACGTGATGTAAATATTTCGTGCATCACTTCATCTCGTGCGAAACTTTTGCTTCTGTTCAATGAACTTTCAATGCGTTTCAGTACACTTTTCAAGTGCTTGGTTTCCTGTCTTTGCATTTATAGTAAGTTCCAATTCTTCGTCAACTTCAATTTGCCCTTGTTCTAAACAAATGTTGTGCAAAATACAAACTGTAACTTCTAGTTTATGAGCATGTTGCAGTGCCGCCAGGCGGCGTTTTAGTACACCGTACTACCGTTTAAGTTGACTGAGTGAGCATATAAGCAGCGAAGCTTGATACCGACGCTTGATTGGGTCCGTAACCGTTTCGGGGAGATTTACTGTGTGTGGGGCTCCCAAATACTGGATCTCGCAGTATGATGTACTTTTTTGGCCGGTTTTAAAACGTATCTTCAAATTGGGTGCAGAAAAAATTGCGGATGGCTCCCAGCGGTCGATCTTTCCACAACACCGGAAACTCTGAAATTGGAAGAAGAAACTGGGTGCACATTTAACTACAATGAATTCCTTTCGGTTGCGAAAAGATTTAGACTATTTTTGACTATATAATCAAAAGCTATACAAAAAAAGTTGGTCCTCAATTTCTGTCTGTCTGTCTGTCTGTGGGCCTGTTTGTCTGTATGTATCTGCAGCCTGAACCGCTTGACCGATTTTTTTTTTTCAAATTTTGCAGTAAGTGTCTGTGGGGCAGCCTTAAGAAGGGTTGTTTAGAATTGAGTCTCTAGGTCTAGGAATAACGGTACCTGCCATGCAACCTATATCATAATACTTTTTTTTAGAAAACGGCTCTAATGATTTCGATAAAATTTTATGGGAAGGATTATTTCTTAAAAGTTTTTCTTATGATGTAAAAAAATTTTTTCGGAAAATTCTAAGAAATATTCATCATAGAGTTTCATCCGACCAGTACCGTTGCTATGGGAAGTGACCACAATCGCCTAGCAACCCAGTACTCTATCGACGAAAGATAGAATTAGAAACTTCACACCACTCGTTTCAATGATATCGCCATCAGATGAGCCAAGATCTTACGATGTGGTACTCAAGCAATGGCTAAACATTGCACATACAAGTATACTTCTACTCTCATGATCTAATGCAAGCCATTGAAATGCGTCACGTTCTACCGGGTCACTTAAAGAAGCTGACAAATTTCTCAATTCAAATTTCAAGTATTTCGCTGGATGTGGAAAAATGGTGAGCTGCATTTATTTTTCTTAAAGTCCAAAGAGGTTCTCCACACATTCAAACAAGAGGAGGTGTGTCGGCGAATCAGATTTTCTCTGGATTCCAAAAAAATCATCACTTCGTCCAGAGGGTCGACGGTAAATATATTCGGCATAAGAATATAAGAATATAAGAATGCAACGCGCTATGTAATTTTTCCTTGACGATGGCTGTATTAAAGGGTTTTTATTAGCACTAAATGCTTGCCACTGGCAGTTGCGAAAGAGCTGTCAACATTTACCAAAACGACAAAATGTTTGAAAGGCTCCACAACCAGAGAAGACGTTTCTTAACTTGATAACCTCCTTATCCAACTAAACCACACTTCTTGCCGTGTGCTTCGATGTTGTCCCTTCAACAGTTAAACCTGTGCACTTCCCTACCGCCACCGTATAGTATGAAGCAGACCGTTGATAGAATCTAGAAGTGTAATCCATTCAAGAGATGAAAGTGTGTAAAAATTCGATCAGTTGCTTCCTCATGATCAAAACAGTAAAATGGCGCCCAACGTCGGGTTGACAATGCCCTGCTCTTCAAAATTGGAAGATATCTTGAAATGGGAAGCAAACAAAATTTTGCGTTCATGTATCGACTCAAATACTTCAGCAATAACTAGTTTAGTACAAATTGTTGCATTAAATTTCTTTTTAATTTCAACTATCCTAAAGATCGTTTATGTTGTTAATCAAAAAAAACCAATCATTATTATGATTTAATCGAAATAGGACTCCGTTTTAAAAACTTATGTCAAATCAGTAGCGTTGTCAATAGTTTGAATAATTCAATTCAATTCAATTCAATGTTTCTTTATTCTTATTCGTACAATTTAACATAATATTCCTAACATTAAAAATAAAAAATAAGAATAGTTAGTGCCATCATTATTTAAGGAATAAAATAGTGTTGATGACACATCAATTTAATAGTTTTATGCGGGGTGAGCAGTAAGGATTTTTAATAAAAAGAAAGTTTTTAAATGAAAAAGAACTACAATAAAATGGTAAATTAAGTAAGGAAAAAAAGACAAATAATTTTTGAAGTGCAAGAAAAACAACAAACTAAAAATTTCACGAACAAGTTATTTAATTTTACATGTTTTTTTTTTTATTTGAATTTTAAGTAGCATATTCCACTAACCTTTCGATGTCTCGGTGATCAAACTCAAGAAGCCGGACTTTTAATTCTTTTAAAAAACAATTTAAATTTCGTATCTTGCGAATATTCAACGGGAGTGTATTAAAGAGCTTACGAGATATTATGGGGTAAGAGTTTCTGTAACTTGTGGTGCGAAAAGAAGGAACAATTACAAAAAAAGTGGAATGACTACGTAGATTTCTTATGTCCGAGATGGGGCTTTGCAAAAAACCAGATCTTTTAAAAAAAGACTTTAAGAACCTTAAAGTAAAATAGGTGTCGCACTGGTAGAACTTGCAAACGTCTAAATAATTCAATTGAGTGAGCTTGTCGATGAGTTTTACAAGCACTTCGAATTGCTGATTTTGGATCAACGGTAAGTTGTTGCAGATGGGTTAAATAAGCTCCACCCCAGCAGCATATACCATATTGCAATTTTGAATCAAAAATACCATAGTATACCATCTTCAGCAGATTCAAGGAGCAGTGGTTTCTCAAGTGATAAAAACAGCGGCTGGCGGAAAGAAGATAGCATTTTAAAAGCGATATGTGTTTCATCCAGTTTAAATTTTGGTCAAAAGTAACTCCAAGATATTGAAAACTTTCAACGTTTTCGATTATAAAGCATCTACTACTACAAACTTGTAGATTGGTACACTCATATGAATGAAAAACTATATGAATGTCTGGTGATACTCTTTGCGACAGATTAAAAAACATAAGTTTAGTTTTGTTACTAACAATAAGCTCATGTTTTGCAAACCAACATCTCAGCAAATGAATATCGTGATTGATGTCACAGACTTGATTTAATGGGCTAGAAGAGCAATATGCAATTCCAAGGTCATCTGCAAAGGCACTAATTTTTCCTATTATTGGAAGTGAAAAAAGAGAATTTATGTATATAAGAAATAAGATTGGACCAAGTACCGAACCCTGTGGAACTCCCAAGTGACCAGTCTTAGGGCAACTAAAACTGTTTTGAACTTTTACAAACTGCGTTCTGTTTTTTAGGTAAGACTCAAACCACTTTAAAACGCAAAACGCAACCTCGAAAACCAGCTTTGTTAAGTTTATCTAATAAAATAGTGTGGTTTACCATGTCAAAAGCTTTAGTTATGTCCACAAAAAGTCCAGCACAGTGATATTTGCGATCTAGTCCGCTTTGAAGAGTGCAAAAAAAATCCAAAAGAGCATCTTCAGTAGATCTTCCAGCCCTAAAACCAAACTGCATTGGGTTAAAAAAGTCAGTTGTATTAAGATAAGCCTGCATCCTAGCTTTGACAAGTTTCTCAAAAACTTTTGAAATTGAGAAAAGTAAAGAAATCGGTCTGTAATTGGATATATCCTGCTTGCTTCCCTTTTTGAACAGAGGTATAACTACACCAATCTTAAGTGCATCTGGGAATATCCCAGAATCGATACTTAAATTGAAAAGATGCGATAGAACGTCAACAATGTTTGGTCCAATACGTTTCAAAAGTATATTTGACATTTCATCTCTACCATGAGAAGCTGAATTATTTAAAGAATTAATCGTTTTCAACACATCAAGACCAGTAATTGGCTGAAAAAAGAAACTGTTTCTTTGCGATAATTCATTTTCAGAAAAATTGCCCAAGAAGTTAGGGGTTTTAACGAAAGAATTCTGTCCAATAGAACCGAAATAATTACTAAATTCGTTCGCAACATCTACTGGAGTTTCAATTTTAACACTGTCTTTTTTTAGCACAATAGTATTTGGATTAGAAGAAGATTTACGGTTTAGAATGCTATTTATCACTTGCCACTCTTTATTTACGTCACCCTTTGCTGAGTTTATTTTAGAGCGGTAATAGTTAAGCTTGGCCGATTTAATTTCTTTGTTTATTTTTTTACATAAACGCTTATACCGAACTTTCAGGATTGAGTTGGTATGATGTTTGAGACATTGTTTTCTCAGTTTGTTTTTAAGTTTAATTTGCTTGACAAGTGTCAGTTTAATCCAAGGTTTGAGAAAAGTTTCAGATTTCTTTTTTAGTATAGTAGAGGTTGACTGTCTTATATGGTCTTTTAAAATTTTTAAGAACGCATCGTAAGCCACTGATGCATTATCTTCAATGAATAATAAATTAAATAATATTCGTGATCTTGTTTTCATACCACATGAAGAATTCAAGGGTTCAGTGTATGATACGCTTCCTTTGTCATTATTAAACGATTCTATCAATCATAAGGAATTATATATTGAAATTCAATTGTACACTTACTCAACAACTTATAGTAACAATTCATTATCATTTAACTTTTTAAAGGCCAATTTTATTGAACTTGATAATTATCTTGAAAGTATGGACTGGAAAACTATATTTTTAAACTTAGATTTACAAAATATGTTTGATCGCTTTTCGCAGATTTTAAATAACGCTTTCAATCAATTAGTGCCACATAAAAAGAAAAAGAATATTTCCAAACCTCCATGGTAATAACAGGCTGACACACCTTAAAAATTTAAAAAATAAATCTTTCGCTAAGTCTAAGAAATCACATGATTTGGCTGACCAAATACAGTTTCGTAATCTTCGCAGGCGATTCCAGGTGTTAAGTAAATTCTCGCACAGAAATTATATTATGCAGGTTGAACTCAATTTAAAAAACGACCCGAAAAGTTTTTGGTCTTTTATAAATTCAAAACGAAAATCGATCGGGATTCCAAATTCTATGTTTTTTAAAAATCAAGGATCTGATGAAATTGAAAACACGGTTGAGCTATTTGCTCAGCTTTTTGAATCGGTCTATTCGAACTCACATGAAATTCTAATTCACTTTTCTGGTTATAATCCTAAAGTAAGTATAGGATCCATACAGTTAGATCTCAAGGATGTTTTAGAAGGATTGCATGATCTTAAGCTAAACGCTAAACCTGGCGTTGATGGTATTCCTGCGATAGTTTTGAAAAGATGTTCCAGTTCTCTGGCTCTTCCATTACTTATCATTTTCAATTTTTCACTGTCATCTGGACTGTTCTTAGATGAATGGAAATCCTCTTTCCTGATTCCAATTTTTAAATCGGGTTCCAAAAACAATGTAGAGAACTACAGAGGAATTTAGTTTACAAATCTGAATTCCTAAGTTTTTTGAAAGCCTTGTCAAAAAAAAACTTGATTTCCAAGTGAAGGAACATATAAGAATCGATGCCCAACATGGGTTCATCTCGGGAAGATCAACAATCACCAATTTAACATGTTTCTCTTCTTTCGTTGTTGACGCTATTGAAATTAAAGATCAAGTGGATGTTATCTATACCGATTTTAGCAAAGCGTTTGATTCGGTTTATCACAAAATATTGCTTCAAAAATTGGAATTATTTGGTTTCCACTTAAGCCTCCTTCAATGGATCTGTTCCTTCCTCATGAAAAGGGTTCAAAAAGTCAAAATTGACGAATTCACCTCAAGGCAGATAAATTGTACCTCTGGTGTTCCACAGGGTAGTCATCTAGGTCCTCTAGTGTTGTAGTAGTGATATTGTTAACTGTGTCAACTTCAGCAAATGCCTCATATACGCAGACGATCTGAAACTTTTTCTGAAAGTAACCTCTATTAGTGATTGCCAAAAACTCCAATTGGATCTTGATAATCTATCTCGCTGGTGTGTGTTAAACCGCTTGAATCTTAACGCCAAAGAATGTTTTCTGATTTCTCTCTCAAGAAAGAATCATACGCAAGAGTTTTCATATTATCTTGATTGCAACCCTTTTCAGAGAACTGAAAAATTTATGGATCTAGGCGTACCTACTTTTTGACTCCAAATTCTCTTTTACACCACATATAGAAGCTATTGTATCAAAAGCTAACTCAATGTTAGGATTTATGAAAGGAAACTCCACAGGCTTTACTAACCTCACTAGTAAGACCCAACCTAGAGTATGCAGACATGGTCTGGAACCCTCATCAACAATGTTTTTCCGATCGAATTCAGAAAGTTCATCGAAGTATGCATTTTACAAATTGCGATGGTGCTTTCATCCAAATTCCACAGCTAGGCAGAGTCTTCTAGGCTTGCAGTCACTCAAATAACGTAGAACTAGTCATGACATAGTTTTTGTGCGAGACATTTTATGCTATCATATAAAGTGTCCTTCCCTGTTGCCCTTAATTTGTATTTATGCTCCAGAGAGGCCGTGGAGGGATAGAAATCTTCTTTTTCAATCAAAGCACAGAACTAATTATGGCATGAGTGAACCAATTTCAAGATCAGTTAGAGAGTTTAATGAAATTTGTGGTCATATTGATTTAGCCGCTTCTCCAGAGATTAATTTCGAAATTAATTGTATTACTTACTTTTAAGAAATTGAAACCTATTTTGTAACAATGTGTAATCTGTTGAGCTCATTGCTCGTAGGTGAAATAAATAAATAAATAAATAAAAAGAATAAATCATTGAATTTTCACTCCTCAAGCAACCATATTAACTGCAATTCTTTAATTTTCGCCAAAAAAAAAAATCGGGAAGCTGATAAGAATATCTTTGTGTAACTTCTTTTATTTTACTTTCCTCATTATTATTGATTATTATGAGGCTCGCTTCAGAGAGTAAGAGTGTTAAACGTTCACTTCAATCTTTTCCATTCTTCCTGATTCATACTCCTACGTCTTCCTTAGTGACGCGACGCTACTTACGGCTCTACAATTTTCGTAGTCTTGAAGGAATCATCACAGCTCTCCCACTTATCTGCTTCGCACTACTGATCCACGCGCGGAGTACGCAGTATCACACCATCTCTTTAATTCTTTCTGTGACAACTTAATGTCGAAATGCGGTAATAAATTTGGCTTAGTTGTATTCGGACCGTTAATAAACAAAAATAATTTCTAATATTATCTCATTCATTTTCCTTGGTCTCCTTTCCCGCTCTTGATTCTGTCTCACATGCCATCCTTGAAAGGCTTCTAATATGCTTTGCATATAAATAATACCTAAATGTATCTAAGCGATGAAGTCCCCAAATAACTGAATACAATCCAGAACCGCACACACGCACCTATCTAAGGTTGTGTGGGCATGGAATAATTTGATTAGATACCAACATATATATACGATGTTAATTGAAATGTCTTTGCTTATTAGTTGAAATACAGCCCCAAGAAAAAATACCCTCTCGAAAAAAACGGAAATACATAGAATAAAACACTGACACACACTTACAAATCAAATCAATTCGTTCGACTGAATCGACACAAAAGTCAAAGTTAAGTATCCTTCTTGCTTTGACCTCTCATTCAGTCCGAGTTTCGATGACAATGCAAAGAACAAAAAAAAAAATCAATCTTGTGTTCTTAGTTTGAGTATTATATCACGAAGCGAAAGTCAAATCGAATATTTCTTAACACAACACAATTGACAGCACTTAATTGATTGAGATGATCAATGTCAATTTTTCTTCTTTTGAGCTTTGTGTACTTTGTATAGCAACGACAATAATAATAACAACAACAACAGCAACAACAGCGCCAGCAAACAGAGCTCTTTAATATAAAAGTTTATCCTTCAAAAATTCTTGAAGATAAATCACCACGCACCACAGTCGAAAAAAACGATAAAGGATGAGAAGTAGAAAGGCCTAAATATAACCATCATCATGGTCAAAAAAAGGGTCGTCACAAATACCTATTCGTGCGGCAATTACCAGTGGCAATACAACACCTCTACAGCACAGCACAGCACACAGGACACTCGGCAAACGAAAATTCATGCTGGTGCCCTTGTGCGTAAAAGGAGGGTTAGTAGGCGCCAGGCCAATATGATTGATTAAGCTCCGAAGAGGTCTTCGTTGAATGCCTCTGAAAGTAAAAGTAAAAGCCTTAATGCCTCGATTTATCTTCGTTGTTTTGTAGACGAAAGGGGACTCAGAGGGTTAGGTCCGAAAGAGCTTTTGGCACTCTCTAAGCGTATAAAAATGTTCTACGGAGTGGGATATGGCTGACTTTTGCGTTGAAGACGATGTATACAAAAGTAAGTGAATCAAAAGATAATGCGATGATGAATTTGTGGGGATATTGAGTGAAATACAACACAATTCATACAAGATCAACTAAACCAGACTCAAAAAATAATCATATTTTAAAAGAAAAGCAATTTCAAGAAAAACTGTTGCCTACAGGCAGAAATGAATCTGTTTAGATGGGCAGAAATTGAAATGAAAATGGAATTAATGATTTCAGTCCGAAGATGGATAAATTTGACGAGACATGCCCCATCTTCTTTGTGCTGAAATTTATTTGCTGTCGGATAGGCTTAAGAAGTTTGCCTTCCGCACCACAATATCATAGGAAATAACTGAAGCTGACAAAAAAAGTGTTGTCGTGAGTTCATTTTGCTTCGGTCGCTGACCCCTTCTTGTGGGAGCTGGTGTTACAGTTTCCCGATGTTTTTTCACACTTTCACATTCATCACTCATTCATAAGACTTTTCTTTTCCTCATAACAGTCTGTGAAACGGAGTAAAGATGCCCAACCAGACTTTTCTGTTTGCAGCGTCGCATGGTAAGACCATTTCAATTTTACTTTCTTTTAAAATCAATGACATCGATTGAACTTATCATGTTTCCAGGATCTTGATGGAGATTTTGAATAAATAGTAGACGGGGTAATCCGCCAGGAAATTCTGAGGATTTGTTTTATTCACACGTACGAGAAGTCTTCAATTTCTGTAGCACAGTGTAGCATTTTGAACGGTGGGCATGAAAAGTTAGAGCTTGCTTCAGATTTTGTACAATTGAATAATAAGCTTTAAAACCTTTTTCGCAGTTATTGGAAAATATTATGAAAAAAACCTGGCAAATGCTTGAACGTGGTGTCGATGTTAGGGGATGGAAAAGGGACAGAGGTTCGATAAAGTTTAAGACAATTTCCAGGATATTCGTCTTTTATCTTCTCGTTTTTGTGTGAGTTTTAGAGAACAAAACAGATCAAATTATACCAAAAATTGCTAGCTCGTTTCTAAGAAAATGACGTAAAAAAAATTGGGTGGCGGCGAAACAAAGCTATGGAAACCTAGGGGTTTAACGCATTTCAAAGACCAACAATTTTTTGGCGATTCTGAACGGCTAAGTGAAAAAGCAAAGCACTATTCTTATGCTTTGTCTGACTAAAAGTATAGGCTGAGAATGGAAAAGTTCTGTCAGAATAATTTTCATTAAAAGTTTAACGGCTGGTTTCTACGTTAATAAAGAAACAATTAGGTTAGAAATCACTTGGCTACTCAGAACGTGGTTACAACGCCATATGACTCCCAATGTTGAAACTTTTCTGCCGCTAAACTTTTTTGTCGCTTTGTCACTGTTGGATTCGTTCATGGTGAGACTCCTTTAATGTTTTTAGAAAAGTTCTGCAGTGTTCCTTGTTCAATGTGCGCTTAAACAACATCCAGAAGCATTCATTTAATAAAGAAACTAGAATTAGGTGCTGATACTTGTACGTCTTGACAAAATTCATTCTTATTTCCGGTAAATGAAAGGTAAAGGTACTCTCGTTAACAAGAAAAGGACGTTTAGCTACAGGAACAACTGATGATTGACGGCGATGTTTGAAAGCTAGATGCAAACAATTTTACTAGAAACGTAGCTGTCTAGATTAAAAAATTACTTATTTTGTTTAATGAAATCGCATCAAAAGGCCCATGGCGTATGAGCACAGAAAAAAGTGGTTAAAGTGCTGCTTTGAAGAGATTTCCGCTCATCCCAGATCTAAACTGCAAAAAGTAAAAGGATAAGAACAGTAATTCATTTTTAATGAACTTAAATGTCAAATACAAGATAAGACTCGGAATGGAAAAAATGGACCCAAACGCTCCGCCTCCACGCGACGGGTTTTTAAAAGCACATTGCAGGAAAATCGTCCTTTGTTGCCTCGTCTTAGTTGCCGAAATCAAGTGTAAGAAGACCGATTAGGCTACGTCCTAATTTGAGTTGCATCGCACTCGACGAACTTCGGTCGGTCGCGTTGCTTGTTGGTAGTGCTACCACAATGCGTGCCCTAATATCAGTCGCAAGAGGCTTATAAGATCGCGGGACCAGGCTACATTTTCATTAGCTGTTTGCTAAGAGCAACACGACGAAAATCAAACCGGTTGACTTGAAGCAACCGGATTACTTTTCGTAGTTTCGGTTCAACAAAGCTTTTTCTTGATAGAAGCACTCCCCTACGAGTACCTATGCAATTTGATTATGAAAAGCTTTAATGATAAAGATTGAACGATCATGAAACAAACATATATGCGACCGTACTAACCCATCGCGCGACCGTTTTCCTGTGTTAATAAGGACACACAATAGGGTTATTTTTGATCCTCCGATGCAGCGCCCGTCCCTTGTTGTTCGGTCGAGCGGATGGTTGCCAATTAGAACATTGGGTTAGAGTGCAAAACTGGAGAGAACTTGGCCAAAATCGAAATTATTCGCGTAAGATGTTGGTTGAGGCTCAGTTTGTAATCACCTAAGTAAGTAAGGAATGGGAAAGCTTAGCTATGTGTTAACAAACGTTGTACAAAATTTGTTTGTTTCGATTTACTCGATTTACGATTTTTCACGTAACTGATAGACATCTCAACCCACGTCAACCCACATCTCAACCCACGGAATGGCGGTCATTTTCTCTCGGTGGACTTGTTGATTGGTTGTGAAAAGCAATATGAATGAAAAAAATCGATATGACTTTAACCAATTTAGTAAAGTCTTTGATAGATTTTCTCATAGGGTCATACTTTTAGGGCCGTTTTCTTCACTAAAAGTTGAAGTCAACTGAAGGATTTTTATTCACAACTTGTGATTTTGTTTTTCTTCACTCAAATTTGACAGCTTCAACTGTCGATTTTCAACTCTCGAGTTGATCAACTTCCGATTTTCTCAACTTCTGGAAAAAGTAGAATTTGAATGAGTAAGCTTGAGAGTTGTCTGTGAAATTTAATTGTGTACTACATTTTGTTGCTTCTGCCTGTTATTTTGGATTTGCATATGTAAATAAAAATATTTTTAAAATAAAAAATTATTATTTTGAAAGTTATCCATCGTCTGACAATATAAAACGTGTCCACGGGTCTGGCTTGAAAAATGGGATGACCATGATTTCATATACCGATTTCGCATTTCGAAGCGAACCACAATGATGCTGTTGGAATTGATAGAGGGTAGTTTGCCTTGCACCTTGTGTTACACAAGGTACGAAATGAAATATTTTGAATATTTTTTAGTTTAAAAAGTATTAAATTATATGCAGATTGCACGAATTACGACCAATTACCCAATTATTGATAGCTCTGTCTGGTCGCCTGGTGGAAACGATGCAGAACTTTTTACAAACTGCAAGGGTTGGTTCTCTTTCAGAATGTAGTTTCTGCAGATCTAAAAATAATAGACATCGTTTCTCGTTGGCAGATAGTATCTGCACATTAAATGAAAGTTAATAAAAGCTATGCCCTTGACTTTTGGTTTTATCCTTTTTCAGGGTTCTGACGATCAACGTATTTTTAATTCGTCAACTTTGAAACAACGATTTGAAGAAGGTTAATTTGAGCAATTTATTATTATTGGTGACTCTCGGTACTCAAACACAAATTACTTGGCGACACCTTTTCAAAATGTTTCAAATAATGTTGAAAATTTATGCAACGCAGATTTGCAGAAATTTGAAAAAGACGGTTTCCAGTATCGGAAACTGGGTTAAGATGTAGTTAAGATGTTGATTATAATTGCTTGTGCCGTCCTTCATAAGAAAGCCATTGACAAAAAGGACCACAAACTCAACCGGAATTCCTCGGATTCGATGACATGTTTCGTAATACACATGTTTCATCGTCTAAGCCAAATCAAATACCTTCAGCAACAAAGCTGTTGGAAATAGGTATTGTGGTTGCTCTCTTAGCGTGTCCATGTTTTTTTTTTAAATTTAATTTTTGAAATAAACAGAAGTCAACCACCGGAACTTTAATTTTCAAAGCAATCGAGCAATCGAAATTCAAATCTAAAGTTGAAATTTAGGTATCTGTCAAAAATATTCCAAGGAAATTTTTAAAAACGCAAGTACGCGAACCTTTGAATTTCAACTCTTGAATAGAAATTTTAATTAGTGAAGAAAAACAAATTTCAACTTGTGTCTCAACTCTCTAGCTTGCCTCAACTCTACAGTTGGCCAACTTGAAATTTTGAGACAAGTTGAGAAATAGTGAAGAAAACGGCCCTTAAACTATTCACCCTCGGCTTTGAACTCAATGAGATGGACTTCTTCTTTTGGAAAACCATTTTAGAGCGTTCGTTTTAGATCTAGGCTTTGAACTCCGCTTAAGGCTACCTTTGGTGTCCCCCAGGGTAGGCTTATGGTCCCCTTCATTTCATTTTCATTATTAATGACCAGAAAAAACTTTGTAATTCCATTAAATTTTCTCCCCTTTGTTTGCCTTTTTTGATTTCAACTTCAATAGAATAGCCCCTGTCTAAAGCTCCATCTTCTAAGCCACCCTCTTCATTAATCTTAGCTTTAAGTTTGATTAAAATACAACATAAATGGAGGTTTTGATTTCACCAAAATTGAGACAATCCAAGGAATGTCAAAAAAAAAACACATTGTCAGCTAGAGTGCAGGATCTGGTAAGTATTTTAAGCATGTTTTTGCGGAAATCACAAGAAACGCAGACACGTAGCAACTGGTATGCATGTAAATTGTTTTACACTTTTTCTTTCCTAAGAATTGTTCAAAACATCAAAAGTACCTACACTGAAATGCGAAAAGGTAGCTCTCACTAATATTTTTGAAATTTTTGACTCAGGAGGGCCTGCCCTCTAACTGACGACATGTTTTTTTGATTTTTATCAATTGCGTTTTGCATTTTAGATGTTGCTTTGCCTGGTAGTGATCGTAAAAATTGTAATCTATTCAACGGTAGCATGTTAAAAGACACAAAGATGGATCCACAACATTTCCTTTTGAAACGCAGGCTATTACTACTACTATGTACCAAAAACGAGCTTACAAGAGTCATTTGAGGGATAAAAGAGTGATTCGTGTCGGTTCGTTTAAAACGAAACTCCTGAGTCATTTCTCATGAAAAAGGCAATTACTTTTCCATTGGCCAAGCCAAAACGAGCTTACTGTGGTCGTTTGAGTTGAAATCCTCATAATGGGGCTCGTGTTGCTTCGTTCAAAACGAAATCAGTCAATCATTTGTGACAAAAAAGGTTTCCTGTTAGTCTATCTAAAATGAATCTTGGCAGTTGTTTTAGTTGAAAATCTCATAGTATTTTTGGAATTTGTGTTGTTGAAGTGTTTTCATTGAAATGTAAAGCTAAAATGATATAATTTTTGAAGTGCAAATTGCATATAGAAAAATAGCAGCCTAGAGATTTTTAATTCAAAAGACTATACAATTAGCTCATTTAAGACTGACTAACAGGAAACGTTTTCATCAGAAGTGACTGAGTGATGTTGTTTTAAACGAACATGAGTCAAACGACTTGTTTTATCCCTCAAATTACTGAATAGAGTTGAACGAACAAAAACTAAATAACCCTCTCTTATCCCTCAAAATGATTAACTGATTTCGTTCCAAACGAACCAGCACGAGTCACACGACTTGTTTTTTTCCTCTCAATTTTTTTTTTACACAGTCTTACACTACCCACACCGTGGGTGCTAATAGACATATCAAATTTTTTGAAGTTTTAATAATATTCTTTTCCCTGTCTAACGCAAAAAATTCGTCTTTTGAGATATTTTTTTAATTTTTCGTAGGGATATTTGACAAGACTTGCGTTGATTTAAGGCTTTCATGCAAATCTTAGTCAAAGGATTGAAGCATGCCTATAATTACATGGAATTATTTTTCCTTATTCCAAAAATTGTCTCAATTATGCCAGTGAATGTAAATGGTCAACTGGTGCTAGTTCAAAGCTCAAGCTCATGCTCAATGTATCTTTTGTAAGTTGAAGAGACATTCTTTCATAGGCTTTTGATATCACAGTTAGAAACGCAACAGATACTTAAAAAGATTTGTTATTTTAATGAGATATCTCGCCAGTTTGGGAAGTAATCCAACGACGGATAGTTCATATTGACTTGAAAAATACTCTACTTACCTTTCTAACGACCAAAGGTTTGTATAAGCTCAAAAAATGCTGTACTTGGCAGCATTGATTTTCAAAATATGTTTAAATAACCTTTTCTGATTGAGTATCCTGCACTCACTCAGTCAACTCAGTATCGTGAAACATTATGAATCTAAATTTTTTTGCTTGCCACAACAACTGTAAGTATTTCTGTTTCGAAGCTTTCATTTGAATTAGAATTTATGTCTATATTAACATTTATTGCCTGTTAATCAAACATATAACTCGTATGGAACTTCGCTCGAGCCCTTAATACGAATCAGGTTGTGTAGGTGCTGGTAACCATTCTTACATGTATAAGAATTAATTGAAAGTTTAGATTGGCAGGGCACAGAGACATTTCGGTGAGAAGCAGAAACTACACAAATAAACATACATAGCATATTTAATCATAATCTGCTCAAGAATAATTTTTTTTTTCGAGACGAGTACTATTCTGAGACCACTGGAAGAGCTTCTTCACCTTAAATGCTTTACAGAGAAAAATCTTCCAAGGTATTGAAGCAACCGTAATTTGCGGAAAAGGCAAGGAAATTATTCATTTCCTGGGATACTTGCTTCATGGTGATTGACCAAGTAAATTAATGTTAAACAGAATGCATGTTAATAAGAGAGAGGATATTAAGAGGAACTTTCCAAATTAAAAAAGTAAAAATATGTATATCTGTACAGTGGATCAAATATTATAGCCAACTGGCATTTTTGCTGAAAAGGACTTAACTTCAAATAAGATTATACAAAATCACAAAAAACTAAAAAAGTCTTTAATCTTTTTCTTTGAAAAATTTGATTCGAGATCATCGTGATCTTACATTTGAATTTTGAAAAAAGTGCGTCTTTTGATTTAATTTGTGTGTCTGTATCAGCACTTAAAGCTTTTACCTTCTGCACGATTATATTCTAGCTCTGTACCTTTGAAAAGCGTAGGAGGTGCCAATACATAGTAAGAAATAGATAGTTCGTCGCCCGATAATTGTTTTGTCGTATCTCCCAAAAACACAATTTTGGGAAATCGCATTTACTATAAAAAGAAAACGAAGCGATTAAGTTGTTCTTTTTTTAATTAGAATATATTGTGTGGAGTATCTTCTTTTTATTTATGTATTCAGAATTGTCCTAACTGTTTTGGTTTTCAAATTATAGAGCTTTTTAACCAAAATGAGTTTGTTGTATACGCCACCAAAATAAGCTTTTTGTTTCCATCCCATACACGTACGACAAAGTGAACGCACGTACGACATTACAATATTCAAGCGTCTTGTTTAAATCGTATAGAAATTGGTATGAGAACCAATTAAAAAAATTAAATTTTCAATGTTAACAATTAAATTTTATATCATATATATAAAATTCTAGTGTCACGGTGTTCGAACTTGAACTCCTCCGAAACGGCTTTACCGATTTTTACCAAATTTTATATGCGTATTCAGTAAGTCTGAGAATCGGCTACTATCTATTTTTCATACCCGTAAGTGATAAGGGCCATCTACCCTTAACATTGTTTTTTTAATTTACACTGTGACACGAGAATTTTTTTTTTTTCTAGCTTTCTGTGGGAACAACGCTTTGAATAAGTTTGACCCGAGCAACGCCGGGCGGGTCAGCTAGTATTTTATAAAGGTTAAAATCGGAATACATATCTACATCACAAGAGTTTTTGTGTTCATAGGCAAAATCTTGGTGTGAAAAAAATTAACTTGAATAGTAATAAAAAAAATACAATAACAAAAAATTTCTTTTTTCAATAAACATCGGCCAGACCACGGGCAACCCTTCTCTAGGTGCAAGAATGCAATCCCATTCCCCTAGAAATATAAAGCTTACAGTGTGTTTGCACTGTAAACTTTATATATGTGTCGACAAACATCGACCAAACATTGCGTCTTAGAAAGGTACAAACAGCATCTAACTGATGGGCCCACTGTTTGTACCTGGGCGAAACGCATAAGGAGTGAAGGTCACTTGAACTTTTCATTTTGATTTTAAAAATCAACACTCCAAGAAAACAATAAAATCTTTTATTAATTTCTTTTTTCAATAAATAACAAAAAAAGCATCCTATGACCATAAGATATCAATGATATTTACATTTACAGGTACAAAATTTTATTCACATTTTGGTTATAAAAACTAACGAAAAAGTCATTTTCTGACTATGAAATATAAAATTAGATATTTGAGATCGAAAATGTAATTTTTGTTAGTAAACCTAACGCTTACATAAGTAACACTATATGATTTATAAGCACACCATAGTATAAAAGTATAGTTTCAAATAATAAATTATTGATGATTTCATTCTTACGCTCTTGATTTGAACAAGGCTTCGTAGTAGTTTTAGTCTACCTTTGGCACAAAAACAAATAAACTTTTAAGATAATTCATTTTGTCATTAAATAGTTTTGACTTGTTACCTGCTAAAAACAAGACGATTTTGAGAGAACAAATTTGTTGGAATTGCTCGGCTACTTTTGTTTGACTTTTTCTATATTAAAGCTGTTTTATACCCAATTTCTCTTCTGTTCGTTTTATAATAGAGTGTAAATTTTTCGTCCTTAATATGTTTAAGAAACTTAATTTTGCTAAATGGAATTGACGAAAAGTTTAATTGGCCCGCTCTGGTTGAAAATGCTTTGAAATCTGTTGGCAACATTTGAATTAATTTTAATTTTACGTTCTTAAAGTCCATATTTTTAAGATGTCGCATAAGCGAAGGCAGGCTCAATATTTCCAAGCTGCCTCTGGAATTAGAGAATCTCCAGGCTCTGAAAATTTTTGTGTAATTTATTTTAAGAATGTTGAATTTTGAATGAGAAAAATCACAGCAGTGGACATGGCCTTGTTTTAATTTTGGGGGACGCAGGAGTCACTCCAAAGAGGCAAAACTTCAACAAAAGGATTGTCAGAAAATATTTGATGCAGTATTTTTAAAACTGCGCTGGTAATATCTTTGTATTTATACTTCCTGCACCGCCGCCGCGCCGCCCCAGTTGAAATATCTATACACGTACGACAAACCAAACCGCAATCCTTTTTTCTCATTTTTGTCGTACTTGCATACGATCAGTCCTACATTATATGTGAGTAAGTGTATGTACGACCAAGCAATTTTAAGGTATTATTTTAAATTTTTGATCGTATGTATTAAGCCTATACACTTACGACAAAACAACATTAAAAAAAAAAGAGGGAAAACACATGGAATTTTTGTCGTATATGCCAAAAAATGGCAGTTACGACAAAACAAAACTCAAGGGGTGATTATTTTGTGGATATACGACAAAATGCATACTGATTATCTCAGCAACGGTAAGAGATAGGCAAACTTTGACAACAGAAATGAAAAGAGCACCTTTGAAAACATAAGACTGCATATCCAGTTTAAAAAAACCCATTTTGGCGCTTACGACAAAACAATTCTCGGGCGAGGAGTTCTCAATCATCAAATGAAAAATATTTGGTTTTTACTAAATTATTACTATAATTATTACTTTTCAATGAAGTTACGAAAATTGTTGCAGGTTCTTCTCAAATATCGTTTCTATGCATACCTCCCAGTCGAAATTGTTATAACAATGCAAAAGAAAATCAATAATTTGACAGATTTTTCCAAAATTCAATGGAATTGAATTGAAGACTCCAACAAAAAAAAAGTTCAAAAACAAAACTTTACAAAGCGTAGCTGAATCTATTCAGATTCGCTGTAAATTGAAATTCTCAAAAACAATGAAAAATGAAAAATACCTTAACACGCATATTCCCACCCATGTTAACCACATCGGAAACTGTGGCAATTGTTCGCAACATATTTTCTATTTCAATTTGAAATTTTACCACACTAACTGCATGCCTGGCTTGTTTTATTGCATTTGCGGGCAGACACGATGTGCCAACAAGAAAAATTTTTAACATTTTTCAGCATTAAGGTGGAGGATGATGCAAAATGCTGGAGATATTATTCTGATGCCCCTTGTGCCCGGACACTTTGACATTTTTATTTTTGTACTTCTCGTGGTATATGGGTGTGTGAATTTTTTTTTCTTTAATTTTATTTCAGTTTTGTACTTTCTGTGGCGTGGAAAAGATTATAAGTAAGAGTCTCTCTCCCTCTCCCTCTCTCTCTCTACTACCACTTGGCTAACAGATTCATCCATGTTCGCATGGGAACAGCTTGGGTATGCTGCACAGTGCACATTGCACATATTCCATTCATTTTTAAAGCTGGAATGGAATATGGTTACCCCGGTATAGACGAGGTATACACCTTCCTCGTCTTGTCAGTCGTGGGTAACGAGATAAAAGCATCCAATCGTGAATAACGAAAGCTTTCGTTTTGTGTTTCTTCTCTATGAAGGGTGAAATGCATAGCGATTGGAAGGATGTATTCTTGTGCTGAATCGAGTTGAGGAGAGTATATGGTTTTCGATATGGATGTGAATTTTCAGTGGCTACAGCAAAAATTACCATTTTATGCTGGAGGGACGTTATTAGGGGTTAAACGGTTTGACTTGAGGACTTAGATGTGGGAAGAAGCAAAAAAAAAAAAACGACGACAGCAGAATTTTGTTGAGTTCTTTCGACAGGAGACAAACATTCATTATGCAGGGATATGTGTAGCAAAAACTTATTGGTTTCCTTTGCTAGCAACACACTTCTGCTACTAAATGGTTTTGGCACTTCGACATACATATTATGTCAATGAGTGCAGTAACCACGAAGTAGTAAATGCTGTTGTTGTTTATTAGAAGTGGAGGGTGTCAACTGTCAACAAACCAAAAAAGAGCGAATAATTTCTATAAAAATGTCTCACAGACACCAAAAAATTCAGGAAAGTGGAAGCTACATTTACCTGATTTGGTATTGAGAATATTGAAATCCTAGATACCACGGTTTTGACTAAAAAAAAAAGAAATGGTTGAGGCAATAAGCATTCGGGAATACAAGGACCCATAATATTACGCCGACAAAGAGGGGCTAGTTGAGAAAGCGTTTTTTGTTGCACTTTACGTTTCTTGGTTTCAAACCTCGGAACTTCTACTAGAGACTGGACAGATAGACATGCTAGCCACTAAGGCAACAGCTTCTAAATGATTTCGACTTAGTGCCTTCAAAACTAGGTATCATGTGTGTGTGTTTTATCTCACTTTTTTGGTATTGCAAGATTTCAATATTGTTTCCTTTTAAAAAGAATAATTGCTCTGCTTGAATCGAACTTTCAGTTTCAATTTCCTGGTAAACCAATGGAAGATGTCTACTCTAGTGAAACTTCACAGCGACAAATCGACTGTTTTGAGTAAAAAGAGTAACAAATTGTACACATTATTGTAAAGATACCAAGCAACCCAATAGTTTCTTAAAGATTCAGTTTCAAAAACGACAGCAGTGATTAAAGGCTCAAAGGTCCAAAATAGACAGAGAGGGAGAAGCTAGTTATTTGAAACGAAGGGAACCTATTGTGGTATTTGCTGCAGGATTGAGTTCCGAGAATATTAAATATAAACGAAAACTCGGTGATCATAAGAAAAAAATATGCCTCGTTGTTTTTCTTCCAACCAAAGGAAAAATATTGGACGTCTTGAAAAACACTTTTCTTAGAAGACGCATTGTAGAGAAAGCTAAAAGAATAACACAATTCCAGTTCGGAAGTTTTGGCTACCAGTCACTTGAATGTGTTAGAACTCTATAAGACGTGTTCTATAGTGCAGATTGATAACCACATCTGTTAGAACACTTAAAGATGTGTTCTTTTTTGAAGATCGATAACCACATATGTAAGCACACTTAAAGATGTTTTCTATAGTGGATAGCCTGTAAATAATTTTTAAATATTTTCTCTTAAAAAGGTTAAAATTGCAGTTCCATGATGTCAAACGAAAGAGACAAGTGGTGGTGAAGAGGTTTTAAAGAGATGTGGTTGTTTTTCAAACAAAAATCACCAAGAAAAAGCTGATGAGTAGGCAATATAGTACTAAAGAGAGCTAATTGAAAGATATTAAAGAGCTTATAAATATTTTCGGGATAGCTTTTCAAGTGTTTGTGTACCACTTAGGACTAAGAAGCCTTTTGAAACTCAGTAAAGTAAAGAAAGTCTCTACAAGACAACGAACTTGAACTTGAAAAAAGAAGGCATAGTTAAAGGTATCCAGGATTTTTTTTTTTATATCGGAAATGCATCGCTCACCAACCGAGAATAAACCGCCGTAGACAAACCTATGTATAGATGATTCTTTTTTAAATGTGACGTCTGCTGCGCAAGACAAAAAACAAGAACTATCAATCTCTGAAGCTTTTACCTCAAATAAATCAGATAGAACCTACCTGTTACAGACTTGCAGGGACTAACACAAAAAGAGGAACATCTATTGCAGATAAATGCCCATTACCGCTATACTTCGGTCAGAAAAAATGTTCAGTATGGTTCTTATGTGTGCTATTTTGAAGGCAGCATCATACCTTATGAAAAAAACCTCACCTTATAAACACTTACAAGCTTTTGATTGAAATCAGAGAGAGGAGCGTCAGAATCAATTTGGACAGATTTCTCCCTCTCTCTGTCTCTCTTTCTATCTCTGCCTTTTTCACTTTCTTTCTTTTTGGGACTTACTCTTTTCTTAGAAAACAAGCCGGGCTTAGGAGCTCCGGCAGTGTTTCCGTTTTTAGGCTACTTATCAATGGATCAGAAAGAAGTGCTAAAAACGACGAATACATAATTCAGTTATACAACAAAGAACCATATTTGTGATGTATTTTTAGTGATGTGCTTGTCTGAGCAAAGGAAACTTTTTTATCTGAACGCGCTCAAACAGATGTTAGTATGTATCTGAGTTATGTTTTGGTGTTTTTCGTTATTGTTTTTTTCGTTGCCTTTATATTTCTGAGATCAAATCTTCCAACTCCTTCACACTCTAAGCTGTGTTGACCTAAGAAAGCAGAGGCACTCGGTAAATCTTTCGGGGGCTGAAATAATCAATGTTTTAAGTTAATTGGTACTCGTGGCGTGATGTAGCATGTCTCCCTGTTACACGGGAGGTTTGTGGTTCGAATTCCAACAGAAAACAAAATTATTTTTCCACGGGTATTGGCTTAAGCGAGAAATTGGCAAGTCATCCGATAGTATAATAATTTGCCATGAAAGGCGATTTCTCTATTAACCGTTCGAAATCCGCAGAAAATTGTTGGTTCCCTCTATTCCTTCACAAAGCATGGTTGTGAGAAATGCATTTTGTATAACGAGGCTTTAGGCTTTCCGCCATTTTTCTCCGCAGAAAGTCGTATATGATATCGCTGTTTGAAAGAGGTTTGCAGGATCTCTACCAAGAACATGATAAATACAGCTAAGCGAGTCTGAATTGAGAGGACTCCATTGATCTTAATTAGTATAAACTTTTTTCATTTCTGTTGACTTCGACTCATTTTAAGGGACATTTCCTTAATCGAATGGCAAGGTACAGTCGCAAAAATTCTTCCCCAAACCTCATTTCGTCAACTTTAGTATCTACTTCTTTTAAAACCACCATCTACTATCAATCACCCGAACCAAAATCCGGTTAATTTTTCTCCGCTTGCAAAGCAGAGAATCTTTTATAAGCTGGAAGATGAGAATGTTCAGCCATTTCAATCCGATAGCTCCCAATCTTTTTCGAAAGCTTATATGGTATCTCGTCCGGCCCAGTTAAGTAAGGTTCAGCTTTGAAAAAGAACTCTTGAATGTTCTGTTCGTTCAATAGGCCATCAATATGATGGCGCCACATACATATGTATGTGCCCGAATTCGTCGTCATTCACAAGAAGTTGTCCTTAACAAGAAATTGTGATGAACTTCGACGAACTTCTGTACCTTTCTCACATTTTGAAAGGCAGTTTGAAGAAGATATCCCCTTTTTCAAGCTGTTTTGTTGTATTTCATGAATTGCTTCGGTGCAGACATTTCTGCTTTCTTCCAGCTCCCGATTCGTGCCCTAACTGCTCTTTGCCAGCAATTGGATTCATTTCTTCTTCACTTTATTCTTAAGCTTCTGTACTCCTGCATTTAAGGGCCATGCTTTGAAAGCCGCTTTATTTTCACTTATTTTTCTCTTTATACTGCATAATTCTACCGCCATATTTCCATGGCTTGATGGTAGTGTCCTTTTGAGAGCCCTAGCAATGATCTGGCTCTGCCTTAGCCATTTTGTTACAGGTAATCCCATTTCCCATATACTTTATGTTGAGCTCCCTAAATCTCGCACTATGTTGATGGTGTTGCACAGTTAAATTTGCATTATCAAAATGAAGTGGTTTCTTCTCACTTGTTTGTTTAATTTCACATCCCCATAAGCAATTCGGTCAGTAGAACAAAGAAACATGGAATGTAAGTCACATACTGTGTATATCTGCGAATACACGCAAATCAAAACGTAAGTATTCAAACAAATTTTGTAGTTCCCTGAACACTTAATCAAATCCGTTATATTACCTTATGTTGTAGAAAATAAATGTTTTGGATGACACTTCTTAGAAGAAGACTTTCTCGATTCAAAAGAACACATCATACCCCAAATCTTAGTCTCAGTTGCTACATGTGACCATATAACAAAATAAGTTCATCATTGTAGCAGACTTACCTGAAAGAAAAAGAAAAACTGTTATTAAAAATTGATTTGCTCTAAGTTTTTTTTTAATTTACAAATTAATGATTTTCTGGTTTGGAAAATACACGTAAGAAACTACAACTGTAGGGAAAAGGTAATTAATAAATAAATATGGCGGCGCAACAGAGCGAGGAGCCCCCGGGGCCTAGCGCGTTTACACAGCCATTGCCTAAGCGAGAGAATGGAGGGGCCTACAATTTTCTGCCGGGCTTATCGATATAGCGCTTTTTATGACAGCGAATTTATTATCGGAGGATTTGCCAATTTCTCGCGAGTGCGCGTGCCAAATGTGATACCCGTGAAAAAACACTTTTGCTTCTGATGGTATGCGAACCATGAACCTTCCGATCAACAGGCAGACATTCTAACCATCACGCAACGGGTATCACTTAACAAAGGGTAATACAGTCCGATTTTTTTTCAAACTATGCTCTTCTGCAAGATAAACGGTTTTAAGATAATTGAGAAAGATGATTCGATGTTGATGCCAAGTCTTTTAAAGAGCCTTAGTTATACCGTAAATATTGGTACTCTTGCCTTAAAGTCAAGTTGTCCAAAACTCAACATTTCGGTTTTTTCTTAGGTTTTTTTTTTACAAAGGATACAAAAAGTGCATTCCCAATGCACTGGATCGCAGATGCAGCCACACATCTGTCGATTCAAATTAAATAAATCTGTGCCGCTGATGAACGTGTTTTCACAAAGAGAGAAAACACCTCGATTCTGCGAAATTGCTCTACTTTACGCACCACTTATTCCGCAGAATGACAGCACTCCACGTCCTTATCACTCGCATTGCTCGCTCCCTCTCTATCTCCCTCTTTCATAAGCACACTTGTTCGAAATTTTCGTTTCATCTCATGGAAAGGAATTGCTTTTGTGGCATGTCTCTCGAGAAGCTCCTTCAAAATCTAGATACTCCGCTCATACATTTTCGCTGTCTTATGATAACTTCAATTCACACTCGCAATACCAAAACATTCTGACTCGAGGGAACACAAATCCAATGCTCAGTTGCATTCGAAAACAAGCATACGCCCCAGTGAATGGCAAAATAAAATAATAATAAAAAGAAGAAATAACTGGAACAAGAATAAAATTGTCATCAGGCTTTTAACAAAATTGTGGTTTAATCTTTTCTCAGATTAGACTCTGCTAAAGCAAAAAAAAAAAATAGAAGAGAGAAAAAGAAGCACTGTGGAAAGCACTGGAAGCACGGAAAACGCTGTGGGACAATTAAACATCTAAAAACGGAATTGAAGTCCATCCGAATAATGCAAAAAAGTTATCTTTATCCGAAGCCAAAGCAGCACACCTACACACAGAGTGCCACCAAAGGACGCCTACTTCAGTGTTCCACTCTCTGTTCTAGCAATTTGTTCCTTGCTCAC